>JANAVB010023276.1:0-598096 GCA_029216955.1 Iris pallida
TCAATTTTGTTCTGTTGTTCTTGTGTTATGTTTGTTTTCTTCTGAGAAAATCATATGGGCTAGGTCACCTCAGTTATGGGATCTAGAATCTTCGATAGTCGTGTTAGCTGGCATAGTGAGGACATATAGTCAGATTTTGGACGTATTTCTCGGGTGTGGGAATTTAAGGTTTTCGTCGTCGCATGCGATAATACGAAAATTTTAAATACCATGAACTAGAGGTATGTACCTTAGTCAAGGACTCTGTGATTATCGTAGCCTTGCTCACTAGCATGACGAAGACTCCGAGTAACATAATTTTGGACAGACGCATATGATTATCAGATTATATCTTGAAGGTTTTTGAACATCATACCCTTCTGTTGTTATAAATAACTTAAGAGTAGGAATATTTTAGTTTTGTAGAGCTTATTCATAGGTAGTTCCTTTATAGTATAATGATATGATGACTTGTAGAGTGTCTGTACCCTCGAGATGATAGTTAGCATTGGTATTAGAATAGTAACCCAGTGTAGATGATTTCCCTGTTATTTATAATACCAACTAGTATACATATAGAATGTTAGTATGCCTTGCCGCCTTGATGATCTATTATTTTTCCCTTACCCTTTCCAGTGAGGCACCCATGACCAGAGCCTGTCCTTAAGTATAGTTGTAGTTCACCTAAAACTGAGAGATCTATATATACATATAGATTGCAGATGATATTGGCATATGGGATATGGGTTGGTTGGTATCTATAGGCCATTGTTGTATAGGGTATTGACATGTTGTTTAGCCCATATTTGGTTCAGTTTTCTATTTTAGTTAAGTTTTCTTTGTGTTGAGTTCAGTCATGTTTGATCAACCTTTATAGGCAGTATGCAGACCCTTCCCCAGATACCCTGTTCCCTCGGTTTAGACTTGTATAAGTTGTTTACTGCACTCAACTTTTATTACCTACCATATTGCATCATAGATTTTACTAGACCATTGTTCAGACCCCAATTATCGACTCACCAATATAACCATCAACCCCTTACCATATTCTGTATATCTGGAGAGTTAGTATTATGCATACTAGAGGTCTGCACTCACCACTTGGGACAGTTCACTGCTCTGTCCTAATTCACCCTACAGTATCTGACCCCTTCATTGGAGTGATAAGCATATGGTAGGGAGTGTGTGTTATTAGACCTTGAGTAGAGTTGAGGTGATGAGAGTTAATATATATATTGTTTGTATGTATATGTAATATATTTTGATTGGTATGTAGCCTGCACTCATTTGCAGTATACTGCCTATTGTATTCCCTGTACACCAGTTTGGTTCACTTCTTTCAGACCACTGTCCTGTATGTAGTTAGTTCAGCCAGATAAAGAGGAGAGGCCAGGTTGATCTAGAGGCATGTTTCAGTCACCATGTAGGTTTTCTTTCACCTTGACTTTACAAGTGGACCCAAATGTCCTGTCCTTTAGCTTATAATTTTAGTCTCCTTGGTATCTTTCCCTTTTGCCTACATTGATGTTTCAGACCATTCATCCTTAGCCTAATTTCTGAGCATTTGTTTCAGTCTCTTGTAAGTTTAGTCTACTTAAACCCTTGATGATCAGTTATATATATAGATGATATACTTAGGATATATGTGATGGATTGTTGTTCTTGAGCTTATGTATATGTGGTATTTGGGATTGGTGTGCTTAGCTTATAGGTATTTAGTTATGGGTGACTTGATAGGATTGGGAAGTTAAGAGCTAGCCTATTATAGAGTTTTTCTTTTGCTAATCTCTAGTTGCCAACGCTTAGATAGCTAGCATAGGTAAAACCCTGAGAAGTTGACCAGTTGGTGACCAAGTACTTGGATGATTGAGAAATTGACTAGTGGTGGACCCTTGACTATGTTTGACCTAGAAGGAGTACTACCATCTTAAATTTCGAGGACGAAATTTTTCTAAGGTGGGTAGACTTGTAACACCCAGTTTTCTAAATGAGGGTATTTTTGAAATTTTGTGTCTTTAATTATGATATTTAAATAATAATATAATTTTGGTGATTTTTTAATCATTTAAAACTATTTAAAAATTATGACTTGTGATTTTGATGTACAGCTAGTGAAACCGTATAGACTGTCTGACCTAGAGCCTAATCCTGTGATTTGGAATATCTATTTATCATTTTTAGCCTAGGGATAATTTGGTCATTTTGACTTATTAGAATAATTTGATTAATTATTGGATTGGTGATTGTGATTTTTGACTTGACTAGTTGAGACTTGTGGACAAGCCTAGAAGCTAACCCTAGCTATGGTGACCCTAGTCTAACTTAAGTTAACCTACTTTTAGTCATTAGAAATTAGTTTTAAAGTAGGAAGGTTGAGTTTAAGTGAAATGGTTAATGACTTGTGACTTAACTCAATGACTTATGATTTCATGACTTGTAATTAAGCCATAGGCCCATGACTTAAGCCCAAAACCCAAACTAACCAACCTATGGCAGCCACAATTAGGGTTTTCCCTTGCCTATAAGTAATCTCTTAGTGTGTTCTTGCCTCTTTTGTTCTTGACCTAGATTTGGAAGAAGAGGTAATTTCCCATTCCCCTAAAATCCTATTTAATTCATTTCAACTCCTTTTTAACCCTAGTCTTTTGTATTAGGATCTAATTATTGTTTGTTTACTGATTCTGGAGGTTCACCTCAGTTTTCGTGTCATTTGGAGCTTGGGAGTTGCTATTTGAAATCCTTCCATTTGAAGCTTTTCTTGAGTATTGACACTCAATGGTAAACCATTTAAATCCATTATTTTTCCCGTTTTCTTTGCATATAGGGCTAGGTTTAAGGATTCCCTACCTGTCTCCGAGATTTGGGCACAATTCGTGTCCATTTCGTGTCCGTATCGGACACATATCATAATAGGTGCATAGGTGTTTGTAGAAATGCTTCTTAGGAATTTATTTTCGAATTTTGAAATTTTAATTACATAGATATGTAGATCTAGGTGTGTGTATAAACTTTTGTGAAGGGTGTTAGGCATTTTGTGTCGGTTTGTGTCAAGTTTTTGGCCTTGGACACGTTGCATGAACCTTACGCCTGTGTCCTGCCTATCGGGGTCCATATCTCATGACACAGGACACTTCGGGACACGATTTTTTGTGGAGAGAAGGGGGCAATGTCTGACATCATGCTCCAAAAATTTGGGAGCAGATGGTTGAGTACTCGCGGAGCTATCGCTCCCGCACTGGCCGCGCGTTGTCGCGCGCAGGCGGCTGAACATGCACAGACACGCGCACAACATGCGTTCGTGTCCTCTATAGACTTGTCATGGACACCTGTCCAGCTATTCTACGTATAGCCCTACCATAGGCGAACACGTGGGTGTGTGCACGTGACACGAAGTATCGTGTGTCGTATCCTACACTCGTGTGCATACGTACACGACACTGTACAACACTGGGTGCACCGCACGTGTTTGCAATGTGTTGGACACGCCTGTGTCATGATTTCTGGACACAAAATGACTCACAGGACACCTACATATATGCTACACTAATTACCAACTTTTTATTTGTAAATTTGATGATTAAATTGATTCGAATTCATTGAATTCCCAAATGGGCTGATACGTACTGATACCAAATAAATCAAAGTGATTTTTCTGATTTTAATCTTCTTTTTAAACTGTTTTAATGATGTTAAATTTTTAGGTTAGTTCACCCACATGTGTAATGACTGAGGATCATGCTAAATTGTGATTTGTGTGAGCAATGGGTTTTGGATTCGGTTTTTGGGTTGCTACTGACTCATTGTTTTATTGAGCTGTCATTATGGTTTGGGTTTTCCTTAATTTGCATTTCTACTGATTTTAGTGCTGTTAAATGTTTAATTTAGACTCACCTACATATGTATTAGGTTACTGAGATATTGGTTATGATTGGTGTTGAGGAATGGGGTTTTCGAATTCGGTTTGGGTGCCAACTGTTGTCATATTGAACTGTCATGAACTAAACTGAAAAATTTTTGGAATACCAATTCCTGTCACTGATTACCTGTTTCCTGCTACACTAAGACCTTTGACACACACCTATGTGACACATGATACTACACTATGGACACACTAACACACTGTCACTTGATCCTTCACTTCTTAAATTTTGAAAACACACACACACACACACCTGTACAGTCACACACACACACACAAAATCTGTGACACAAACACTCACACACACATGTATGTGACACTATTGTTCATGTCACAGGTTTTCTCTCAACACCCATACTTTTATCTCACATAAGATACCCTCTATTTGACACCATATCACACATTCACCCACATACTTTAACGCACACCCTCTATTCTAGATTCCGGTCACACAGAGGAAACACCATTTACACACACACTCACACTCTCATATGCACACATTCCACACACATGACACTTTACCTTGATTTTCATTTCCCCCTCTATGTGTATGTATATACATATAAGTATATATGTATATATCTAATGCCTAACCTAGTATAATGTATAAGGTGTTAAGATAATGTGTAATGTGATATGGAATTGTAATCTAGTTCCTAACCATCTCCAGATAGGGACTCTCGGCGTCATTCCGGATTGCTCCTCTCGACCCCAAACACCTGTTTCTTCATCTATCCTCCGACCAAGACTACAACAGAGTGTGGGCGAAAGGCCCGACTAAAATTGACACTCAGTTTGTCAAGTTTGCCAAATGGTCACCGAACTTCAATCCCAAGATTGATTCGACCATCATCACCTCCTGGGTCACCCTTCCCAACCTCCCTCTAGTGTGTTTTCCGGCTGCAGCCCTTAAGAGGATCGCCAGCTCTGTTGGAACCCTGGTGGCCATCGCCGAAGAAACAAGAAACCTATCTAAATGTAACTACGCAAAGATTTGCGTAGAACTGGACCTCGCAAATGAGCCACCCAAACAGATCGAGATAGAACTCGGAGATCAGTCATTCAGCCAAGCGCTGGTTTACGACAACAGTATTATTTTCTGTCAACACTGCCAGATGTGCGGCTACTCTCTTCAACACTGCTTCCGCGCTCATCCAGAACTTAAGAAGCCTGTCCCCAGAAAACCGCGTGGTACAGGCAAGGCTCCCCCATCCCATCCCTCATCACAGATCCCCTCCATCCCCCTTCTCCCGCTCGGAGTTCCCCCATCCATATCGCCTCTATCTCCGCGCCACCCCCTTCTCTCGCCATCACTCTCCATAATTCATTCGGAGCGCTTGACGCGGTCCCAGCTGAGGGCGCTCTAAAGTCGGAGGTATCCGATTGCCTCCCTAACCCCCTATTCCCTTCTCTCGCCATCACTCTCCATAATTCCTTCGGAGCTCTAGACTTTGATCCGGATGATTGCTCTCCGGAGACGCCTACCTCCGGCGGTCCCCCTAACCTCCCATCCCTGCCCAATACCGACCACACACTCGCTTCCCTCCAAATTCCCCCATTTACCCCTACCTCCCCCGAGGCTCCCCCCCAAGCCTCCGCCTCTAAACCAGTGTTTCCCATTGGTCAGCCTATGGACAGTCTTCTATCGCCCTTCAATGGCGCGGGTGACGGGGCTCCGTCCCCCGTCAATCCTCCTCCCCTCCTTGCCCTGCCATGGTCCCTCCTCGCCCACTCACCGGCAGATTTTGGCAGGCCCAGGAAGCGGGTTTCCTTGATCGAGGCAATCCTCTTTGCGCTCTAGCGGAGTGTGAAGACGCTGTCACTTCCACCCTGGCAGTCGCAGTCGTTAACTCGAGTTCTGATGGGGCCCTTGTTCCGGTCAGTACCAGCCATGAAAACAACTATCTCAAAAAAAAGAAGAAATCTAAGAAACAAAGGCAGCGGACGGCGATGACCATGAGATCCGCCGCAAAGCTGCAAAACACCCCTGCATCCACCCTTAATGCCTAACATTCTTTCTTGGAACGTTCGAGGCATTGGTAATAAACAGACTTTAAATCGGGTCATCAGCCTTACCAAATCCAATCGGATTGATCTACTTGTCATTATTGAACCCAAAATTTCACACAAAAGAATGAAAGAAATTCAACTAAAGCTGGGATTCCCTTCCGCAATCTCCGGATGTCACGACATTTGGATATTCTTCGCAGCTGATTTCCGCTTCGACATTACTAACGACTCCCCTCAGGCCCTCTCGTGTTGGGTCGAGCATCCAGCCTTCAAGTCCCGCATCCTTCTTTCGGCCATCCACGGTAGCTGCAGCATCCCGGAGCGTAGAGTTCTTTGGGAGCTTCTGTCGGGGCCCTCCCTTCCTCACGACGATATGCCGTGGCATTGTATTGGAGATTTCAACACTGTATCTTGCAGAGAGGAAAAATCCGGTGGTCGTGACCCCCCTCATTCGGCCATGGAGGACTTCAACAACTTCACATTAACCGCCCATCTTTCCGATATCCCCTTCCACGGCAATCAGTTTACTTGGTGCAACATGCAAGATGGACCGCGTAGGCAGTACTCCCGCCTGGATCGTGCCATGGTCAATGACTGCTGGTCGAATTTGGGTTTGAACAGTAATCTGTCGCACCTGAACTCCACCGAATCTGACCATTCCCCCCTCTTTCTCGAGATTAGCAACACCCATAGCCACATCCATAAATCATTCCGCTTCCTTGACTTCTGGCGACACCATCCCCAGTTCATGCCCATTGTGGAAGAGGCTTGGGTCTCGGTCTCTCACCCGGATCCGCTGGTCAGAATTGCTATCAAACTCAAAGCTACTAGAAAAGCCCTTACGGCCTGGAGCAAAATTGCTTTTGGGGACATTTTCCAAGCCATTAAAGATGCTGAAGACGACGTTACCCGTGCGGAGATTGACTTCGCCGTCGTCAATTCCCAGGAGAATCGTGCCTCTCTCAACCTTGCCAAGGCCATCCGTAAATCTAGAATCAGGGTTGAAACTGAATTCTGGAGACAGAAGGCTAGATTAACCTGGGACATGGAAGGGGATAAGAACTCTGGATTCTTTCACAAATGCGTCAAAGGACGCAGAAACTCTCTTAAGATTCATCGCATCCGCGATGAAAATGGAGAACTTCTGGACGATCAAGAGCACATTCAGACGGCAGCCACGAACTATTTCTCCAGCATGTTTGCTAAAGGGGACGTGGTCAAAGATGACGGTTTCCTGTCCGAGATCCCCTCCCTGATTCGTGACAGGGATAACGAGAGCCTCAGTGCTTCCCCCTCTGTCGACGAAGTTAAGACCGCTGTGTGGTCCATTAATGCTAACAGCGCCCCGGGTCCGGACGGTTTCAACGGGGTGTTTTTCCGAACATGCTGGGACATTATTCGGTGCGACCTCTGGGAGGCCACAACCGCCTTTTTCCAAGGAGCAACGTACCCGAAATCTATATCGTCCGCCCACATCATCCTCATTCCCAAGAAAGACAACCCGGAGACCTTTAAAGAGTTCAGACCAATCAGCCTCTGCACGTTCACCAATAAAATTATTTCTAAAATCATCGCCTCCAGAATGTCGAATATCCTCCCCAGAATCATCTCCGAAGAACAAAGCGGCTTCGTCAAAGGACGTAATATCACCGATAATATCCTCCTGGCCCAAGAAATGATCACTTGCATAAAATTCCCGTCTAGGGGGGAACGTCGCCATCAAACTGGACATGGAAAAAGCCTACGATCGTCTTGACTGGCAGTTCATGATCTGGGTGTTCAGAGCATTTGGTTTCTCAGAACCGGTTATTGACATCATCTTTAGATCCATCAACAACTCCTGGTTTTCCACCGTCATCAACGGTCAACCTCAAGGTTTCTTCAAAGATACTCGCGGTGTCAGACAAGGAGACCCACTCTCCTCCACTATTTTCATCATCACAGCAGAAGCCCTGAGCAGAAACCTTAAAATCATGCCGCGATCTCCTGGATTCCAGCACTTTCACACAACGACCGGCTGCCCTCTCATAACTCATCTTGCGTACGCGGACGACATCCTCATTTTCTTCGCTGGCACTATTGGAGCCATTGAGGTGGTTATTAGAACTCTTGCTAATTACACTCGGTGTTCTGGCCAGAAAATCAATAACAGCAAGAGCATGATCTACACTCATCACAAAGCCGATAGAACTCACTCGACAGAGCTGTCCATCATGACCTCTTTCTCCACAGCTTACCCCCCTTTCCTGTACTTAGGCTGCCCGTTGGTGTACGGTAGAACGAGCGCTAGGATGTTCGACCACATGGTGGGCAAGATTCGTCAGAAAATAGCGGGCTGGCATAACGCCACCCTTTCACCCGAGGGGAAGTTAATTCTTATAAAGCACGTCCTATCTTCCATCCCCCTATACACCCTTGCTGTGTACGCACCCCCCATCAAAGTGCTTTATTCTATTGAATCCATTCTCGCCAATTTCTTTTGGGGACATCTCGAGGGAAAGAATAAGTATCACTGGGCAGGTTGGGCTTCCATGGCCAAACCTACTGAAGAGGGTGGCCTGGGATTCTGCAGACTTATCCACATGGTCGACGCCCAATCAGCAAAATTGTGGTGGAAAATTTGCTCCGATAACTCAATCTGGACCAGGTTCATGAGAGCGAGATACGCCAGATTCTGTCACTTAACTGAGGCGTCTGCCAATAACAGATCCTCGGCGTCGTGGCAGCGCATCATCCGCGGCCGTTCTCTCGCGGAACTGCACTTGCGCCTGACACTGGGCAATGGGCATTCTCAGGCATGCAAGGAACGCTGGCTGGGGGACGAGATCCTCAGGCCCAACGCTATTAGTCCGCCGATGTGTGAGATCCGAGATTTTTGGGATGATGACGCGTCAAGCTGGAATTGGGATAGAGTTCACGATTGGCTGGGACCGGCGGCCTTGGCGACCCTGGGTGCTTCGCATCTGTCGATCAACGATTCTCCTGACATGCTCAGATGGTCCCCAAACCAGGGTGGCGTCTTCACCCTTGCTTCGGCCAGAACCACCATCAGAGAAATCCAAGTTACGACCGCCCCTTCCGCCAAATTTTGGCACTCGTGTATTCCAGTGAAATGGTCCATCCTCCTTTGGTGTACCGCACGTCGAAAACTCCCGACGAACGATGCTGTCTTATCCTTCGGCTTCAGTCTGGCGTCTAAATGTCACTGCTATGCTGATCACCAATCGGAATCCGTCGAGCACGTTCTTCTTTCTGGTGATTCGGCCTGCCACATTTGGTCGCTCCTCCATTACAGGTGCAACTTGGTCCCCACAACCGGGGGCATCAACGATCTGCTGGCCAGCTGGAACGCATCTCACGGGCATCAGATCGTCGCTACCGCCGCATTTTGGATTTTATGGAAAAACAGAAACAAGTACAGATACGAGGGCCGTCAACTTTCGCCCCCTCAATTGTTCAGCGAGGTGGTTCGGCAAATCTTCAAAAGAAAGAGACGTTGCACTCACACCTTGAACAAGTTTTGGGACGCACTGGACTCCTGACAGGGGATGAGGCGCTCTTTCCTTAGGCGCTGCTTCGTCCGCCTAACCTTCTGATGCTCGGTCCAGTTTTCGTTTTGTGGGCAACACTTTGTGTTTCTTTCTTGGTTTGTTTTTGGGTCCTTCGTCGCGCGAGGCGCGCTTACTTGTATAGGCTTCGGCATTTTGTGCCTATATATCAATAAAGTCTTTTTTACAATATATATATATATATATATATATGAGTGTAATATATAAATATATAGCCTAGTGTGAATATGTGATATGGTAATGTAATGTAAATTTTGCAATTGCCTATGTGTAATGTGAAATAGAGATTGCATTGGCCTATGTAATAATGTGTATATAGATATATGGTATGGGTATTTGGCCTATATGTGATTTTGCTCATGGCCTAGGTAGGAAAGCCTATGGCATGTGGTGTGGATGCACTTGTGTATCACTAGACTAGTGTGTTTGCTAGGCTAATTGGTTAGTGACCTAGATTGACTTATTAAGCCTAGGTTTGACCAACCTAGACTAGTTTGACCAAGTTTAACCTTGATTGACCTAGTTTGACCTCACTAGACTAGAGTTGACCTAGTTTGACTGTTAGGGTTGACTAGAGTTGACCAAAGGTTGACTTTAGCCTAGATTGACCCCAAACATCATGTAGATGCATTGTAGCAGTCTATTTCATTATTTTAGACATGTAGTGACTTGTACTGTTCTATAGGAGACAGACACCACACTTCGGACAGTATATTCTCTTCAGATATTCAGGATGCCAGGCGAGTATATTCTCTGATCATTTTATATCTTGTTTAGGATTATATTTCCTGCTTTAGATTATTTTACTTGATGCTGACACGTTGGTAACACGGATTAGTACTATATGGATCCCTTCATGAGATGTTATCCCTCTCGGGAGCATCAGACACTCTTGTCTCGTGTGTTTCACTTACATCATGTATCTCATGCTTCTATTTTCATGAATCTTCATGTATCAGCTTATGATTCCTGTACTCTCATGAATCACAGAGAGAAGCCTCATCTGTGGGAAAAAGTCTACCCTGAAGATATCCTCTACTTCATCGTTCCAGCCAGAAAGAAGGATGAAGAACTAATCATCTTCGGTCGTATAATTGGCGAGAGAAAGTTCATTCCAGACTCTACTTCTCCCAAGCACAGCATAGAAGCTGACTATGACTCTGAGAAAATGCAACTTTTCTGGTATAGTTGGCAGGCTAAGAATATCATCCAGAATATGTGATATGACATCAAAAGCGACAAAGGGCTAAATTACGGCCGAGGACGACGATTGCCAATATGACACTTTGCTCCTCCCGGCAAACTCGAGAACTACTATCAAAGAAGCGGTGTTGGTTTGGGCTATGTCACTCCTCCAACAACTCCCGAAAGATCAGATGATGAAGCAGATCGTTGTTTTCATTCTTCTGACTCCTCCCTCTGGGACTCAAACTCCAGCATTGGCGACATATTTAAGACAACTCTGTCCATCAACATGGTTTCCATGGACCAAATTGCAGACGATGACCAATCAATCGAGCTTGAACAATGGGCTCAAAAGATGGATACTAGGTGGGAGCTGCGCTTTGAACAATGTGAACCACCTACCGAATATGAAGTCATACAAGTCAATCTAGGAGATGAAGCATCTTTCAAACCAATCTTCTTCAGCAAAAGTCTATTTGGCGATGAACGCCAATCTCTTATACAGCTTATAAGAGAATACATCGACGTCTTCACATGGAGCTATGAAGACATGCCAGACTTGGACCCTAAAGTCGCCATTCACTGCCTGAACATTTTGTCTAAAGCTAAGCCAGTGAAACATCAACAACGCCGATTTCGACCAGACGTCATGGAAGCCATCGAGAATGAAGTCAAGAAGCTCATTGCCAGTAGATTCATTCGCAAGGAACAATACCCAGACTGGGTTGCCAACATCGTCCCAATCATAAAAAAGAGCGGTAGTGTTCGAGTTTGTATCGACTACCATGATTTGAACTCTGTATGTTCGAAAGACGAGTTTCCTCTGCTGATTACTGACGTAATGATCGATAATACTTGCGGCTTCGAGCGGATATCCTTTATGGATGGGTTCTCAGGCTACAACCAAATCAAGATGTTCCCCGACGACGAGAAGCACACATCTTTTCGAACATTGTTGGGGGTATACTGCTATACGGTGATGTCCTTCGGATTAAAGAATACAGGGGCGACATACCAGCGAGCCATGAACATAATTTTTTGTGATTATTTACGCAAAACTGTATAGTGCTACGTAGACGATATAACAGTCAAAAGTCGTCTCAAGGGCAACCACCTCAAAGACTTGAGAACGGTGTTCGAACTAATGCGTGCATACCAACTCAAGATAAATCCAACCAAGTCTTTTCTGGGAGTCTCCAGCGACAAGTTCCTTGGTTTCGTCATCACTTTAAAGGCTATACATCTGGACCCGGAGAAAGTGAAGGCTATCCTCGACATGCATCCTCCAAGAAACCTCAAAGAGCTACGTGGACTACAAGGAAGGATAGCCTACATCAGACGATTCATTTCAAACCTCTCTGGAAGGTGTGAACCGTTCACCCAGCTCATGAAGAAAGGTGTATCTTTCGTCTGGACTGAACAATATCAATGCGCATTCGACGACATCAAGGCGTATCTTACCAGCCCTCTAGTATTGGTAGCTCCAATAATGGAGAAGCTCTTCTTACTATATGTCCGCGCTATGGACCATTCTCTTGGTGCCCTATTAGCTCAGAAGAATGAAGGCAGCCATAAACAGGCAATCTACTACCTCAGCCGCACATTGGTAGGTGCCGAGCACAGATACACACCTGTGGAGAAGGAATACCTTGCACTAGTATTTGCCATCCAAAAGACACGTCACTACGTGTCTGGGCAGACTATCCACATCATATCTAAAGTCAACCCTCTCAGAATACTCATGACTAAACCGGATTCTCTTAATTCCTGTTTAGCTACATGGGAAATGCTGTTGACTCCATATGATATGATCTTCGTTCTTCAGAAGGCAGTAAAAGGCCAAGCATTAGCTGATTTCCTAGCAGCTCATCCGGTGTCGGAGTCGTCCAAACTGTACAATGAAATCCCCGACGAAGTAGTGGAGTCTAGCACTACAACTGAAGAAATCCCTATTTGGCAAATGTTCTTTGACGATGCATCAAGAACAGGGCCCAAAGGAAACATCGTGGCTGGAGTAGGTGTCGTGCTCGTGTCACCTGATCATCTGGTTATACACCGTGTATATTCCCTCGTGGAACCATGCACCAACAATGTGGCCGAATATAATACTTTATTAATCGGCCTACAACTGGCGAAGCAACTAGAGTTGACTATCTGGAAGCTTATGACGGTTCCAAGCTAATAGTTAGTCAGGTCCGAGGGGATTATGAAGTTCGTCATGAAGATCTCATCCCCTACCATAGAGCAATAATCGAGCTGGCGTCTACTTTTACTGGATTCTTCATCGAGCACATGCCTCGACTACAGAATATAGAAGCAGATGCTCTAGCCGGTCTCGCTGCTTCCTTGACCGTTTCAACCAATACTCAGCAGTCGATCACAGTGTCTGGTCGAGAACTATTCTGTGTGAAAGATGCCTTGTATATTCATCACAGTTACGTATCAAAAACAAACGTCAATATCAAAGACAGAAGATTTTCCTTCATAGACTACTCTATCTATGGAATCCTCCTCGATGACCCGAAGGAAGCAGTATCCATCAAAAGGCGATCCCTCAGATTTTACTATGATACATCTACCAAGATGTTGTACCGACGCTCTTACGACGGGCTACTGTTACGATGCTTATCAGACACAGAAGCCAAACATGTACTCCGGGAGGCGCACGATAGAGTTTATGGTGCACATCAACTAGGCCCCAAATTACAAGATCGCCTCAAAAGAATAGGTTATTACTGGCCCTCAATAATAGCATATGCTGTTGAATATACAAAGAAGTGTAGAGCTTGTCAGTTCCACGCCGATTTCATTCATCAACCTTCGAATTTTCTACATCCGACGGCAGCATCTTGGCCGTTTGAAGCCTAGGACATGGACGTCATAGGACCAATCAGCCCGCCATCCTCCAAAGGACATCGGTTCATCCTAGCCATAACCGATTACTTCTCCAAATAGGCAAAAGCTATACCGCTCACCGAAGTGAAGGCATCGAACATGATTAGTTTCATTAAATATTATGTCATCTACCGCTTCGGCCTACCTGGCAGGATCATCCATGATAATGGTCCATAGTTCGCAAGCCATGAGTTCTATCGATTCTGTAATAAGAATCGAATCCAGAATATAGCCTCTACTGCCTACAATCTAGCGGCTAACGGGCTTGCAAAAGCCTTTAAGAAAACCGTCATAAAACTTCTCAAGAAGTTTGTGTCTTCAAACAAGTACGATTGGAACGAGAAGCTCGGTGAATGTTTATGGGCCTATCGTACAACAGTCCGGACTCCAACAGGAAGTACGCCATTCTCTCTGGTTTATGGAAGCGAAGCAGTTCTTCCCCTAGAAATCCAGATTCCTTCTCTTCGAGTAGCCCTAGCCAGCGAGCTGACTACTGAAGAAAATTATCGTCTACGACTCTAGAAGCTCGAAGCGCTAGACGAAAAATGCTTGTTAGCTCAGCAGCGCATTGAGCTATACTAAGCACGCCTTTCAAGAGCTTTCAACAAAAAGGTGAAAGAAAGAATCTTCTAAGTTGACTATCTGGTCTTAGCAGTGAGAAGACCAATGGTCATGACGCACAAAACAAAAGAAAAATTCCAGCCCAAATGGGAAGGTCCTTTCGTCATAGAATCGATATATTCTAACGGTACGTACCGGCTGACCAAGCCTGATGGTGACTTGCTCATGATGCCTATCAATAGCAAGTTCCTGAAGAAATACTATGTGTAACCTCTTTTACATAATGTTCACACATGTTCAGTCATGTAAATATACAGTACGATATTTATATGATTCAAAAAAAACTATCTAACTATTATCCGTATTTCAAGAGTCTTGAATACGCCCTGGATAATAGGTCCTCTAAATATTTTCCCAGTGGAATCATTTCTGTTTTTGACTCTGTCCAAACTCGGTTTGACGAAAACAAGTCACGTCCATATTACCTCTGAATTGTTTTTCGATAATTATTTCCCCAGTGAAATGATTATGTTTTGCCACGTCCACATAACCTCTGAGCAAAGCATTCATCAAGGATAATCACGTCCCTATTACCTCTGAATTATCTACTTCTCCCTAATGCTATATATCTTTCCACGTCCATATTACCTCTGGTCAGATATAGAACATCCTCTGCTATTACGTCCATAAAAGGGTACAAGATCCGTGACGGCCAAAAAAAGGGTACAAGATCCTCTGCTATATATTCTTTATTTTTTACTTAAACGTCTATCAAAAGACGGAAAAAAGGGTACAAGATCCGTGACGGCCAAAAAAAAGGGAAAAGTTACAAAATCTACGGGATACCCTTTACACAAATGAGGTATTATTGGCTCTCTAATACAATCACCACAGATATCACAAGAAAAGAAGGGAGTGAATGCATTCTGTTTATTCAAAATCAGTTACATTCACAGGACTACATTTCATGAGCAAAACAAAAAGTTCTTCATCTCTTCGTCTGGGTAAGAAGTAAAAGATTACATTGATGTCCAAAAGAAGGGAAAACTCGCTACTCATCAGCAACACATAGCTTGGTCAGCTTGGCAGCACCATGCTTTCGTCGAAAAGTGGTTTTGTGGCCCTCGAAGGAGGTCATGTTTTACTGCTGAGCAAGCAAACAAGGCTATTGAACCTTCGAGAAGCTACACAGAGGAGGACAAATATAGCATGCTAAAATATCTACAAATGGTAATCTTCTCTCCTCCATGTTGCGGATGTCGTGGGCTCATTTCTCCAAGAGACCATACCTTCAAAACAACATCTCTAGTGTTGCTTTTGCCTACTTAAAGAACTGTGAAAACAGAACTTTCACGATGATGCCCAACTACCGTCCGACTCTTCGATGTATAAATGTTCTTCCTACTATCTGAGGAAAATCCCTCCAAAACACAAAGAGTCCTGAGCTCTCTGATGTGTGCGTCAAGTGTTGCATCTTCACTATGTCCAGAATCGCTGATGCCAGTCCTGGAGAAATTTGCTAGCCAAAATCCTTCCAAAACACGAAGAGTCCCGAGCTCTCTGATGTGTACGTCAAGTGATGCATCTTCACCATGCCCAGAATCTTCGATACCAATCCTGGAGAAATTTGCTAGCCAGATCCCTATAAAATAGGCAGAAACAAAGTCAGACTCAGGAAACTGCAGAAAAAAAAAAACTAAGTCCTGAAGACTCCTATGCTCCCAAAGGGTTATGCGCCTAAAGGGATATGCGATCAAAATAAGACATGTTGGCACATAACACTCAGATAGTACGTGGGCGCATAACATGCCACTGTTTAGAGGGCATATAACATGGCAACGCATGGGCGCATAGCACACCATAGTGTTGGCGTATGACTTCTGTGGGTGCATAATGATGCTCACAAAAGTATGTTACCTTAGACGCAAGCGCCTGGACAGAAGAAAAGTTTGAGTGTCACAAATTAATGCTCGAGACTTTATTTTTTGAAGCATGTCCTCTCCCAGAATCGGGTCCTGGACTGTCGAGGACACTGCCGCAGGAGGAGAGTCACTCGGTGTAATGCCTGTGGTTCGTATTACGTATCTCGGTATACGTGTACGTATTTTGACCCGTATTGCATGTCTTCCTGCTTGATTTATTTTGGCATTTCATTGATTGGTTTATCTTGGTTCAGTTTGATTTGTTTGGCTTGGTTCGGTTTTGTTATAAACCCACCCCACCTACCACCACCATCACCATTTATTAACTCCCACTCTTCTCTCTCTCCTCATTAATTCTTTCCCATTTACTTCTTCCTCTTCACCATTACTTCTCTACCAATCTGAGAGAGTGGAGAGCTTAGGCAAGTGCATCTTGCTTCATGGAGGAAGTCTATTTTTATTATTTCATTGTCCTCCTTATGTGTTTCTAACCCACTTTAGTACTTAGCATTTTTTTATTTTCGTGGTTAATTCTTGTAGATCTAGTTTTGTGGTATTTTCGGTTCCCATGAATTTTGATCTATCAAACTTGTATATTTTGCTAGTTGATGGTTCCATGTTGTAGAAAATTCTATTTTACTCAAAGTTGACCTATGGGAGTTTGGATTTGGGTTTCTATCGTTGTTTGGATGAGCATGGAGGCCATGGTATTTTCTATGGACATGTTCTCTGTGGGAGCCATTATAATTGTACTCTGAGCCGTATGAGCATATTTGCTCTGAGCCGCATGGCCATTTAATTGAATATTTAATTCCATGCAATAGCTGGCCACGTGCAAGTGTTTATTTGCATGGGCCACTAGTTAATTGTATGAGCCGCATATGGCCAACACAATGTTAGCCGCATAGCCTTTGCATATTTGTAATGCATGTATTAGCTAGCCGAGCATTTAATGCCTTAGCCTAGCATTTAATGCATTAGTATTTTAATGCATTAGCATTTAATGTAGCTTGCAGTAGCTTGCATGATTAATTATTTATGCTTAAATCCTATGCTAGCCGCATAAGCAATGTTTGCTAGCTAGCCGCATGCCAGCATTCCTATGCTAGCCGCATGGCCATCTGCTCATTGAGCCGCATATGGCCATTCCAGAGTTATTGGCCGCATGGAAACAATTAATAGCCGCATAAGCTTTTGTATTTAATGCATGCTTGCTTGCATGCTAGTGCATTTAAATATTAGCATTGGCCAAAATTTGGCCGCATGCATGCTTGCTTGCAAGCTTGTGCATTTAAATATTAGCATTGCATTTAAAATATTAGCATTAGCAAAGTTGGCCGCATGGTAATGCATGGCTTTCTTGATTACATGCATTAATGCATGGCTTTTCTTTAATTACATGCATTAATAATTAATGCATTATATTAAAGCATGCAAGCCTGCATGCTTACCTATTTAGCAAAGTTGGCCATTGAGCCGCAGGACTGCATGCATATATATCATATTATATATTATATCATTAGCCCACATTATGTGCATTAGTATATGTGTCTCAAAGTTGTCCATTGAGCCGCATGATTGCTTGCATATATATTATATATATTATATATATTATATGCTTTAGCCTATATTTAATGCATATGGCTAATCACCTGCTCACTTGCATGCTTGTGCATTTAATTAATAGCTTGGCAACTTTGTATGCATTTGCATGCATTAGTACTAGACCAATAATGTATTTGGCTGCATGGTTGCTTGCATGCTGGCCGCATATGCCCCTCTCCAATACTTGCTAGCCGTATATGCACCCCTCCAATAATTGTCCAGCTGCATATGGCCAACTGCTTGCATGGCCAGTTAAATAATAATTATGGCTGCATGATTGCTTGCATGAATATTTAATTTGAGTCGTATGGCATGCTTGCATTAATTGCGGGTCCCACTATCTTTTGTCTTATTTGTCTTTATAATTATATTATTATGATTAAATATTGTGTGATTCTAAGTTGCTTTCCTAAACACGAATTGTTAGTGTAATGATTGATAGTGACTTCCTGGCCGCATGTAATAATTTTCCTGAGCCGCATGAGTCCCCCACGGCCCTTGCTCCTGCTAATATTTAATTACCACATGAATGCATGTGACATATTAATTGTTTCCTGGCACGATGGTGACCCGTTGTGGTACACTTTTGACAAATAACATGACTTGACAGTGACCCGTAGTGGTGCACTCTTGACAATAAACTGTTTGCCATTAAAATTCCTTGATCGTAAATTTCAATACAAATAGAACAGTGTTACAATATAGGACTTAGACGTAGTCCTAGGAGTACACTTTTGTTTAATCTGGGTCCCTTGTGCTGATGGAGTGAGTGGTAATACGTTGACTCCGTTGACGATCGGACGACGGTTATCGGTTTTCTGAAGGTCTGGATTGCTCTGGGTGCTGGAGCTTACTGAGAGGAGGAAGACGTTGACTGTCTGTATCTGCCTCTCTGGTGGTGCGAAGTCTCTGTCTGTTCGCTGTGGAGGTTGATATGTATACACGTTGATTGGTCCGTCTGTGTGTGTAAAAAAAGGAAATGATCCCTCTATTTATAGTTTTACAGGCTGGCTGCTCATGCGCACATATGTAGGATGCGCCTGTACGCGGGGATGCCACATGTTGATTGCTGATGGAGGCGCATGGACGATACGCCCTGATCGAGGGGGTTGACTTCTTCATGTCGCTGTTGTGAACCGGCACGTAGCGTAGAAGAAGATCTTTCTGTTGCTGAGATCTTGGATGAGTTGAGTCAAAGGACATGTGTCGTCAACCCATGGCTTGGAGATCTCGGATTTGGTGGAGGGAAATGACCAGATAAGATGCGCCTAGGATTGGGCGCATGAGGATACTTTGGCTCGTAACCTTTAGGAGTCACGAACCATTCTGGACGCATGGCTTTTGAGGCGCATGCAGAGCTTCAGTAGTGACTTTACTCCTGTCTTTTGGGGATCAGGGAGAAGTCTGGGGTGTATGGCTTTTGAGGCGCATGCGGAGTTGTAACAGTGACTTTCCTTCTTTCTTTAGGGATCAGTGAAAAGTCTGAGGTGCACAACTTTTGAGGCGTATGCAGATTCGGGCGCATGGCCGCAGAGGCGCATGCAAGATGGTTGGGTGGCCACGTGGAAGTAGACGTCAGAGAGGAGTAATAATGATGCTGATGTTGGCGATGCTTCGTCTTCTGAAAAAGCTGCCGACTGCTCAGACTTTGGGAGGCGTGCTGCCAACTCTGTCAGTTCAGTATTTAATGTTTGTAACATTCGATGGACAGCTGAGTGGGCGCGTCGGTTGGCGTTCCACTAGGCGTATGGGGACGCACGGGGGGCGCATCCCCTATGATGTGCTTGGTACTGAAGGGCACGTCCGTGTAATGCGCTTGATGTAGAAGGGCGCGTCTGTGTGATGCGCGGTCTGGCCGGCGCATCCGCTTCGTGAGACGTCTTTGATGGTGCAACTGTTACGTTCTTCGAGTGTTTTAAATAGCCGTTTTGACTTGGCTGAATTCGAAGCGTCTGGTTCATCCATTTAATACAAATTCATTGCACAAAATTCGGAGAGCCATCCACTTGGCGCATGGGTTTGATTTGCCTGGCCTATAAATAGTGGCATGGAGAGAAGGTTTGCTTTTCGTCCTCTTATGTCTTTCCGACATGAACTCGTTTACCTCGAATGCATTCTATTGACGAGATGCTCCCGAGGGTGAAGATGCGATGCAGTATCTTCGCTGATGCACTTGAAGGTGACTGTTACATCCAAAAGACGGAGTCGAGGGCTTCCAAGGCAGGCGGAAGGTGCCTGTTGCATCCAAAGATAGGGATGTTCGGGCCTCGTTTCCGTTATTCTGGAAGAGCCGTAGATCGGAATGGCGGTGCTGCGGCTTTGGTAGCTCTTTCTTCCTTCAAAATGGGTGTAGCCCATTCTGGTTGTGTTGAAAGCTGCTCCTTTAGCCGTGGTTTCGATCACGGTCTTCCTTCGCCTTTGGAGGCTCTTTCGAAGCCTCCCCTGGCCACAGATTTTGCGGGGCTCTTCTCTTCCTTGGTTCCAGCCAGAGGGTTAAATGCTTCATTTAGTCGAAGCATTTATCAGGTGAGCCTGGCTGGAAGAGCGGCACATAACTGGGCTGCTGAAGGGATGCACATAACTGGGGATGCACATAACTGAGCTGCTGAAGGATGCGCCCTGCTAAGTACGCTTGGTGGGATGTGCCTGGTTGAGGGCATATGGTGATTGCTGTGCCTGACTGGAGGCACATGGTGGTTGCTGCGCCTGACTGGAGGCACATGGTGGTTGCTGGCTGTAGACTTAGGATCCTTTCTTTGTAGAAATTCTCCCTTGTACAGTATTTTTTAGACATGTAATAGACTTTTATATGTGAAATAAAAAGTTCTGTTTCAATGTCTATATTTGTTGCTTTTTTCTGTAAAGCACTTTGTCCAAGCTTTGGCACATGTAGTCTGGCACATAGACTTTCGGGTTCTGAAATTCCATGCTTCTACAAGACCCCGTTTAAAGTTTTCAAAACTTTTAGATAAGTTTTGGAATACTTTGAATAAGAAGCATGGTAGTGGAGGCGCATGACCGTCAGGGCGCATAGATACTCGGCGCGTCAGTGCTGGGAGCATGCTCCGCTCAGTTAGTGCAAATGATGATGCCTCGGTAACCTAAAAAAGATTAATGATGATCTTTTTTGGTTTTATTTGTGGTTATCCTTCACAGAACCCGAGGCGACGGCTGAGATCACACATCATCGGTTCACGCGTGCGACCAAGCCCTATAAATAGGCAAGAGATGGAGAGAGAGAGAGTTCTTCTTCTCCTTGCTTTTGCTTTCTTTAGAGTTCTTCTTCAAAAACCCTAACTTTTCTTCTCTCAAAGAAATGGCTCCCAAGACTCCTCGCAGCGGTGCTGGCAAGGGAAAGGAGCCGGTAGAGTATGCCGAGGGGGATGCCCCTATCACCATTGTGACTCCGGCCGATGTTCGCCCAGCTGTGACGGGTGGGTGTCGTCTTTTTCACTGCTTTCTTTGTTCCGGCAATTTTTGGATCATGCGACTGAGTTGACATGCCCTAACCTCCTTCTGCCGACGCGCATGGGCTTCTGTCCTTGCCGAGGTTTCACCCCGCCGACGTGCATAGGTTTAGGCCTTTATCTTGTACCGAGGTTTAACTGCGGACGTGCATGGGTTTACACCCTAAATGCACCGAAGCCTTTGCTGATGCGCATGGGTTTACGCCCTGATGATGCGTCGAAGCCTTTCACTGAGGCGCATGGGTTTACACCCTGATGATGCGCCGAAGCCTTTTACTGAGGCTCATGGGTTTAAACCCAGATCATGCGCCCAGTTGCTTTGATACACCTTGTCTTTTTGCCTGACCTTTGATTTTTGTTGTGCCAGTATCGATGACGATTCCGTTGCCGAATGAGGTCCTTTTGGATGCTTCCCTTTGTCAAATGGGAGTTGATTTTGACGAGGCGGTTGTCAATCCTACTAAGGGTGTTATCTTACAGGATCAACCTCCTGAGAGGGTACTGCAGATCCAGAACTAGTTGTCGACTTTCCTCTAGAGTATGATGGAGAGCGGAAAACTGAAATCTGCTGAATCCGAAGATGTGACCTTTTTGAAACCTGCCTTTTTGTTCGGTGACCGCCTGATCTCCACGGAAGCGAAGATACTGAAGGTCAAAGAAGACTGGTTCTTTTCAGCAAAAGGCATGGTGCTGTACATGCGACAACTCGACCGCCAGTTGCCGCTGACAGCCTTCTATCGTCTAGCTTCGAAGAGAAGGATGTCCTGGGATCTTACTCCTTCTCAGGGAGGGGCCCTAGGAGGTGCTATTTCGATTGATGCTACCTCGAATCAAAGGGATACCCTATCTGCTTCGCGAACCGGTCCCTCATTCAGTTGCCGAACTTTGCGTCCCGGGAGCCTCTACAGTGAAGTCCCAACTGACACTTTTGCCTTCAATGCTTCAACCTTCACGAGCCGGATGCTGACATCGAGGGTCGAGTATCCGAAAGGTAGCTTTAGGGTCGAAGGTTGGTGTCATCATATCTCGAGGTGGGACGAGTTGACCACTTGGGTGCTTTCGAAGTTCAAGGCTGAGCTTAAGGAGATTGGGCTGACAGCCGCTATCCGTGCCACGCAGGCTGGCGTGGATCTCAATAAGCCTATGTTCCTTGCACTCTTGGAGTTGTTCAATACCCAGACTGGTACCATCTACACTCCCGTGGGGGAGTTGGGGTTGGCTCTCCACGAGATGTACGAAGTGTCCAAGCTTCCCTGGGGCTCAGAGCCGTACGAGGAATATTTCCCATCAAATGAAGAGATCCAGGTTCTGGAAAATAAGGACTCGGAGATGATGGCCGTCTTCAAGGAAGTGGCGAGCCATCATTATTTGATGCATCGGAAGGACAAAGTCAAGACTCAGCCTCATGTGACTGCTTGGAGGGACTATGTTTTCAAGCAGGATTTGGCGGATCCCTCGAGGATCCGGTTTACGACTCCGCAAGGGCTGAAACCTGCGGAAGTGACTTCTGAGATAAGCCGGCTGGACGAGAGGACTCCTCGTTCCAATGAGGATGACGAGAACGCGTATAGCTGCTTCTGGCACTGTGCACACCGGATGTCGTCTAAAGCGGTGCTGACAGCATACTTGATGATATGGCTCCGAGATTGTGTGTTTACGGGCAGATCTGGTGCAGTGGAGAGGGTACACCGGAACCTTATTTTGCCTGCCGTAAAGTTGGTCTTCGGGCGTCCCTTAGCTCTCCTTCCCGCTATGGTGTGTAACTTATTGCGGGATTTGAGGACTTTTGCTGATGACGTGATCCAGGGGAGAGGTAAAAATGACAACTTTCTCCGGGCTGAATTGCCATTCCATTATCTTATGGGATGGCTAGTTCTGCATCATCCGAATGTGATGAGTCCCGGTCCGAAGGAGGATCATGTTGAAGGAGATGCCTTCATCCGCCGCTTCTACAAGAGGAAGTGGTTACACACTGGTGTCCTCGTTTGCAGGACAGTTTTGTCCTACCTTCAGGGGTGGGAGATTGTCAAGGTTGCCCCCATTTTCAAAGATTTTTAGGCTGACCAAGATTTAATCGACTCAGGTGAAGATGCGATTACTCTGCCGAAATAGGGTTTTCGTTGATTGCAGAGTATTCGGCCTTCTCACTTAGTCTATCGCAACCAGAATAGGTGTTATCTGGAGCCCTATCTGCCCAGCCGGTTCGCTCGCCAGTTTGGCTATACTCAGCTGATGCTACGGAATCCCAGTAACAGTCTGGGGTTCATTGGTAGTTTGTTGGATGGAGCCCGGGGATGGCAATATTACAACGCCGAGTGTACTGGTGTTCAGTTTACGGCGCCTGTTCGCAACCCTCGACCACAGATCCTGTATTCGGCCGCTAAGCTGTATTGCACAATGAATGCTGCGTCTCCCGGTTATGACAGAGAGACTAGTTTCATCATTGGAACTCAGCTGGAGGCTACGGCGAACATGTTGATGGTGGCTCGGTCATATCACCCACCAGAGCCGGCGGGGTATTGGGCTGCTGCTGCGGCATCAGTGGGAGATCCTCTTGTTGGGAAGAGGCGGGCTGACGCGGAAGCCGGCTCGTCTGTATCAAAAAGGTCGAGGAAGACGACGAACCCAAAGGCAACGGGAGTGCTACCAATACCACCAGTGGAATCAGCTCCTGCTGAGGTAAGGAGTCCTCCGTAGCTTTGGCTTATCTTGTCATTTTGGTGACTTGTGCTTTTCTTCTTGTAGGGATCGTCGAAAAAGAAGACCCGTGTTTCAAAACCGGGTATCAGTAAACCGAAGGAGGTAGCAAGCTCTTCTGATGAGCGCATCCCTCCGATGGTAATGTCTCCAATAGAGGAGGGTCTTGAAGATGTTCCCGCAGAGGTTTTACTATCTCCAGATTTTGTTGAAAGAGATGTAGAGGTTGCAGCAACTTCTAGGGAGGTGCTAGCTGCCGTGAGGGCCTTGGACGTTGAGGGTCCAGCGGACACGGGGCTTCCTGGTGATGATGTGGGGTGGAGTTCGTCGTCTTCGGATGACGTTGCTCCAGAATTGCAAGTGCCTGTTGCGGAGGCAACAGATGTGATTGAAACAGAGGAGAGAGTTTATTCCCCTCCTTGTTATGATGAAGGGAGGTCGGCTGCATCATTGCCAAGCCCTACCCCAGACTCAGCGGCGGAAGCTGAGGTGGCTACCAATCAGGAGGTAGTGACAGATCCTGTCCCTGTAGAGGGATTTGATGAAGAGACTCGTCTGACAGTCCCGACTCCTGGAGCGGATCAGGAGACAAGTGTTGATCTCTCCGTTCTACCAGGGGAGGTATTGGCTGTTGATAGCGCGTTAGGGACTGGAGAGGCAGTCGTTGACATCGGTGGTACTTCCAAGTTTGGGAAGGGTAAGGGTGTGATGGAACCCTGTGTTGCTCCTTCTACTTGGGGTACTATCTCGACACCTGTGCCGGCTCCTTCTGCTCCCTTGGCTCCTCGGGCTAGTAGTCCAGCCCCTGTTGATGAAGAGCCTATTGATGCCGAGGTTCAAGCCTTGCAGGTCGAGGTTGGCGGGTCTTCTTGCGGTTCGCCAACTGGGGTAGCTCCTCCGACTCCTGTCATGACACCACAGGTGCTGGCGGACGCAGATGAATATGTGAGATTCATCGTTGAGGCAGTGTACAAAATGCTGCAGAGGGGGGTGTCGACAGTGATGGACGCCAAGGAGAGCTTCGCGATGGCGAGAACTCTGGCATTGCCTCATATCAACTTGATCCGTGTTCACCCGGGCCACGAGCATATGGCCGACATTCTGGAAGCCACTGTGGCTGAGTTGGACCAGCGGCTTTCTGAGTTAGGGCACATCCAGCGGAATGACCTCTTCGTCCTGATAGATGCGGAGAAGGAGAAGTTGCTCGCCGAGACTGTGCCTTCCTACCAGGCCACCATGAGTGTCTGGGAACACGAAGTCTGAGACTGAAGCTGCAGTGGAGCAGTTATCTCAGTCTACACGGGAGACAGTGGAGACGCGAGCTACGCTGGACGCAAATATCGCGGAGATTGCTGTGCAGATGCACCGTCTTGAGGATCAGCGGGCCCGACTCCTATTGGACGCTGAACGTGTCCAGGCTGAACATGTAGCGTTCAAGAAGGAGGAAGCAGCTTTCACTCTCCGAGCTCTTACCCTGATTTAGCAGAGACAGCAGCTTGATGAGAAGCACGAGAATAAAACTTCTGCTGAGGCTGTCGAAGCGAAGCGTCAAGAAGCTGAACGTCGAGTCTTGGCGACTGTGGAGACTCGGGCGGCAGACTTGAAACGCCGAATTGTAGAGCTTTCCGCCAACCCTGGGGATATTTAGGGCTTATAATCTCTGCTCTTTTGTATTTTTGCAACTCTTGCTGGGGATAGTGTAATCCTTTACTCTCTTTTTTCTTAGAAATAATAAAAAAGTACACCATTTTCTGCGATGTGTTCATTTTTGCTTGTTATGAACTCTGATGATTTGTGTGGACCTATTATCTTTTGCGTACCTTGGTTTCAGATACAGATAATAAGTTTGAAGGACCCAATGTATTTGCTCAGAGGTAATGTGGACGTGGCAAATGTGGGGTTCAAATGATAGAATCTTCCTACTCAGAGGTGTTATGAACGTGATAGGAATGATTCTGGGAGATGCACAGAACTCCTCAGAGATAATATGGACGTAGAAGTTCTGCGATCGATGTACGGCAATGCGGGGGTTGTCTGTATGGGATGTTTACTCAGAGGTAATGTGGACGTGGTAAACATGAAGGATAGCATAGTCTTACGGGGTGTAAGATTCCGGCTTGTAGGGTGTAGGAGGACAACTCAGAGGTGATGTGGACGTGGTTGTCCTTCTACTGTAGGATGCTACGGAACAACTGGGTTCCGGAAGCGTATGATTTTTCGTGGAATAGAAGTACATGTCTGGAAAGATGTCAAGAGTAGTACTTCTTTAGGAACTTGCCGTTGATGGGCATCATGAACAAGTCCCCATTGGGTTTGGCGAGACGGTAAGCACCGTTTGAGTATACCGTCTCGATGATAAAAGGTCCTTCCCATTTGGGCTCGAACTTTCCTGGCGTTTTGTGAGTCAACACCATCGGCCTCCTGACAGCCAGGACCAGGTTGCCAACTTGGAAAGTCTTCTGCTTGACCTTCTTATTGAAAGCCTGTGATATACGGGCTTGGTAGAGTTCGATGCGTTGCTGAGCTAGGAGACGCTTTTCGTCAAGTGCCTCCAGTTCTCGCAGACGACGACGTTGATTGTCTTCTTCTGTAAGTTGATTTGTGATTGCTACGCGGAGTGAGGGTATATGAATCTCGAGAGGCAGTACCGCTTCGCTTCCGTAGACCAAGAAGAATGGTGTGTTGCCTATCGGGGTCCGTACCGTTGTACGGTAGGCCCAAAGGCATTCGCCGAGCCTTTCGTCCCAGTCGCGTTTGTAAGATGACACGACCTTTTTGAGTAGCCTGACGATAGTTTTGTTGAACGCCTCGACCAATCCGTTTGCTGCCGGATTGTAGGCGGTTGATGCCACGTTTTGAATGCGATTCTTGTCACAGAATCGGCTGAAGACATGGCTGATAAACTGAGGACCATTATCGTGGATGATCCTCCGGGGTACCCGGAAACGGTAGATGACGTGGTGCTTGATGAAGCTGATGACCTTGGAGCTTTTCACTTCTGCCAGAGGAACAGCTTCTGCCCATCTGGAGAAGTAGTCGGTGATTGCTAGGATGAAGCGGTGTCCTCTCGATGAAAGAGGGGTGATCGGTCCCACAATGTCTATTCCCCAAGCTTCGAAGGGCTAGGAGGCGACTGTAGGATATAGTGGTTCGGACGGTGTATGAATGAAGTCTGCATGAAACTGGTACGCATGGCATTTTTTAGCATATTCAACAGCGTCGGCGGCCATGGTTGGACAGTAACAGCCCATGCGTCGCAGTCGATCTTGCAACTTAGGACCAGGCTGATGGGCCCCGCAGGTTCCATCATGAGCTTCTCAAAGGGCTTCAGCTGCTTCTTCGTTAGACAAACATCGAAGGAGAAGTCCATCGTAGGAGCGTCGGTACAGCATTTTAGTAGCCATATCATAGTAGAATCGAAGAGAGGGTCTCCTGACCGAGACAGCTTCTTTCGGGTCTTCTGGGAGAATTCCGTAGACAGCGAAGTCGATGAACGGGAATCTCCAGTCCCGGACGTTAACACCGGCGCCTGCTGACATAGCGTGAGCCACTTATGAGTGCAGGTTGTTTTTAGGGCAGACCAAGTCTCGACCCACTACCGTGACGTAGTGTTGAGTTCCGAGGGGTGCCGCCAGAGAGGCTGCGTGGCCAGCCAGAGCATCGGCCTCTAGATTTTGTAGACGAGGTACGTGTTCGATGAAGAACCCAGTGAAGGTTGAAATGATGTTCAATGCAACTTCATGATAGGGGATCAGATCTTCATGGCGAACCTCGTATTGCCCTCTGATTTGATTTACGACGAGCTTTGAGTCGCCGTAGGTTTCTAGATATTTTACCCCCAGCTGTTGTGCTAGCTGGAGTCCCATAATGAGCATGTTGTACTCGGCCACATTGTTGGAGCACGGCTTCGAAAGGAAGTAAGCACGCTGGGAGACTAGTACCACTCCCACTCCTGCGATGATTTGGCCTTTGGGGCCTGTTCTTGAAGCGCCATCGAAAAACATCCGCCAGACAGAGCCCTCTTCGGTGACGTTTGATTCTTGGACCTCATCCGGGATGTCTTCATAGAGTCTTGAGGACTCCGGGATGGGGTCTGTAGCTAAGAAGTCGGCTAGAGCTTGACCCTTAACAGCCTTCTGTGGAACGAACACCATGTTGTATGGCGTTAGCAAGATCGCCCATGTGGCTAGCCGGGAGTTCAGTGATCCTGGCTTTGTCATGAGGACCCCGAGCAGATTGACTCGAGAAATGACGTGAATTGTCTGGCCCGAGACATAATGACGAGTCTTTTGGATGGCAAATACCAGAGCCAAGCACTCCTTTTCAACGGGGTTGTACCGGTGTTCGGCCCCGATCAGGGTTCGGCTGAGGTAGTAGATTGCTTGCTCATAGCCCGCGTCACTGTTCTGAGCTAGCAGGGCGCCGAGGGAATGATCCATGGCATGGACGTAGAGCAGGAATGGTTTGCCAGCGACGGGTGCCACCAGAACTGGAGGGCTCGTCAGGTAGGCTTTGATGTCGTCGAAAGCCTTTTGGCATTCCTCTGTCCAGATGTAAGAGACTCCCTTCTTCATGAGCTGGGTGAAGGGTTGACATTTGCCGGAAAGGTTTGCTATGAACCTCCGGATGTACGCCAGACATCCCTGTAGGCCTCGAAGTTCTCGGAGATTCTTCGGAGGGTCCATGTCAAAAATTGCTTTGGTCTTCTCTGGATCGACATGAATGCCTTTCGTCGTAATGATGAAGCCCAAGAACTTTCTGCTCGAAACCCCAAGGAAGGATTTAGCGGGGTTCATCTTGAGTTGATGCGCCCGTATGAGGTCGAAGACTGTCTTGACGTCTTGCAGGTGATCTCCTTTAAGACGGCTCTTGACTGCGATGTCGTCGACATAGCATTCGACTGTCTTGCGAAGGTGCTGACGAAAAATGGTGCTCATAGCACGTTGGTATGTCGTACCAGCATTCTTCAAGCCGAAGGGCATCACTGTATAGCAGAAAACGCCCTTTGGAGTCCTGAATGACGTATGTTTTGCGTCATCGGAGAACATCTTGATCTGGTTGTAGCCTGAATATCCGTCCATGAAAGATATGCGCTCAAAGCCACACGTGTTGTCGATCATCACGTCGGTGATTGGAAGCTGGAATTCGTCCTTCGGGCAAGCAGAGTTGAGGTCTCTGAAGTCGATACAGACTCGTATCTTCCCATTCTTCTTGGTGACGGGGACGACGTTGGCTACCCAATCTGGGTGTTGCTCTTCACGGATGAAGCCGCTAGTCAAGAGTTTGTCCACCTCCTGATCGATGGCGTTCATGATGTCCGGACGGAAGTGCCATTGTTGTTGCTTGATAGGCTTGGCATCAGGCAAGATGTTCAACCTATGCATCGCAATCTGGGGATCAAGTCCCGGCATATCTTTGTAGCTCCAGGCGAAGACGTCGATATATTCTTTAGCCAGCTGGATTAAAGATTCTCGGTCTTCTCCTTTTAGGCTTTTGCTGACGAAGATGGGTTTGGAAGAAGATCCACCCCCAAGGTCGATCTGCTCGACTTCGTCTTCGGTGGGAGGTTCACGTAATTCAAAACGAGACTCCCATTGTTGTCCCAGGCATTGAGCCCAGGGTTCTTCTTCGAAGAATTCCGGCGCTTGGTCTTCGTTTTCTTCTTCTTGAGATTGTGCAGATGTCATGTTGGCTGACAGCACTCTCTTGAAGACAGATCCGATACTGGTATCGGAATCCCACGTTGACGCTTCAGATGAGTGAGAATGTCCAACTTCCTCTGCGTCTGAACTCTCTGGAGTTGACGGCGGCGTGACATAGCCTACCCCCCGTCGAGTTTTGTTGTAGTAGTTCTGCGGCTTTCCTTTAGGTGTTGGAAGCCGGAGAGGGAGACGTCGACCTTTGCCGTAGTTCAGGCCTTTGTCGCTTTTTAGGTCGTAATCCATCTTTTGGATGAGGTACTTTGCCTTGTCCGTGTACCAATAGAGTTGCATTATGCCGGCATCTGGTTCTGGCTCGAGTGACGGAAGGTCTTGATGACGCTCAACCTTGCCGAGGATGATGGATTTTTCGTCTCGACTCCGTGGTAGGAATATGTAACAGACCCCTTGGGACGGGACTACTCGATTTACATGGTGGACGGTCGTTATTTGTGTTTGCAACGACCGTAGAGCGTGATCTAATGTATACATGGCATTCCAATGTGGAAGACTAGAATAATTAAAAAACACTCTATTATTGATGAAATACGAGATTTTATTCCGTGGGATTACATTGTCGAGGGATGGGGCATCTACATCGGCCGAGATATATTCCCTCAGCTCTTCATCTGTAAGCACTGTAGTAGGATCGGGAGGGTCCACCACAGCGTTGATCTGGGAGTCCGAAAGGACTACATGAGCCTTCTTCGGCGGCTGAGATGGCGGCAGCTTGCCCTTAAGACGCACCTTCAGAGGTGCCTCTGCTGTGCTTCCGGTGCCTGGCACCTTCCCTTGTAGTTTTGCCACAAGAGGATCCGATGTTTGAGGGGGCTTTCCCTTGAGCCGTATCTTCAGGGGAGCTTCAGAAGCAGCTGGCGCTTTCCCTGATAGCTTAATGCTCATGGGGGGCAACTTCTGAGGCGGTTTGTCTTTGAGTCGGATCTTCAAAGGAGCATCGGGAGTGATCTTAGGCTCCATGTCCGGCTCCGCTGCCGTTTCTGCTTCGTCACCAGCATTATTGGCCTCCTCCTCGTTAGGTGACTTGTATAAGTCGGCATCGGTGAAGTAGGCTTCAATCCCTTTGAAGGGGTCGATGTCCGCGAACTCCGTACGAATGACGTTGTTGGTGGACACGTACTTCATACACTGGTGGAGCGTGGATGGCACCACCATGTACTCGTGCAGCCATGGGCGACCCAACAAAATGTTGTAGTTGACTTCAGCATCCATGACATAACAAGTGACCTCAGTTCTGAGGTTGCCGATGTGGCACTTTAATCGTATTTTGCCCAGTGGTTCGCTTTTACTGGCGTTGAAACCACTGATTGTCGTATTGGAGGGCGCCAATCGGTACATTGGGATCCCCAGTGTTGAAAGCAGCGTCTTCGGGATGATGCTGAGGGAAGACCCCAAATCGATCTGAATCCGCTTCACCTTGACTGAGCCGATGTAGCCTGTGTAATACAGCGGCCTGTTGTGTCGATTGTGTTTGAGCAACATGTCCTGTTGGATGAAGGTTATATTGGTTATAACCTCCTCCGTACAGTGACAGTGCTTGCACATGACCGGGAGATCTTTCGGCTGCTTGACCTGACTGAGAATGGATTCAGCATCCTTCAGAGCTTCGCAGAGAGCTTCTCGGGAGTCTTTGGAAAGACGGAGGAGCTCGAACAGAGATAGGCGGGCAGGAGTACTAGCGAGTTGCGCCAGTATGTCAAAGTTGTAGGGCTTGGCTAGCCCCGAAGCATTCTCTTTTCGCAGAGGCCTATCGAAGCAGGCCTCTATCTGCTTCTTTTTATTGGCTGCTGAGGGCTTAGACGGGCCCTCGTCCTGGACAGCAGGGACGGTGCCAGAAGGCACCACCTCGACGGCAGCTTCGTCGGGTTGGACGTTCTGTTGTGAACGCGTCTGCACAGGAAGTTCCTCTTCCACTGAAGAAGAGACCATGCGGCAAGACTTGATCTTCCTGCCTTTGGACTTGGAGGTAGGGCGTACCTCCGGTTGAGTCACCTCGGAGACGAGATCGGGGTGAACCTACAGGATCTCTCCTCGAGCTGTGGTGAGTGGGATGAGTCCACTCACGTTGTCACGGGTTGGTGGTAAGTTAACCACCTCCATTGTCGCCTTAGGGATGGGGACGACGCCGTCCTGTGTTGTAGTCGGCGGCAGGGTGCCAAACTGGAGTGACACCACGTTGGCCGATACCGTCTTTTCTTCGTAGTCGACGGAGATTACATCCACATTGATCATGCGCTGGATGTAATTCTTGAGGACGTAGCAGTCCTTGGTTGGGTGTCCGACAAACCGATGGTAGTGACAATACCTCGGGTTATCCACTTTCCCAACCTCATCGGGACGCTTAGGGTCCGGAAGCTTGATCTTGTCGCCTTGCTTCAATATCTTAAAGAGCTGCAGGGTGTCTTCGTCATTGAACGAATAAACTTCCTTCGGCCTCGGTGCAAGCGGAGGCTTCTGAGTAGGTGCTGATGCACCTTTTGAGGCATTGACAGTCAATACCTGCTTCCCCTTTGCCTCCTGTGCGGGGTTGTTGGTTGCAGGTCGTTTCCCCTTGTCTTCAAAGGCGGGGAAACTGACTCCCAGAAGACGAGAGTTGGCTGCCTTCTTCTCTGCGGCTTCTGCTTCAATGATCAAGGAGCTCCAGTCGGGAGGAGAAGTAGAGTTGAGCCAGAGCTTGACTGCAGGCAGCATGTTCATGCTGCAGGAGGAGAGAAGCGCATGTTCTGGCATGCCCGGGGGCAGTCTGAAGCAGGCCTGTCGGAAACGCTCGATGAACACTCGAACGGTTTCCTTCTCCTTCTGGCGTATCTCTATAAGGGACGCCATTGTCATGTCCTTTCCACCGTCGTAGAAACGGTCGAGAAAGAGGCGCGTCAGGTCGTCGAAAAAAGATATTAAATTATCGGGGAGGCTGCAGTACCAGTCGTATGCCACCCCTTTCAGTGCCCCAACACATATGCTGGTAAGAAGCGCATCCTCCTTCGGAAGATGTCCCGTCTGAGACTGGAAATACGTCAGGTAGCGACGAGGAGAGTCCTTCCCGTCGTACGGCGTCAGTGTTTGTGGTTTATACATTGGAGGATAAACCACCTTGTTCCACTCAAGGGGATAAGGCTGGAGGATGCCTATTTTCTGGCGCTCCTTTTGTCTCTTCTTGGACTCAAAGCGCTCACGCAGGTCCCTGATCATCTCGACCACGTCTTCTGTGGAACTGGGAGTCGGGAAAGATGGCACCACCGGATGTGGAGCATTTGAGGGCTCCGACGTCCGAGGTGCTTCTCGGCGATCTGCGTCCGAGGATACCCGTTGAAGGGGTACACTCGATTCTCCGTTGGCCCCTGGGTCGGGACCGGCAGAAGGCGTCCTGGTCAAAGCTGACCGTATCTCAAACACTGCCTGAGTCAGTGTTTGCATGGAGGCAGAGAGGGTTTTGAGACCTCCCTCCAGGGTATCTATACGCTGGACGAGGTCTGTTGGCGGCACATCAGACTCGACATCAGCCTCGATCACGTTCACTGTCATGACACAGCCGGGAGTGGATGGATGAGTTGAGGACTCGCTCTCGGCTTCACTCCCTTGTATGGGAGTTGCCTCTCCTGAAGCTTCGTCTGGGCTACCCTCGGCTATGTTCGGGAGAACATTCACCACAGGCACATCTGCAAGGGCCTGATTATCCTCAGCTCCGTCTTGAAGGGCCCTTTTATCACCGAAACTCGGGTCCGCAGATGCTAGGCTACCCCCAGCTATGTTCTGGGGGATATCCTCGTCTTCAGGAGCTTCTGGGAGGCTGACTTCGCCTCGAGGATCTGTCCCAAGTGTGCTTTGGACACACTCATCTTCGGAATGAAGCTCGACAAGGGTCTGACTACCCCCAGCTTCCTCCAAGAACTTCTTCCTCGCTCGAGTGCCTTCGAACACTCCGGAGGATGAGACAGCTGTCTTAGTTTTCTTCGGCTGGCTCTTGGACGAGGAAGAGAGACTGCCAGTCGTCTTTCGGACTGACGAGGAGCTGGAGATCACGTTACATGAAGCAGACATTGGTTCCCCTTCTGTTGATACCCTCTTTCCAAGGCGACGTCGGAGGGGTGTCGATGATTGCAGCCACTGGAACTCCGACTGCCTTGGTGGGACTGCCGCTTTGCAACAGCAGTTGATGGTGACCACAGCACAAGTATGCCCCGTGAGAGGCGCATCGTGCTCGTCAGTTAACTCTCTTGATCGACGCTTGTGAGTAATCACGTTGTGCAGATCGTTGGAGGAGAGTTCCACCTTCGCACCCCCTTCAAGCGCATGGCAAGGCCAAGCGCCGGGGTTGTCAAGTGAGTGCTGCGCCCCCTGATCTAATACCGAACAGGCATCCCGATCAGTAGTGGAGGAACCACAGCATTTGGAGTGACTTGAATGGACCTCGAACGTACCACCGGAGGAGGCACGGGAGTTCAAGACCACTGGATTTGCCTTGCTCGACTTGGTTGTGCACGCAGTAGATGTGCCCAAGTGAGACAAGAGCTTTGAAGGTCGGCTCGTTCTCGGCGCCGCAGCACTCGAGTCGACCTTGTACAGCTTACCATCAGCAGCACGCATGATTGTGAGCGCATGCTTCTGGCTTGTTGCTGGCATAGCACGTTTGGGACGCATGGCCCGTGCTGCCTTGGACTTCTTCGTACCAGGCCACTGGGGCGCGTAGTACTCAGAATCCAAATTCTCCTCGCCACTACAGCGAGTGAGTCTGTCAAAGACAGAGATCTTATGTAGCGCATCAGAAGTGATGTACGGGGCATTGGCTGCGCCCCTGCTCCGTCGACGCATCTTTCTCGCCTCAGAGGGAGATGGCTGGGGAATGTGGTTAGCCGCACGTTTCTCCGAGAGATGCGCTGCACCAGTGGCCGCATCTTGGTTGCTGAGGACGTCAGCAGGAAGGGAAGGCTGGATTGTCGCATCCCCTTCGGTGGTGGTGCCCGAGGCGTCGACCTTGCGTACCCAGACTCGGCGGGTCTTCTTCGGCTTCGGCAGCTGCTTCGAAGGACTCGCACTGCCTTCAGATATGAACTCCTCATACGCCTGTTGATTGAGGCGTACGACCAGCGTCTTGTGGGAGGAGCCCACCTTCACGTCGTCGGACTGCGACACAGCTTTCTCGGTGGAGGAGAAAGAGGTCCCCAGCAGAGTCGCCAGCTTGTTTGCCATTAAAATTCTTTGATCGTAAATTTCAATACAAACAGAACAGTATTACAATATAGGACTTAGACGTTGTCCTAGGAGTACACTTTTGTTTAATCTGGGTCCCTTGTGCCGATGGAGTGAGTGATAATACGTTGACTCCGTTGACGATCTGACGACGGTTATCGGTTTTCTGAAGGTCTGGATTGCTCTGGGTGCTGGAGCTTACTGAGAGGAGGAAGACGTTGAGTGTCTGTATTTGCCTCTCTGGTGGTGCAAAGTCTCTGTCTGTTCGCTGTGGAGGTTGATATGTACGCACGTCGATTGGTCCGTCTGTGTGTGTAAAAGAAGGAAATGATCCCTCTATTTATAGTTTTACAGGCTGGCTGCTCATGCGCGCATATGTAGGATGCGCCTGTACGCGGGGACGCCACGTGTTGATTGCTGATGGAGGCGCATGGACGATGTGCCCTGATCGAGGGGGTTGACTTCTTCATGTCGCTGTTGTGAACCGGCACGTAGCGGAGAAGAAGATCTTTCTGTTGCTGAGATCTTGGATGAGTTGAGTCAAAGGACACGTGTCGTCAACCCATGGCTTGGAGATCTCGGATTTGGTGGGGGAAATGACCAGATAAGATGCGCCTAGGATTGGGCGCATGAGGAGACTTTGGCTCGTAACCTTTAGGAGTCACGAACCATTCTGGGCGCATGGCTTTTGAGGCGCATGCAGAGCTTCAGTAGTGACTTTACTCCTGTCTTTTGGGGATCAGGGAGAAGTCAGGGGCGCATGACTTTTGAGGCGCATGCAGAGTTATAACAGTGACTTTCCTTCTGTCTTTAGGGATCAGTAAAAAGTCTGAGGCGCACAGCTTTTGAGGCGTATGCAGATTCGGGCGCATGGCCGCAGAGGCGCATGCAAGATGGTTGGTTGGCCACGTGGCAGTAGCCGTCGGAGAGGAGTAATAATGATACTGATGTTGGCGATGCTTCATCTTCTGAAAAAGCTGCCGACTGCTCAGACTTTGGGAGGCGTGCTGCCAACTCTGTCAGTTCAGCATTTAATGTTTGTGACATTCGATGGACAGCTGAGTGGGCGCGTCGGTTGGCATTCCACTAGGCGTATGGGGATGCACGGGAGGCGCATCCCCTATGATGCGCTTGGTACTGAAGGGCGCGTCCGTGTGATACGCTTGATGTAGAAGGGCACGTCTGTGTGATGCGCGGTCTGGCCGGCGCATCCGCTTCGTGAGACGTCTTTGATGGTGCAACTGTTACGTTCTTCGAGTATTTTAAATAGCCGTTTTGACTTGGCTGAATTCGAACGTCTGGTTCATCCATTTAATGTAAATTCATTGCACGAAATTCGGAGAGCCATCCACTTGGCGCATGGATTTGATTTGCCCGGCCTATAAATAGTGGCATGGAGAGAAGGTTTGCTTCTCGTTCTTTCATGTCTTTTCGACATGAACTCGTTTACTCGAATGCATTCTGTTGACGAGATCCTTCCGCGGGTGAAGATGCGACGCAATGTCTTCGCTGATGCACTTGAAGGTGACTGTTACATCCAAAAGACGGAGTCGAGGGCTTCCGAGGCAGGCGGAAGGAGCCTGTTGTATCCAAAGATAGAGATGTTCGGGCCTCGTTTCCGTTATTCCGGAAGAACCGTAGATCGGAATAGCGGTGCTGCGGCTTTGGTAGCTCTTTCTTCCTTCAAAATGGGTGTTGCCTATTCTGGTTGTGTTGAAAGCTGCTCCTTTAACCGTGGTTTTGATCACGGTCTTCCTTCACCTTTGGAGGCTCTTTCGAAGCCTCCCCTGGCCACAGATTTTGTGGGGCTCTTCTCTTCCTTGGTTCCAGCCAGAGGGTTAAATGCTTCATTTAGTCGAAGCATTTATCAGGTGAGCCTGGCTGGAAGAGCGGCACATAACTGGGCTGCTGAAGGGATGCACATAACTGGGGATGTACATAACTGAGCTGCTGAAAGGATGCGCCCTGCTGAGTGCGCTTGGTGGGATGTGCCTGGTTGAGGGCGTATGGTGATTGCTGCGCCTGACTAGAGGCGCATGGTGGTTGCTGCGCCTGACTGGAGGCGCATGGTGGTTGCTGGCTGTAGACTTAGGATCCTTTCTTTGTAGAAATTCTTCCTTGTACAGTCTTTTTTAGACATGTAATAGACTTTTATATGTGAAATAAAAAGTTCTGTTTCAATGTCTATATTTGTTGCTTTTTGCTGTGAAGCACTTTGTCCAAGCTTTGCACATGTAGTCTGGCACATAGACTTTCGGGTTCTGAAATTCTATGCTTCTACATAAACTTGACATGATAACTTGACATGATAATTCTTGATAGTGGCCCGCCGTGGCACACTCATGACAAATAAACCTTGACATGATATCTTGATAAGCTGTTGCGACGGCTACCTAACATGACAAGTATGAATGACCTGGACACCGTGGATGATTGTGCTTGTACAAATGAACCCGTCTTGTCTTGCATTATGTCTAGGACAGGGACCCCTGAGTACCACGGTCGGGGGTACCTATGGTAAAATTGACTAAGGCTAATAACTAGAATAATCCAGTAGTCATGAAGAGATTTTCCCAGCTACAGGCAATCCCGTTATCTGGGCGCCCCACTTGGGATCTGTAGCCTGCCGACGAGTAGGGCACATTTCCAGCACACTATCATGTGTTGCACCCTTATTGTACTAATATTCGACCTGGATAACCTGGATGGTCTGCAGGGCTTGTGGCTGTAGAATAATCTCACTACATCTTGCTAGTAACTAGGCCTGTGATAACCCTAGTTTGTTAAAGTATCAAGCCGTACATATTGCTTGGCCGTGAAATGTTGGATGGAGTTCAATCAGTCTAGTCTTGTCTTGATCCTGTACAAGATTGTTACTTGATCTGATTTTTTATATTTATCTTGCCGATAAATGGTGGGAGAAGCCAAGTTCTGTTCAGACGAAGGGTTACAACCCCGGTCCTTGTTTGGTTTACGGGTTGTAACCTGGTTATCTGAATTGTCCCATGGTTATCTCATCGTATATCACCTGTCATTTTTTCCTTAATTACCATCTTTTATTATGTAATTATATTCTTGTGCTAATTGCTGGTTTTAGTTCCTAAGTGAAGCCTCCTTTGTGGCACTTGCTCTTTCTGGGGTCTGACCTAGCTGGTTTTGTATGGCCAGATACCGGAGCAGCACCCGAGGATCTACCGACCTTCTAGCCATATGGTGACCACTAGAAGGAATCCTGGCAACGAGTGGGTTTATTTTGGCTCTTCCATTCTATTGTAAAAATATTCTTTTGAGGCGTTTAGCCGGCGAGCACGTGTTAGCTCGTATTGCACCTTTACTTACTGTCTGCCTACGGGCTATAACATTATTGACAGATTTTAGTGTTGATCATGTATGACTAAACTCTTGCTAGTCCTGACATTTTGTACGACTAGCTTCATAATCAGCTGAATATGTAATGTTTGGGATGCCTTACTATTGTATATTTGGTGATCTTACTTCTTGAAATATTTATTTGCTTGCTTGTGATTGAGACACTAGGCTTGTTCTTGTAACGCCCCAGTCCCAAAATACGTAGGATTAGAACGTAATCATGCCAGCTGTATACATACGAAGTATATGGACCCTCGTATATATACATAAGCTGTAAAATACAGTAACCAAGGTACTAAATCTCATCCACAAGATAAATAATAATATAAAAATCAACTTTAAATTTTGTCATGTATACAATCGTTGGGCGGAGACAAAGTCCACTACCAACAAATTTTAATAAGAAAGAAATATACAAGGAAAAGAATGACGATCCAAGAGCAACATCTCGAAGAATAGAGCGCAAGTCATGGCCTTAGCTAGAGCACCTGCAGAAATCATAAGAGCACACACCTGGCGAGATAACCAGGTCCTCAGAGGGACGTAACAAGATACATCAACATGCCATATAATACTGAATATAAAATATGCCACAATCAAAGAAGTGATAAGACATAAATAAGGTAAACTAACCAACTAAAGTGAACATGCAGTTTGAGAAACAATCCTTCGACGCATGAGCCCTGGCTGTAAATAGGATCGGCATAGTCCCTATACAGGGTACCAGGAGCCTACGTCCGTAACGTCCGAAGATCGTCAGAGGGCATCATGTGCAAGGGGCTACGTCCATAACGCTCTGGATAACGTCAGAGGGCACCTGGAGCCTGCGTCTCCGGCGGAGCGCACAGGTAATAAGGGAAGTGCATAGAAGCCCATACGTCAGGTAATGTTCTCCCCACCCAATGTACCTGTCAAGTCGCATCCACGACCATGTACCTCTACTAACTGCTAAGTCTCCTAACACGCCTCTATTAGCAGTTAGCCCTAACGCATGCGCATGGGGGATCAGCCCACACGCAAGAACCTCTACATGCTACTCATCTCACACATCCTCGTGGTACAACGGTGTTAAGGTATATGCAATACACAACAACGGTAGTCTCTTAACTCTAAGTCCATATGCAATCAAAGGATAATAACAAAGTATATCTAATATCACTGTGCAGACAATAAATCAAGAACTACAAGAACTGGAAATAATGAACAGTGATATGTAATAAAATACAACTGAATATAAACAGTATAATGGCAAGGTATCTTGCCTGCGGTGCGAGAAAGGCAATTCCAAGAGTAGCAAGTGTCAGCACCAAAAATCACAAATCACAGATAACTCCAGACACTGAAACAAACATCAAAAATGATCTCGGTGAAGAAGATATACCTAGAAAACGCCTATCCAAAAGTCAAATTCTGGAACAGGGACAAAATCGTAATTTCGTGTCAAAACGGTGTCCGCCGTTGGACCCGCTTTGCACCGAAATACGTGCCAGAACCTACGGTCTCTAAAGTTGTCAAACTACATGTCTACAGATTTGTTTTGACGAGACGAACCCAACGGTATGTCCAATTTTGGATTCCGTTGGGCTGTGCACAAAATCGTCCGTTGAGTGGGATTGTGGGCCCGCCAAAATAGCGTCGCGATCAACGGTCTCAGAATCGGACCAAACTTGGCTCACAGGACCAGAAAAATATTTCCAGTCCAATGACACAAGTTTCATTGCGATATGATGAGTGTGCACAAAGTTGTAAATTAATTTGCAAAGGGTCGATACGGGGTATCCCGACGGATACGCACTGATTTCGTCGCGCACATGCAACGAAATCGGGTTCCGTCTGATCCCACACGTCGACAACATCCATACGCGCCTTTCGATGCGTATAGTGTGCGACCACGTCGCCCGGTTTGTCGGGACAGACGCCGTATCGGGGTGTTTCTCTACTTTTTGAAAACAGAATTTACAGTTTTTCGGAAAACTTTAACAACGTGTAACTTTCTACATACTAGATGAAAAGTGAATCGAAAAGGTTCGTTACAATCTCTGTTAGGTTGTCTTTGATAGACTTCAATTAGTTTTTACGAAAGTTTAATGGACAGGGAGAAAAGTGGTCGACAAGTTGGTGTTTTGAAACAGTTTTTAATATTCAGAAAAGTGGGTTTTTCTCCAACTTCGTCTCGATTTTTCGAGCAAGATGGATGGCCATGTCAAAATCCACCTGGGGGATCTCGAAGAGGGTCATGGGGGCTTTCTACACAAATTTATGGATCTAAAAACGGACAAGAATTGGAAGAGAAATTACTTGGAGAAGTCGGGTACCTTAAAGTGGGAATCTGTTGTTGTTGTCGATGGTTCCTTTGTCTTCTTCGCGAGCACGGTTTCGCCATGGTGCGCCCGAGCTTCGCCGTAGAGTGGGGAGGAGAAAGGAGGAGAGAGGAGGAGGAAGGTGGAGGAAGAGATTGATTAGGGTTTTGGGTTTATTTTTGAGCCATTTGTATATATATATATACGCATATATATGGAGAGAGGGGTCGGCAGTTATGTTGCAGCTACTGCTGTTATGATATACAAAGGGGGTCGGCCCTTTATGCTCTGCTACAATGCAAAGGGAGGGGCGCACAGCTATATAGCTGCTGCTTATTTTAGGTTGGGGTGGTCGGTCCCACCCCATTGGGCCGACCACTCCTTAGGTTTGCTTTTTTTTTTAATCTATTTCTTAATAACTCTTATCCACAACTTCTATATAAATATATGTTATATTATATATCCATGCTTGCAGCTTCATGCTGCTGTAGGTAGTTGGCATTGGTGGTGGGGGTCGGCCCCACCACTCGCTTTTCTTTTATTTTAAAGAAAAATCTTTTATATATATATATATATTTATATATATATCTAAATCTATTATGTATATATCTAAATCTACATAAAAATCTTCACCTATTTAAATAACAATTTAATATTATCAATCCACATAATTAATGTATTTAAACCCATCTATATATATACATATACAAATTTACTTTACAATAGATTTAATAATAATAACCCTATAAGTAAAGTGAATATATCTTTCATTAAAAATAATTTTAAATGAAAATAATAAAATAATAAATTTGTTCAAGGGTGGTTTGGATGAACCCATCCCACACTTCCAAATTCGGGTCCAGAACAATTTGTACAGTGCTGCAAAATATTATTTAATAACAGAATGCCAATAATAGTACAAATATTTAAATAATTAAAAATTTGCACATAAAATTCTAAAATAATTTAGAAAATATTTCTACGTACATAAAATATGTCTACATGGCCACTTTGGTCTCCCACGTGCCTACATGGCCTTGGGTTTGGTCCGGGCCCAGTTCGGACTGAATTGGCTAAACCGGGTCATACAAAAAAATAAAAACAATAATAAAACCATCAATTGCATAAATTTATTTTTTAAGTCTAATAAAATAAATAAATAAATAAATAAATAAATAAATAAAAATTAGGAGTTTTACATCCTACCCAACTTACAAGAATTTCGTCCTCGAAATTTAGGATCAATAGGGTAGATAGGGTAGAGGGATAGGAAGAGTTCGCCAATACCAAAATACAACTAAATTTTGGGGGAGGCGATAAAACGACGTTCAATACCACCATGCCGTAGAAAACTGTAGAGTCGATATATACAAAAATATATCATGGTTATGGGATTGAATAAGGATCGCTAGTGATGGAAACAAACTTTTGAATATCCAATTTAGAAGAACAGTAAGGAAATGAGTAAACCAACTAACATAAATTAGACATTTGGGAGATGTGGTGTCACGACCCGCATCCTAGAGTAAGGGCACAAGAAGTGGATACGTCCAGCCTACGCCGTAGTGTCGACGGTAGAACGCTGTCCTAGGTCAATCATCTAACAATATAAGGTACCTGTACAGTTTATACTCTCCGAGTGGAGGTAACATCACAACATATAGTCTCAATCACATCTAAGGTAGAAGAATGAAAGACAGAAGATAGATAGTAACTCAAAGAGAACCATAGCATAGATGAAATAAGTCTAAGTGTCTAGGATACATAACATCCAGATTGTCAACTCATAATACAATAAGTCTAAGAGTCTATACATCTCCACATCTCAAAATACAACTCAGAATATGAGACAAAATGTAAATATAGAAAAGACTGCCTAGACTAAACTGGTCTAGACTACTGGAACAACATCCTCAGCTGCAGGTGGATCCTGCTGAGGGTCCTCAATACCAGTGTCATCTAGTCCTGCTCCATAATAAGTAGTCACCCATGCCTCGTCCTCATCCTCTGTAATATTTTCAACAGGTCCAATCAGGACAGGAACGAGCACAATACATCTCACGCAGTTCATATCAGGTTAGGAAATACGATACAGGCAATAGAGTAAGATACATGAACTGCTGAAAGGAAATATACGCTGTAAAAGAGATAGTTGTAATAAAATATCTACTGTATATAGAGAACTGTAAGTGACTAGTGATGTAGAGCACAAGATAGGCATGTGAATGGCTAGAATTTATACATGATTACACTACTGAGTTTGCACATGATTACACTACTTTGGAATTATTCACATGTCCACTTCTACTCCCCCGTTTCCCCAATCAATACACAAGGATCTATACATGTTACGTTATTATACATGATATCACATGGGGCCCATGAAAGGGTACACATGATAGTATACATGAGGGCTCAGTAAACATGAGAGTACATGATCACATGAGTACACATGAATGATGGAAGCATAGGAGTATATGATGATAGTGAAACACACATAACATGAAGTATCCGATGCTCCCGAGAGGGATAACATCTCATGTAAAGATCCATATAGTACCAATCCGTGTTACCAATGTGACAGCAACAAGTAAAGTAATCTAGAGCGAGAAGTAAAGCCTGAACAAGTATGAAACGGTCAGAAAATGTACTCGCCTGCTGTATGAATGTCTGTAGAGAATATACTGTCTGAGGAGAGGTGTCTGGCTCCTGATCAGAGCAACACAAGTCATAATGTGTTCTAAATAGTAAAAATGATGTCTACTATGCATACTACATGATTCTAGGTTAAATTGGTCAAAAGTCAACTCTTGGTCAACTCTAAAGTCAAACTAGTCAAAGTTAGGTCAACACTAGTCAACTAGTTAGGGTTTTAGTCAAACTAATCAAACTAGTTGTTTTAGGTCATTCCTAGTCATTTCTAGGTTAACTAGGTCAACTTTGACCTAAGGTTGACTTTGGTCAACCCTTAGTCAACAAGGGTCAACAAGTAGGGTTTTGGGCCATTAGGGCTAGCCCCAAGCCATAGGCTAGTGATCTTGGCCATAGGCTAGTCATGGGGTTTTCATATAAACCTATATATATATATATATATATATATATATATATATATATATATATATATATATATATATATATATATATATATATATATATATATATATACTACCCAATACCAATATATAAGTACTATATATAATACAAAACCCTCATACACATAACACACTATATGTGACCTAATTAGACCTAATACAAACATATATATCCTTTATATATATATACATTTATATATATATATACAACTATATATATTACATATATATATAGAGGGAAAGGAAATGAGAGAGAGACTGAATGAGAGAGTGAGTGAAGGACAGTGAGAGAGAGGGATATAGAGTGAGAGAGAGTGCAGGACATAACAGTAAGGGAGAGTAAGGCTGGACAGGACAGGAAAGGAAGGGGGGTGGTTCCTGGAACCAAATCCAGCCCTCAACACACACACACACAGTCCATATATACACTCCTATGTATATACACACACAACTACACCTACACACTACCAATTATCCCCAAAACTCAACCACACTCACATATACATATATACTATGTATATACACACTAAAATACACTAGTACAATGTATAAAACATATCAAATTGGTTTTGAAATTCGTTTATACAAAACTGGAAAATATCCTAAAAATCAGGAAACAGTGCACTGTGCACTCGAAATAGGGTAACACGATTTACACACACTAAAACGAGCTAAGGCTCGATCCTATTGGTTGGTAACTGACACCCCATATATACACTAGTGTCCTAGGTGCCTGACACGACACCACGACATAGTTTTACGTGTCCAAACTCCCAAAAGCACCACACGGGTAAACTGATACGCTTACACGCGTGCACAGCATCGTGCACGTGTTCCACGTGCTCGTGGACACACCACGAGACACGACACGTCTCGTGGTCGTGCACACATGTAGCCCACACGTAGGGCTACACGTTCCACATCCTGACACGTGTCCACGACACTCGTGGACACAGAACAAACACCGTATCAGTCATGAAAACACGACTGATACACGCGTGTTACGACAGCGTCGTGCACGCGGTTACATGCGTCGTACTCGCGACACAGGACACGACACACCACGTGCTCGTGTCCACATATACGCCACGTATAGGGCTTCATGCCCGTGTCACTACGGGACACTCTAGTGTCGTGTCCACGCGACACGACACGCTCAAAGTCGTGCCCGCACGCGTGTGCGCTGACAGCGCGTGTCCAGTACGAGTGAGTTTTTTTACTCGACACGACACGACGTGACACAAGACTTTGGGGGCATGTTCGCAGACATTGCCCCCTTGTCTGTGTCAAGTTACACGTGTCCAAGTGGCCTGAGCTGTGCGCACGAAGTGTCGGGTAGCAGGGCATGCACGATGGGCTCGTGCGGTCGGTTCGTGTCCAATTTGGACACGGACACAACACGAAAATGTGCTCAGTCCACGTGTTTAGTGATCAGCAAGTCTAGGGCTACAAGTTTGTGTAATTTGTTTTACAAAAACACAAAAACAAGTCCATTGTGGCATTTCACCAAACAAGGGTTTCTAGCTTAGGATACGTGTCCGATACGGACACCAAACCACTTCTAAATCCCACCAAACTTTACCCACAGTTATGGTAGTCCTACATGAATGCATTTATGAAGAAAAAAATAGGGTTTTAACTAAGTTTGAGGGAAATTACCTATTGTGCAAATCCAAGGAAAATCAATAAAAATGGGGGTGTGTGCTCTTCCACTTGATGATGTCCAAAGCCTCCAAATTCTTGATTGCTAGCCTTCCTTAGCTCCCTAGATATTGTAGGGTCCCAATGCAAGAAACTAGAGTGAATTTGGATCAATATTGCTCAAGTTATGAAGGGTTGAAGGAAAAGGGATTTTTTAGGAATTAATTTCATGTAATTTATTCATGAATGAATACAAAGGGTTATATAGAAGTGTGTAGGCTGCCAAGGGGGGTCCTTGGCCGGCCATGGCATGGGGGGGTGTCCTTGCCCCTTCCTTCATGGCTTAGGCTTGGACTTTGGTAAAGGGTTTAGATATTTGGAGTGTTTTGTGCAAAATATCAATAAAGGTAAACTAGATATTTTCCTCACTTCAACCCTTAACCCAAAAATCCTTCCTAAAGCTTCTAGGTTAGTGGCTAACCTCTAGATTAGGGTGGGATAGGTTAGGGACTAATCATGGGACTTTAACCATGATTAAATAATAATAAAATCACATAATCTCAAATAAAGTTTAGTAAATTACCAAAATACCCTTTTGGTCAAAAACTACTAATTTGATGTTCTAAGCCTATGGCTAAGCTCACATGGTCATGGTAACTTCTAGGTTAGAGAAAACTAGGGTTTACACTAAGTTATACAAACAAAATCACAAAGTCATAAGTCATGACTTAGCATGACTTAGGAAATGGTTCTAAGCACACTAGAAATCACCATAAATCATATCATGCCCTAAACACACTTAATAATTAATAAAAATAATAATTTTTCAAAAATCCCTAATTTCAAAAAACAGGGTGTTACAAGTCTACCCTCCTAACAATAATTTCGTCCTCGAAATTTAAAGACGAAACTGAAACTAAAATGAGAAAGATAGAAATCATACCTCAAGGTACAAATAGATAAGGGTATCGCTCGCGCATCTCATCCTCCCGTTCCCAGGTGGACTCTCCTGGAGAATGATGCCTCTATGCGACACGAACCAATGGTATCGTCTGGTTCCTCAATGCCTTCTCCCGCCGATCCTGAATCTCAACAGGCTGCTCTGGATAACGAAGAGTAGGACCCACCTCGATCTCGGAATGATCAAGTACATGGCTAGGATCTGCCACGTACCGTCTCAACTGCGACACGTGAAATACGTTGTGGACTCCAACCAATGCTGGTGGTAAGTCTAGCCTGTAAGACACGTCACCGACTCTCCCGCTAATAACGAAAGGGCCGATAAAACGCGGGCTAAGCTTTCTACCTCCACCAAAATGTATCGTGCCACATGTCGGAGATATCCTCAAGAATACCTGGTCTCCGACCTAATCACAAACAAGGTCTCAATTTAATTATGATAAACAAACATGATTAACAAAACACAACAAGACAACCTAATTCTAATCCTATCTCTAAACTGTACCTCAAACTCTAAAGGTCTGCGGTGGCTGTCGGCCCAATGCCGATGTCTGTCCTGCGCCACGCGAAGCCGGTCTCTGATAAGCTTCACCTTCTCTGCTGCATCTACAACCATCTCAGGCCCCAATAAAACTCGCTCCCCAACATCGTCCCAAGACAAGGGTGTACGACATCTACGCCCGTACAGTGCCTCAAAAGGGGACATCTCGATGCTGGCCTGAAAGCTGTTGTTATATGCAAACTCTACTAAGTGCAGGTGACTCTCCCAAGATCCTCCAAAGTCCAGGACACAAGTCCGCAACATGTCCTCCAGAGTCTGAATGGTCCGCTCTGACTGTCCGTCTGTCTGCGGGTGGTATGCGGTACTAAACTTGAGCTGAGTGCCCAAGCTAATATGCAAGCTCCTCCAGAAATATGAAATGAAATGGCTGTCCCGGTCCGATACAATGCTCACTGGAATCCTATGAAGCCTGACTATCTGCCTCATATACATCTCTGATAGCTTCTCGGTAGACAAACCCACTTTGAATGGCAAAAAGTGGACCGATTTGGTCAACCTGTCGACGATGATCCAAATCGCATCCTTCCCTCCTGGAGTACGCGGCAATCCCGAAACAAAGTCCATCGTGATGTGCTCCCACTTCCACTCCGGAATGGGCAATAGCTGCAACAGTCCTCCTGGCCTCTGCCTCTCTGTCTTGACCTGCTGGCAGATCAAACACCTGGCTACGAAGTGTGCTACCTCGCACTTCATCCCACTCCACCATACATGCTCTCTCAGATCCCTATACATCTTGTTGGCTCCCGGATGTATCGAGTACTGAGAACGGTGGGCCTCCTGTATAACCTGCACCCGAAAGTCTCCACTGGGCACACACAGTCTGGAACCGTGCCTCAATGCGCCATCTCCTGCAAGAGTGAAGTCATCGTCCGCAAATCCCTGTCTGACCTGCTCCCTGATGCATCGTAGAGAAACGTCATCGAACTGAGCCGACTTGATCCTATCAATCAAGTCCGACTGAATCTGGAGGCCCAATATCTGCATCTGCACTCCCGACACAATCACCTCGATCCCAAGGCTCTCCAAGTCCGCTAACAAGTGACGATCCATCGTCAAGCACATAGCTGTCGGATATCTACTCAACGCATCAGCAACTACGTTGGCCTTCCCTGGGTGATACTGCAGAAGAATATCAAAGTCCTTCATCAGCTCCAGCCACCTGCGCTACCTCATGTTCAGCTTCTTCTGCGTAAACACGTATTTCAAGCTCTTGTGGTCTGTAAATATCTCCATACGCTCTCCATACAAATAGTATTTCCACAGCTTCAGAGCAAAGATAACTGTCGCCAACTCTAAATCATGGGTAGGGTAGTTCTTCTCATGGGGCCGTAACTGTCTGAAAGCATAGGCAATCACCTTCCCATGCTGCTGCAAGACACAACCCAAACCCTTCCCCGAGGCGTCACTGTAGATAGTGAACCCGCCTGATCCTGATGGCAATGTCAGAATCGGGGCTGTCGTCAACCGCTTCTTCAACTCATCGAAAGCGGCCTGACACTCCTCTGACCAGAGAAACTCTGCGTCCTTTCGGGTAATCCTAGACAACGGCTCTGCAACCCGGGAGAAATCCTGGACGAACCTCCTGTAGTAGCCTGCCAATCCCAGAAAGCTCCTGATCTCTGCTACTGACGTCGGCGCTGCCCAAGCCTCAACTGCTGATATCTTCCTCGGGTCGACTGAGATCCCATCTCCAGTCACTACATGACCCAGGAAGTCAACTCTATCAAGGAAGAACTCGCACTTCGAGAGCTTGTCGTAAAGCTGCTCCTGTCTGAGAGTCTCCAGGACCACTCTCAAGTGCTCCTCGTGCTCCTCCTCGGTCTTCGAGTACACCAGGATGTCGTCGATGAACACCACCACGAACTTATCTAAGTACTGGTGGAACACCTTGTTCATCAAGTTCATGAACACCGCCGGAGCATTCGTCAACCCAAACGGCATCACCATAAACTTGAACTGGCCGTACCGCGTCCTGAACGCCGTCTTCAGGATGTCCTCCCTCTTCACCTTTACCTGATGGTAGCCTGACCTCAGATCAATCTTCGAGAATACCCGAGCTCCGCTCAACTGATCGAAGAGATCATCGATCCGCGGCTGTGGATATATGTTCTTGATCGTCAGACTGTTGAGTGCCCTGTAGTCGATACACATACGTACCGACCCATCCTTCTTTGGTACAAAGAGTACCGGTGCACCCCAAGGTGAAGAACTAGAGCAGATGAAGCCTTTGTCCTGTAACTCATCCACCTGTTTCTTCAATTCCACTAGCTCGTTGTTGTTCACCCGATAGACATGCTGAGAAATGGGTTTCACACCTGGAACCAAGTCTATCGAGAACTCAACGTCTCTGTCTGGTGGAAGCCCAGGCAATTCCTCTGGAAATACGTCTATGAACTCAGCAATCAAAGGATGTGGAGCTGGCTGCTCCTCGACTGAAGCTCCACAGAAAACTCCGCAAGTCTGCTCTGCCTGTCGTCGGGAATATACAAACTCTGGCTCTCCTGGCGCTCTGAACAGAACTCAACCCCCGCAGCAATCTATGCTGGCATGGTGCATGCTCAACCAATCCATACCGAGTACAATATCGTAGTTCGGTAGTGGCATTATGAGCAAGCACACATCCAACTCTCGGCCTCCCAAAACTACTCTCCGTCCCTTGCAAATATCACGAACGAGGATAATGCCACCCCCGGTCGTAATCTTGCAAGTCCTAGGCAACGATTCAGATATAACATGATGTCGAATCGCAAAAGATACTGATACAAAGCTATGGAAAGCCCCAGAATCTAACAATGCATAAGCTGGAATAGAGTCGAGAAGAATAGAACCTGCTATCAGCTCTCCAGTAACCTCGGCATCCTCTGCTGCCATGGCATAGGCTCGTCCCTGCTGACCACCCCTGGCCTAATGCTGGACGAACCTCTGCTGCTGAGTCGACAAAGGTCCCTTCTGCTGCCCTGCCGGAGCCTTGGCTCCGCCTCCCTGAACTGGTCGTCCCGAAGACATGGGACACTCTCTCAGCTGGTGGTCTCCAGAACCACATAGTAGACACCTGCCAAGCCTCTTTCTGCAGTCATTCCATCCATGACCCTGCTTCTTGCAGAAAAAGCAACTGACGACCTGCTGCCTGGGTGCCTGCTGCTGGTGCCTCGGCTGCTGCACCTGCTGGAACGGCCTCTGCTGCTGGAATGGCCTCTGCTGCTGGTGCTGATAATAAGACCTCTTGGCCTGTCCTCCACTACTGCCAGCTCCCTGGGTGTCGCGGCCCCTCTTGAGCTTCAGCTCAAGATCATCCTCAGCCGCCATCGCTCCTGATAGGATCTCCTCAAAAGTGGCATTCCTGTCACTCTTGGTCAAGGACTTGACCTCCTTGACCAAGCCCTTCCTGAACCTCCTCGCCTTCGCTGTCTCGCTAAGGCCCTCCACGAATCTGCTTAACCGGCAAAACTCACCGGAATACTCCTCTACAGTCTGGTTCCCCTGAACCAGGTTCTCGAATTGGGTCTCCAAAGCACCGACTGCCTGATCCGGGAAAAACTTCCCCTTGAAGAGCTCCTTGAAAGCTCTCCATGTCTGTCCTGGAGTGCCTACTCTCGGGTCCGTCTGATACCAGGTACGGGCAAGATCCCACATCTGGCTGGCTGCTGCCTCGATCTGGAGTCCGGCTGGTATCTCTGCCAGTCGAAAGATCTCCTCAATGTGCTCAATCCAGTCATCAGCATAAAGAATCCCCTCTGTCCCCAAGAAGTCCCTGGGGTTCATCTTTTTGAAGTCCTGTATGCCCGGAATCCTCTGCTGTCGCGACTGTCCTGATCCTCCCTGTGGCTGGACTGCCAACCTCTCCATCGTCACTCTAGCCAGCTGATGGACCTCATCAATGCCTCTGGTAAATGCCGTCGTCTGACGCTGCTGCTGGGTCTTCTACGACTCTAGGAACTGCTGGAAATATGTAAACATCTGTGCAGCATCCACAAATCCAGATGGCATCTGCTGCTGGTACTCCTGCTGGTACTGCTGGTGCTGCTGGTGCTGCTGGAACTGAGGCTGACGAAACTGTGGGGGAGGCATGTCTGGGGTAGCTGGGATGGTCCCCCGAATAAGTAGAGGTGTACCCCTAAATGTGGCAGAAGCTCCCACATGAGCTGGAGTAAGGGAGCTGCAGTCCCCGGGTCCTGGTGAGCTGGACGAGAGGTGGCAGACCTCTCAGTGGTGTCACCTGGACCGAGACGCTGCGATCGTGTCTCCACCATCCTGAAGACAGATCAACAAGAAAATCAATACGGAGAAGAAACGATATAGTCAAAGGAGACAGTTTATTTATTTTTTTTTCAAAAGAAAGACAATATCAGCAAGAATTTAGATAGCAAGGATTTAGATAAGAGTTTTTCCTAATGTGATTTAGTACCTCAACTACATCCTATTTCCTACTGCAGACTGTGGCGATACTCTAGTTCGAATATCACCACATAAACTGGACCTGCATGGGCCACCACTAAAAACGTGTCACGACCCGCACCCTAGAGTAAGGGCACAAGAAGTGGGTACGTCCAGCCTACGCCGCAGTGTCGGCGGTAGAACGCTGTCCTAGGTCAATCATCTAACAATATAAGGTACCTGTACAGTTTATACTCTCCGAGTGGAGGTAACATCACAACATATAGTCTCAATCACATCTAAGGTAGAAGAATGAAAGACAGAAGATAGATAGTAACTCAAAGAGAACCATAGCATAGATGAAATAAGTCTAAATGTCTAGGATACATAACATCCAGAATGTCAACTTATAATACAATAAGTCTAAGAGTCTATACATCTCCACATCTCAAAATACAACTCAGAATGTGAGACAAAATGTAAATATAGAAAAGACTGCCTAGACTAAACTGGTCTAGACTACTGGAACAACATCCTCAGCTGCAGGTGGATCCTGCTGAGGGTCCTCAATACCAGTGTCATCTAGTCCTGCTCAATAATAAGTAGTCATCCATGCCTCATCCTCATCCTCTGTAATATTTTCAATAGGTCCAATCAGGACAGGAACGAGCACAATACATCTCACGCAGTTCATATCAGGTTAGGAAATACGATACAGGCAATAGAGTAAGATACATGAACTGCTGAAAGGAAATATACGCTGTAAAAGAGATAGCTGTAATGAAATATCTACTGTATATAGAGAACTGTAAGTGACTAGTGATGTAGAGCACAAGATAGGCATGTGAATGGCTAGAATTTATACATGATTATACTACTGAGTTTGCACATGATTACACTACTTTGGAATTATTCACATGTCCACTTCTACTCCCCCGTTTCCCCAATCAATACACAAGGATCTATACAAGTTACGTTATTATACATGATATCTCATAGGGCCCATGAAAGGGTGCACATGATAGTATACATGAGGGCTCAGTAAATATGAGAGTATATGATCACATGAGTGCACATGAATAATGGAAGCATAGGAGTACATGATGATAGTGAAACACACATAACATAAAGTACCCGATGCTCCCGAGAGGGATAACATCTCATGTAAAGATCCATATAGTACCAATCCGTGTTACCAATGTGACAGCAACAAGTAAAGTAATCTAGAGCGAGAAGTAAAGCCTGAACAAGTATGAAACGGTCAGAGAATTTACTCGCCTGCTGTATGAATATCTGTAGAGAATATGCTGTCTGAGGAGAGGTGTCTGGCTCCTGATCAGAGCAACACAAGTCACAATGTGTTCTAAATAGTAAAAATGATGTCTACTATGCATACTACATGATTCTAGGTTAAATTGGTCAAAAGTCAACTCTTGGTCAACTCTAAAGTCAAACTAGTCAAAGTTAGGTCAACACTAGTCAACTAGTTAGGGTTTTAGTCAAACTAATCAAACTAGTTGTTTTAGGTCATTCCTAGTCATTTCTAGGTTAACTAGGTCAACTTTGACCTAAGGTTGACTTTGGTCAACCCTTAGTCAACAAGGGTCAACAAGTAGGGTTTTGGGCCATTAGGGCTAGCCCCAAGCCATAGGCTAGTGATCTTGGCCATAGGCTAGTCATGGGGTTTTCATATAAACCTATAACTAGAAGATATACATATATATATATATATATCTACATACTACCCAATACCAATATATAAGTACTATATATAATACAAAACCCTCATACACATAACACACTATATGTGACCTAATGAGACCTAATACAAACATATATATCCTTTATATATATATATACATTTATATATATATATATACAACTATATATATTACATATATATATAGAGGGTAAGGAAATGAGAGAGAGACTGAATGAGAGAGTGAGTGAAGGACAGTGAGAGAGAGGGATATAGAGTGAGAGAGAGTGCAGGACATAACAGTAAGGGAGAGTAAGGCTGGACGGGACAGGAAGGAAAGGGGGGTGGTTCCTGGAACTAAATCCAGCCCTCAACACACACACACACAGTCCATATATACACTCCTATGTATATACACACACAACTACACCTACACACTACCAATTATCCCCAAAACTCACCCACACTCACATATACATATATACTATGTATATACACACTAAAATACACTAGTACAATGTATAAAACATATCAAATTGGTTTTGAAATTTGTTTATACAAAACTGGAAAATATCCTAAAAATCAGGAAACAGTGCACTGTGCACTCGAAATAGGGTAACACGATTTACACACACTAAAACGAGCTAAGGCTCGATCCTATTGGTTGGTAACTGACACCCCATATATACACTAGTGTCCTAGGTGCCTGACACGACACCACGACACGGTTTCACGTGTCCAAACTCCCAAAAGCACCACACAGGTAAACTGATACGCTCATACGCGTGCACAGCATCGTGCACGCGTTCCACGTGCTCGTGGACACACCACGAGACACGACACGTTTTTGTGGTCGTGCACACATGTAGCCCACACGTAGGGCTACACGTTCCACATCCTGACACGTGTCCACGACACTCGTGGACACAGAACGAACACCGTATCAGTCGTGAAAACACGACTGATACACGCGTGTTATGACAGCGTTGTGCACGCGGTTACACGCATCGTACTCGCGACACAGTACACGACACACCACGTGCTCGTGTCAACGTGTACGCCACGTGTAGGGCTTCATGCCCGTGTTACTACGGGACACTCTAGTGTCGTGTCCACGCGACACGACACGCTCAAAGTCGTGCCCGCGCGCGTGTGCGCTGACAGCGCGTGTCCAGTACGAGTGAGTTTTCTCACTCGACACGACACGACGCGACACGAGGCTTTGGGCGCATTTTCGCAGACATTGCCCCTTGTCTGTGTCAAGTTACACGTGTCCAAGTGGCCTGAGCTGTGCGCACGAAGTGTCGGGTAGCAGGGCATGCACGATGGGCTCGTGCGGTCGGTTCGTGTCCAATTTGGACACGGACACAGCACGAAAATGTGCTCAGTCCACGTGTTTAGTGATCAGCAAGTCTAGGGCTACAAGTTTGTGTAATTTGTTTTACAAAAATACAAAAACAAGTCCATTGTGGCATTTCACCAAACAAGGGTTTCTAGCTTAGGATACGTGTCCGATACGGACACCAAACCACTTCTAAATCCCACCAAACTTTACCCACAGTTATGGTAGTCCTACATGAATGCATTTATGAAGAAAAAAAATAGGGTTTTAACTAAGTTTGAGGGAAATTACCTATTGTGCAAATCCAAGGAAAATCAATGAAAATGGGGGTGTGTGCTCTTCCACTTGATGATGTCCAAAGCCTCCAAATTCTTGATTGCTAACCTCCCTTAGCTCCCTAGATGTTGTAGGGTCCCAATGCAAGAAACTAGAGTGAATTTGGATCAATATTGCTCAAGTTATGAAGGGTTGAAGGAAAAGGGATTTTCTAGGAATTAATTTCATGTAATTTATTCATGAATGAATACAAAGGGTTATATAGAAGTGTGTAGGCTGCCAAGGGGGGTCCTTGGCCTGCCATGGCATGGGGGGGTGTCCTTGCCCCTTCCTTCATGGCTAAGGCTTGGACTTTGGTAAAGGGTTTAGATATTTGGAGTGTTTTGTGCAAAATATCAATAAAGGTAAACTAGATATTTTCCTCACTTCAACCCTTAACCCAAAAATCCTTCCTAAAGCTTCTAGATTAGTGGCTAACCTCTAGATTAGGGTGGGATAGGTTAGGGACTAATCATGGGACTTTAACCATGATTAAATAATAATAAAATCACATAATCTCAAATAAAGTTTAGTAAATTACCAAAATACCCTTTTGGCCAAAAACTACTAATTTGATGTTCTAAGCCTATGGCTACTCACATGGTCATGGCAACTTCTAGGTTAGAGAAAACTAGGGTTTACACTAAGTTATACTAACAAAATCACAAAGTCATAAGTCATGACTTAGCATGACTTAGAAAATGGTTCTAAGCACACTAGAAATCACCATAAATCATATCATGCCCTAAACACACTTAATAATTAATAAAAATAATAATTTTTCAAAAATCTCTAATTTCAAAAAACAGGGTGTTATATGTGGTTCCTATAGAGAAACTGGAGACTAATCGCCTCGATTGAGAGTTTGATTTAAGTGAATGATTAGAATCATTCACGAGTGCTTAAGAACATTTGGAAGGCACGATAATAATTCTAGGGTTGAGGAATGAGGAGTAGTTAAAGGCGAGGATATAGTCACATGAGTCGGTCGGTGGCTATCTACATTTATGTATAATTAACCGATAGGGCAACCAAAGATAATACCTTTGTTGACACAAAGTCACAGTCAACCAAATATTGACTACATTGACCAAATAATACTTGTATTAATTCAATACGACACACGACGACTGCATTCAGTTCAAGACAGATGACAGCTCAGTCTTCAGCTCTCAGTGTGTTCTGGAGTCTGTATTTTATGATTTCATTGAGTCTAGATTTATGTACTCTGAGTTATGCTGAGCTCTTGGAACTTAGTCTACAAGCCTACCCAAAATCCCAAGCTCCACCAAAACTAAATTGCCCACAAGTCCCTCTTAGGACCATTCTGTGCTCTGGAGACAGAGTTCGGGCCGAACTCTGCCTCCACACAGAGTTCGGGCCGAACTCTGTCCCCTAGAAATCAGGAACCCTAATTTTAGGGTTAGCTGTTTGCTAGCTGTCCAACGGCCAAATTTTTGAATTTCCTTACCCGAATTCTGGCCGAATTCTGTCCCTAAAATCAGTATAAATAGGGCATGAATTCTCTCATTTTGAATCACTCAATCTTCTCTTCTCTTCTCTCCTACAAGCTCTATAAGCCATACCCTTCTCATCTACTAGCCACAAGCCTCCTAAGTCTCGAGTGCTCAGCATCTCTCATTTAGGATTCTTGTGCAAGAGTGAAGAAATCGCTTGGACAATTCCAAGCAAATCGCCACTGCGATTCTCTGTAAGAAGTTGACGTGCTCTTCTGAAGTAAAGGCACGGGTTGTAAGCTACTATTTCACAAATAGTGGATTTAATTCTGAGCTAGAGTTCTCAGGCCTGGACTAGTCCTCCACGAGGGAAACCAGGTTAAAATTGCTGTGTTTGCGTATGCTCTCTTGTCTTTCATTTACATTCCGCATTTTACTCTGATTATTCATTGTTAGTGAAAGAGTTAATTTTTAATTGGTCATTATACATATATACTCTATTCACCCCCCCTCTAGAGTTGCCAAACTGTTCTTCAATTGGTATCAGAGCCAGGTTCTCTTTATAAGGACTAACATCCTAAGAGCTGATCCATGGCAACCACACAATCCTTGATCTCCAATCATGGTGAAGGTCAGTCCACTCATAGGCCTCCCCTATTTGATGGGACTAACTACACATATTGGAAAACAAGGATGAGTTTTTATCTGAAGTCTCTAGACTTTGACCTGTGGACTGTCGTAACTGACGGTTACAAAAAGCCCGCCAGAATAGTTGTCGATGGTGACCTCATTGAGAAGCCACACGACAAATATTCTGTCGAGGAGAAGAAACAGGCAAGTCTAGATGCTAGGGCTATTAATGCTTTATTCTGTGCTATAGACAGGAACGAGTTTAACAGGGTCTCTACATGCACCACTGCTCATGAAGTATGGAGACTTCTGGAAGTGACGCATGAAGGAACCACTCAAGTCAAGGAATCAAAGATAAGCCGTCTCACTCAAGAGTACGAAGCCTTTAAGATGAAGCCAAATGAGACGATCACTCAAATGTTTACAAGATTCCTCGACATCATCAACCCGTTATCCTCGCTTGGTAAGCAGTACTCAAACCATGAGAAGATCCGCAAGCTACTCAGAGGGTTACCAAAGATTTGGAACCCTAAGGTGACAGCCATCATAGAAGGAAATGATCTCACAAGTATGTCTATGGAGACTTTGATGGGCAAGCTCATGACTCACGAGCTTGACCTCAAGGACTTCGAAGAGCCTGCTCCGAAGACCAGGGAGATAGCACTCAAAGTCCATCGACGAAAGGTTGATCACGATGAGACTGAAGACGATATCTCAGATGATGAAGACCTAGCTCTCATGGTACGTAACTTCAAGAAATTCCTTCGCTTCAATCAAAGAAAGAAGGAACCACAAGAAGACGATGAAGAAGAGCCAACTTGCTATGGTTGCAAAAAGACTGGACACGTCAGAAGAGACTGTCCGCTCTTAAAGAAGAGCAACCGGTATGAAAAGCCCTACAAGAAGAACTCATCAAAAAGATATGCCAACACAAGCATCTGGCATGAAAGCGAAGCAAGTGACTCCGAGGAAGAAAAGAACTCTCCTCAAGACAAAGCAAATGTTTGCCTCATGGCAAATTCCACCAAGGTATCAAACGAAACTTTAGATGACTTCTCTTTTGATGAACTTGGCGATGCTTTCACCGATTTACTTGATGATCACAAAAAGGTTATCGGTAAATACAAGCATGCCAAGGACAAAATCAAAAGTCTAGAAGATGAGATACAAAGAATTTCCTTGCTTCTTAATAATGTTAGAAACACATCTCCCACAAATGACACTGATGAAGTATCCAAGCTTAAATTAAGCTTACATGATGCTGAAGCACGCATTGAGCAACAAACTCAAGACATCACTACTCTCAACACATTGCTTGCTGAAGAAAAGAGTAGACACAAGATTTCTATGACTAAGATTTATGGCTTAAATATTAAGGTTGATGAATTACAAGCTGTTTCTAAAAGATTAGAAATCAAATTGGGAAAACAGGTTGCTAAACCTCAAACCCAATCACATGAGCACAACACCACTCATGCTAGTCAACCACATCACCCTCATACAGCACATAACCATGCATTTATATACACAAACTTTCACAAACCGTATGCACGTAAAAATACTCCCCATACTCATCATATTGCACAAAGACACAACCAATATCACTCTACACATAGACAAAGTCATCATACCATACCTCATCAACATGCCATGCCACGTAGACAAAATTATCATGTTATGCCACATAAGCAAAATCATCATATCATGTCACAACATCACACTATGCCATATAGACAATTTCAGCATGCCACTCCTCACAGTCAATATCATCATGCTATGACACACAGACATAATCATCATGTAACTCACTCTAAGCATAGTCATCATTACCATGCTAACTCTCCAAATCATCCTCATCCTGTTGCTCATAGATATCATTCTCATGCTCCCAGTATAAATAAAAAAGCCATCTGTACTTACTGTGGAAAACATGGACACATCTCACCACAGTGTAGAATTAGAAGACTGGTAGACAAGAAAATATATGCTTGGTTTCCAAAAACTAACTTTTCAGGACCCTCGAGAAAATGGGTACCAAAGGTCACATCTACTCTTGATGTAGGTGGACCTTTCCTCCTCAACTGAGAGTAAGTGGATTCTCGATAGTGGATGCTCGCGACATATGACGGGAGACGCAAATCTTTTTGCATCACTATCGATGAAAAGAGAAGGATACGTATCCTTCGGTAACAATCTCAAAGGGCACATAATAGGTAACGGTATCATTGGTCATCCTCTTTCTCTTGTTATAAAGGATGTCTGCCTAGTGACCGAGTTAAAGCATAACCTGCTCAGCATTAGCCATCTTGCTGATCATGGATATGATATTAACTTTGGACAAAACTGTTGCTACATCTACGATAGGTCAACAGGAGACATTGCTTTTGAAGGGAAAAGAGAGGACAATATATATATTTTCTATCTTTCTATAAATACTAACAATGCAGGTAGATGTTTATATGCCCACAAAGACGAACGACTACTTTGGCACCAGCGTCTCGGTCATGCCAACATGGATGCTATATCCAGGCTTTCTACCAAGAAGCTAGTGAGAGGATTGCCTGACATCACATTCAAAAAGGACACGGTATGTGCCGAATGTGAACTAAACAAGGCAACTAAATCCTCATTTCATTCCATCAACTCTGTAAGTACTACTAGACCCTTGCAATTACTCCATATGGATTTATTTGGTCCTAGTAGAATAGCTAGCCTTGGTGGCAAACTATATGCTTTTGTTATTGTTGATGATTTTTCGAGATTTACTTGGGTTTTCTTTCTCGCTAATAAGAGCGATGCTATCTCTGTTTTCAAAGTTTTTGTAAATAAAGTTCAAAACGAAAAAGGCTACATGATTACTCGAATCCGAAGTGATCATGGAGGCGAATTCGTAAATTCAGATTTTGAAAGTTTTTGTAATGCAAATGGTTTTGATCATGAATTTTCTTGTCCTAGAACTCCTCAACAAAATGGTGTTGTGGAGCGGAAGAATAGGACTCTTGGCGATATGGCTAGAGTCATGTTGAATAAATTTTCTCTTCCGAAATATTTTTGGGCAGAGGCTGTAAGTACAGCATGCCACATTTTGAATAGGGTGCTTATTCGTCCCATTTCGAAGAAAACACCCTATGAGCTTTGGTTTGGGAGAACCCCAAATGTTTCTTATTTCAGAGTTTTTGGCTGCAGATGTTTTATCCTTAACACCAAAGACAACTTAGGCAAATTTGATGCCAAAGCTGACGATGGTATCTTTCTTGGTTATGCTGCCAAAAGTAAGGGATATAGAGTTTTCAATAAACGCTCACTTATTGTGGAGGAGTCAACTAATGTGACTTTTGATGAAGATAACAGTGCAGTAAGTACTCTTGATGATGATGTTGTGCCATCAACTTCCTCTACTCCAATGAATACTTCAACTGAAACTAATTCTCTGGAGGGTTTGCCTAAGAAATTCTCATTCAAACCTTCTCATCCAGAAAATTTAGTCATAGGTGAAGTTTCACGTGGAGTTACTACTAGATCATCATTAAGAGACTCTGTTGCTAGCACTGCCTTCATTTCACAAGTAGAGCCTAAAAACATTTCTGAAGCTTTTACTGATGAATTTTGGATCTCTGCTATGCAAGAAGAACTCAACCAATTTGAGAGAAGCCAAGTATGGGAACTAGTTCCTAAACCGGCTAATCACTCAATGATTGGTACCAAATGGGTGTTTAGAAACAAAGTAAATGAAGATGGTTCAGTCACACGTAACAAAGCTCGTCTAGTAGCTCAAGGATACAACCAAGAGGAAGGTATCGACTACGATGAGACATATGCTCCTGTTGCTAGACTAGAATCCATTCGGATGCTTTGTGCTTTTGCCAATCATCAGAACTTTAAATTATTTCAAATGGATATTAAAAGTGCTTTCTTGAATGGCTTTATTAAGGAGGAAGTTTATGTCAAACAACCCCCTGGCTTTGAAAATCACAAATTTCCCGACCACGTGTTCAAGCTAAAGAAAGCGCTTTATGGCCTTAAACAAGCTCCCAGAGCTTGGTATGAAAGGCTAAGCAGCTTCCTGCTTGAGAAAGGTTTTTCTAAAGGGAAAATTGACACTACACTGTTTATCAAATCTTTCAAAGACACTATTCTATTAATTCAAATTTATGTTGATGATATTATTTTTGGATCTACTGATGAAACTCTTTGTCAAGAATTTGCCAAGTGTATGCAGACAGAATTTGAGATGAGCATGATGGGAGAGCTCAACTACTTTCTTGGCCTGCAAGTAAAGCAACTGACAAATGGAACTTTCATCTGTCAATCGAAGTATACCAAGGACATGCTGAAGAAGTTCGACCTTGACAACGTCAAACCAATTAGCACGCCAATGGCTACTTCAACCAAACTCGAACCAGATGAGAGCGGCAAACCTGTTGATCAACGTAAGTATCGAGGTATGATAGGCAGCTTACTTTATTTAACTGCTAGTCGCCCCGATATCATGTTTAGTATTTGCCTATGTGCTAGATATCAAGCAAATCCTAAGGAATCTCACATGACTGCGGTTAAGCGTATCTTTCGATACCTTAAGGGTACGGTTACAGTGGGCCTATGGTATCCCAAGTCAACATCATTTGACCTCATCGGTTACTCTGATGCTGACTTTGCTGGATGCAAGGTCGACCGTAAAAGTACGAGCGGCACGTGTCATTTGTTAGGAAAGGCTCTAGTCTCATGGTTTAGCAAGAAGCAGAACTCTGTCGCACTATCCACAACAGAAGCTGAATATATAGCAGCTGGGCGTTGTTGTGCACAGATTCTGTGGATGAAGCAAACCCTTGAAGACTATAAGTTATCTTTCATGCATATTCCTATATTCTGTGACAATACTAGTGCCATAAATTTGACTAAGAACCCTGTCTGTCACTCACGCACTAAACACATTGAGATCAGACACCACTTTTTGCGTGATCATCAGCAAAATGGCACGATTAACTTAGAATTTATTGACACTGATCATCAGCTAGCAGATTTCTTTACTAAGCCACTATCCGAAGAGCGCTTTAATTTTCTTTGTCGTGAACTTGGAATCTTAGATGAAGCAGTCATAAATTGAAACTCACCTGCGTAAATATCGAGTATATTGTGATTCCTTTACGAAGAATTTGGTATGGGTACAAGCCGAAAGGGCCCTTCTGACAACAAGGCGTAAAAGCCTAAGCGACACGGTGCACTAGTCTTCAGGACTACCGCTAGCTGGGATCCGGCCCCTGCAGCTAACCCATGGCAAATTTGGACTATTGAACTGCAGTATATGTCCTTATTTATTATATGGCTTGTTTCGATTTAATATTGCCTAATTGACATTTTCTAAAAGTTCATTCTACTTTCTGTATACCTCTTATTTGCATTCAACACTCTTTGTTTTCCCCGACTATCATTTTGTTTATTTATTAAACATTTTCTTCCTGACTTTTGCCTATTTTCAGTTCTGGACTATTGAACCAGAACTCGGGCCGAACTCTGCCCCTATCAGAGTTCGGGCCGAGTTCGGTACCTAGGTTCCAGAATCGGGATCTGGCTCCACCGTTGGATCTTTTCTAATCCTATGGTCAATATTTCACCCGACCATAAGACAAAACCCTACTTTATGTCGGGATTCTACCTCTCTCCTTCACTATTACCACCTTTTCTCACCTATACACACTCTTTCCTTAAAACCCTAACCCTAGTTTTTGATCCAGAGTACCCCATTGCTTCTCAAATCAACAAAAAGGTGTCTCCTCTCCATTCTCCTCCATTGTTCTTTACCTGTTTGAGGTATCATTCATATTTTCTATCTTCTAGTTAAAATCTTTTAAATGGCTCCTTGCTTGTTCAATCGTGGGAAGAGGATTCGAATTGAGAGTATTTCCTCTTCAGATTCTTCTCCATCAATTGAACAAATCATTGAACTACCTCAACCACCTCACCCTTTGTTCAATCCACCTCATCCTCTACATCCTTCCACTTATGACAATAGACTTTTTGTCTCACTTGATGCATCAAACAACTGGTTTAGTGACTTTCGGAATCGTCAGGTATTCACAGGACATCCTATCAATTTTTCAATATTCTCTCAATATGATTCTTTATTCCATGACCTTTATATTGATGAACTAATCACTACATCTTCCGCTATTTATCGTCATGCCATTCAAATGTTCTACTGCAACTTAACCTTTGATGATCTTCGTATTTATTCACGAGTTGCTGGTATCGATATCTCGTTTGATGACTTTGAATTAGCAGAATATCTTGATCTTCTTGAGCCAAGTTCTTGGGAAAGGCTTGTTGATGCTCGCTCGTTCCATTTTCCCAACGGACTTTCTCTTGAAAGCTTCAAGGACGATCTGTGCACTCCTTACACACGTCCTCGAAAGCTCATGACAAAATATCTCAACCCATATTTTTCTGATCTTCATTGGATCATTTCTAACACCATTCTACCCAAGATCGGTTCCCCTGATGAAATCACTTATCTTGAAATTTCTGCTCTTTATCATCTTCACTTTGGAATTCATTTCAATCTTCCACGTACTATGATGGACTGGATGATTCGCTGTAGGAGGAAACCACGAGCTTTGGTTTATCCTCTGTATCTTCCTATGATCTTTCGTGCTTTTCATATACCACTTGATGCCTGTCCGTTTCTGCCGGCACCTACCTTTTTATCTCCGGCACGACTCCTTCAGCCTGTTGCTGCTACTGATTTGTCTGCTGATGAGGAGCCTGACGCCCCTTCACTCGGTCAGACTGCACCTCCTGCCACTTTGGATTCACTTCAGACTATGCTTCGCGATCGTTTTGCTATTGAGGATGATCGCTGGACGCAGCATGATTACCGTACCACTCTGCAGATTAGTGCCCTTGGGAACTCTCTGCATGATATGCGGTATTCACTTGCTCGTCATCCTGATCTGCATGTGCCTATTGAGCGGGATCCAGCGCGCGCGGGTTATCGCATTGATGATCCGTGGGTCATGCAGTATATGGATCCAGATGATATTTTTGTGGATCTTCAGATGTTCCAGGACCTTTTCGTTGGATCTTTCCCTGGTCCATCAGATGTTCCAGGACCTTCTCGTGCTCCATGATGGAGATTGGCTACTATCTGCTGCTGCTGCTACTGCTGATGATCTTAGTTACTTTTGCTTTCAGTTATTTAGTTTATCATGGATTTATGTAGCTGGTTTTATGTACTCTGTTTATGAGTTGGCCACTTGGTTTGGTGGATGACATTATCTATCTTTATTATCATTCTCTGTCAGTGCTTATTTTGCTTAAAATTATACTGTTTCTTCTCTTAGTGTGGTTGCATTACTATTCATTGCTTCTTATATTGCTAACTGCCAAAAGGGGGAGAAAACATATGTATATTTTTGTTTTGGGAAACTATTACTGGTTCTATGCATTCGTATATCTGTGTATATCTGTGCTTCTTGCTCTGGAAAATATTATCTATCAGATCACAGGTACTATGCATTTTGTACGGAGGAGAGCTATAGTTTCTAGCTCGACACCGCTCATGATTTATGGGGGAGCTATTTTCGCTTAGCTCAGGCATCGTTTATGGGGGAGCTATGGAGCTATATTACAATCAACTGTGTCCAGGTATGAATATTGAAATATACATATATTATTTTGTCAATTATCAATATGGGGGAGATTGTTGACACAAAGTCACAGTCAACCAAATATTGACTACATTGACCAAATAATACTTGTATTAATTCAATACGACACACGACGACTGCATTCAGTTCAAGACAGATGACAGCTCAGTCTTCAGCTCTCAGTGTGTTCTGGAGTCTGTATTTTATGATTTCATTGAGTCTAGATTTATGTACTCTGAGTTATGCTGAGCTCTTGGAACTTAGTCTACAAGCCTACCCAAAATCCCAAGCTCCACCAAAACTAAATTGCCCACAAGTCCCTCTTAGGACCATTCTGTGCTCTGGAGACAGAGTTCGGGCCGAACTCTGCCTCCACACAGAGTTCGGGCCGAACTCTGTCCCCTAGAAATCAGGAACCCTAATTTTAGGGTTAGCTGTTTGCTAGCTGTCCAACGGCCAAATTTTTGAATTTTCTTACCCGAATTCTGGCCGAATTCTGTCCCTAAAATCAGTATAAATAGGGCATGAATTCTCTCATTTTGAATCACTCAATCTTCTCTTCTCTTCTCTCCTACAAGCTCTATAAGCCATACCCTTCTCATCTACTAGCCACAAGCCTCCTAAGTCTCGAGTGCTCAGCATCTCTCATTTAGGATTCTTGTGCAAGAGTGAAGAAATCGCTTGGACAATTCCAAGCAAATCGCCACTGCGATTCTCTGTAAGAAGTTGACGTGCTCTTCTGAAGTAAAGGCACGGGTTGTAAGCTACTATTTCACAAATAGTGGATTTAATCCTGAGCTAGAGTTCTCAGGCCTGGACTAGTCCTCCACGAGGGAAACCAGGTTAAAATTGCTGTGTTTGCGTATGCTCTCTTGTCTTTCATTTACATTCCGCATTTTACTCTGATTATTCATTGTTAGTGAAAGAGTTAATTTTTAATTGGTCATTATACATATATACTCTATTCACCCCCCCTCTAGAGTTGCCAAACTGTTCTTCAACCTTGAGTCTATCTTAGCAAGTACAGTGCCTTGTCTTTCCAAAATAAGTAAAAGACAAGAACAACCAAGGTTTCAAAGACGGTGTTATATGTTGAGTACGAATTGCGGGGTTCACAGGCGGCGAAAATAATTCAAAAGAGAATTGCCAAGGCTGTTGCGGATGAGACTCTAAGGCAAGTTTACTATGTCTCCATCCACGTAGAATAATATGTGATAAGCAAACCAAAGTGCAATAGGTTGATCAGACCATCATGCACCGGTTCTGATTAGACAATATGTTAGTGGGTGCACCCAATAAAATATGTCATGATCAAGCTTGATAACGAAATAAGCTTGCAAAAACTAAAGCTAATGTTGCAGCATGAGATTGTCAAAATATAAGTAATGGAGGTAATGATAAAGGAAATTAAATAGTCCAAGATCTTTTAAAATCGAGTCTCGCCCGAAGTGTGGGCTTATACAGTTGTCCTAGTGTTTCTTCATTTATGGCTTGGTGAACTAGATAAATAGGGTCCTCTGAATTATAGTCTAAGTGAACTTACCAATGTGGTTCATGAGAAAAAAAAGTTTGTTAGGTGGTGTGGTATTCTACCCAACTTACAAGAATTAAACTAATAGTATCATAGGACAATGGGTCAAGCAATCAAGATAGAGTACAATTTAAGCATTTAAGGAACTAAGTAGAACAAAATTCACCTATCGGGTTAAGGGATTGAGTCAAGGTTGGATCTCTATCCGTGGTAAAAATATCGGTATCATGGTAAAGGTTATAGTTTGGCCATTTTGACCATAAGGTCAAATCAAGAAAATAGTGTACAAGGAGGCATGTTCTAGTGGGACATGATATATCTACATGAAGGTGGACTTGTCTAGGTCTTACATATAAAATTTGTTGGAAGAAAAAGTCTAGTGTTGAGCTCCAAATATCTAAGTCACGGTAAGGGACGCCAAAAGATCTAAAATAGAAAGTGGGAGTTTACGAGGTGATAATAAATGCACAAAATAAAGAAGATCAAGTTGAAGCATAAAATAAAATTAATTAAAGAATCCATAAAAATAATAATTTAGGGGCTCAGTTCTAGTGAGAAGATAGTATCCTAAATGAATACAGTTAAGGAACAATTAAATCATTATTCAAATTTGCAAATGTGTTAGAAGGTCCAATTAAAAGATCTAGAATTAAAGGAAGGTCGAGTAAGCCGAGGTGGAAATACGGTCACATAGCTGGGTAGATGACTAACAACTGTAGCTCCCCTTCCCGGATTGTTTTTATATTTTATTATTATTTACTTTATTGAATTTTATTATTATTACTATTATTATTTTTATTATCATTATTATTGAGGTCGTTATTTTATAATATTATTATTATAATTATTGGTTATATTTATTTGGTTATCAAATAAATGTGATTTAATATATATATTCATATTTGTAAGAAATAGACCTTACCCTAGGATTGTATAATATTGGGTTTTATTTAGGTTTATGGATATATATTATATAAGTATGTGTACGAGTATATAGGTATATGTACACATTTAAATAGATATAGTATATATAAAAAAATAAATATATTAATATTTTATTTGGAAGTATACTTTATACTAATTTTAAATATTATAGATTGAATATGGTATTTATATACAAGGTATATATGTGTATTTATAAATATATATTGTGTATGGGTGTGAATATATGTATATGCCGATATATAAATATTTGTGGATATGTATAAGTCTGTATAAATATTCGTATATATTATATGTGTATATATATAGATTATATATATTAATACGTGTATATGCATATATAGTTAAAATAAGAAAAAAAGGGATTAATGAAAAGAAAATAGAAAGAAAGAATGAATAACCCAGACATAGAAAGTGAAGCAGTAGCTTCACAAGCCAACTGCTAACTTCCCATCCCGGCCCACAGTCCACACCCCCAGCCAATGGTTGAGGAGCTAAGGCCCTCTTTTAATTCTTCCAAAACCGAACAGGCCAACACCCCGTGATTCATCCTCCTTGGCCCAAGCTCGAGCTCAGCTCAGCCCACCATGGAGAACTGATTCTCCATAACAGTAGTGCTCAACCTGAGCAAATCCAACCCGAGAACTAACAAAGCCCCTGCTTTCATTCGATCCGGCCAATACAGATGAGTATATATATACAGATATACACGAGGGAACAAATGACGAAAACCCTAATCCTAGTTTCTTCCGCCGCCTCCTCTCCCTCTGCCGATGGCAGGCGGCGGTCACTGCAGCCTCGTGTTAGCAGTGGGGAGCAGAGAAGAGGAGGCAATGGCGAGTGAACTACTTATGTTCTGTTTAGTTGCTCTCTGGTTTTCTGTAACTGAAAGTACTCCGCTCTCTCTTCCTCGCCAATGGAGATTCTTCTTCTTCTTCTTCTTCTTAGAGGCTACGATGATGATCGCGGGTCGGATTAAACTAGACCGATTATAAGATGCTCAGTCCTTGCACAGAAAACCCTAACCCTTGTGCCGCCTCCTCGACTCGCACGCTGTGGAGTTGAGCCGTGCATCGAGTTAGCAACGTCAGAGTCCCGTGCGCGCCACCGCCTGGCACTCGCCTTGCCATCCCGACTCCCCGCTTCCGACAAGACCCTGCACACGTGGCTAGAACCACCGTCTTCACCGCGCCACCCCTGCGCCCTTCCCCGAAACCCTCGCCGGCTCCTCCGCGAGCAGCTCTTCCGCGTCCGCGCCACCTTCAGCGCCGAGCGCTGGCACAGCGCCCGTACCGCTGGACCGGCATCGAGACGTGGTGAGCACTTCTCTTCTTTCCCCTTTTCCTTTCCCTGCTTCTGCAACCTCCTTTCCTCTTCTTGTATTTTGATTTTGTACGAAAATCGAGTGAGAGAGAGAGAGAGAGAGGGGAAAGTAGCAGAGTCCTAAGCTATTATATTTTACATTAGATTCTTTTGATTGTTTGGAATGGCCACAGAAGTAGCAGTACTTTAAGTTATTTTATTTTAGTTTCCTTTGATTGTTTTGGAATGGACAAAGAGGTCAGTGAGGGTTATAATTATTTGGGTTGGGTTCATGGACATGTGAGCCATTTAATTATTTAATTTATTAACTATTAACTTTTACAATTTTATATAGTCAGGATAAGTAGACATGAATGACCTTGTTATTACACAGACAGTGCTGCCATTAGTTTTTATATTATTATTATTATTATCACCCTTAGTTTGCTAGTATTAATATTGTTATTCATTAGTAAATTATATTATTGTAGTAGTTACGATATTTCTTAATATGAGTTATCATATACATTATTTTCTTGGTTTTCAAATAGTTACCTAAAATATTTTTATTAGTTAAATATAGTTTCCTAGTATAAGGGTATTTTCTAGAAATAATTATATATAATTATAGTTCCTTCGAGTCTACCTTAACCCTGACTAGTCATATGTCCCTATTTTGCGAGATTTTGACTACTTCATGTCGACCCTAGGCTAACAGGCTATTCTGGACTCAACGTGCGATTTTGTGCACGGTCCGCCGGAATCCAACTCTGGACATACGGTTGGATTCGTATCGAAAAACTGGATCCATAGACATGTAGTTTGACGACTTTAGAGACCGTTGACTCTGGCACAATTTTCGGTGCAAAGCGGGTCTAACGGCGGACATCGTTTTTGCCCGAAATTACTATTTTGCCCCTGTGTCCAGAATTGGACTTAAGGACAGGCAACCCTAGCTAATTTGACTATTCTGATAACGTTGGTACTATTTATTTCAGCATCCGGAGACTTTTGCATGTGTTGACTGATTGTGGCTCATTGAGTGGTATGGTATTTTGGTTTCTCCAGCTAAGGACCTCAGGCAAGTACACTTTCTGATTGCTTTCCGATTCATAGTAGTCTTTTCATTTCATGTTTATACATATATCTTGCTGCTTGTTGACACGCTCGTCACACGGAGTAGTCGGGAGGGGAAATATCTTAGTATACATGTGGACTACCCAGAAATATCCTATGAGTCTATTCTTGAACGATAGCTGCTGCACACGACACGTGCAGTATGCCGGATTTTACCCCCTAGCCGTCCACATGGCGAAAGGATATTTCACACCACTTAGATAGATGTCTTTTATTAGCTTTTCCTTGTTTATTTCTCTATCGTGCTATGACATCACTTTATCTTACAGTTTTCATTTCTCATATGCTATTTTCATGTCTTGATAATTCTATTGTGTTTTGCACTGCCGTCGGTTTGTGTACTTGTTCCAATCCTGACTGGATAACCAATATTTTTCAGGTTTAGCCGCGATCACTCTTAGCACTGGGAGAACTTGGGTATGCTGAAGACAACCTAGAAATAGATAGCCATTGTATCATTTCATTAATTGTAAAACTTTGTATTTTTTTCTTTAAATATAAATGTTGTAACTGTTGTAATAAATTTAGAAATGTGAATGAGCAGCAATAGGATATTTGAGCATTTATTTCTTACGGGCTTGACAGCGTTCTACCGCCGACTCTGCGGCGTAGGCTGGCTTGGACACGTCTCGTATCCGAAAAACGGGTGCGGGTCGTGACAAGTTTTTGTGGTGGCCCATACAGGTCAGTTTTTGTAAACCATGCAAACTCGTGATGGTACGTTAGTCGTACTATTGCGAGCCTGCCCTCAAGAAATGCTCATTCACAAATAGGATTAAAATAATTTAGGAGAGTAACTAGGACTAGGAGTCCCTTGTTCAAATTGACCATTGGGTAGTTAAGGTTGCCAGGCAGGCCATGCAATTTAGATAAGGAATTATTGATTTTGGATAGCTTGCTAGATACATAATTGCTTTTGATACGATGATATGCTTCAATGATAGTCTGTCATTCACTTGATTAGTTAGGCTTATCTAGAATTAAGGCTTTGATCTTGATGAAATGTTTAACTTTCTTTTGCTTTATTAGATGTAAATTTTATAGCATAAGTTAGAACTGCCTATTTAAATTCTATTTTGTCGTAAGGAACTGGTTTATAATTTCTAATCCTGCTAATCATATATAAATCTCGAAGTAGATTTATTTGAGATTTTCCCCTCAACCATTTGAAATATTTATGAAATCAAGATTAGGATGTTATTATTTTATTTGTCTTCAGACCTTTCTTTTCGACCAGCTTTTTACCTTAAGGAATGAGAATTATAAGCAGATGTTACACTATCTATCCTAGTCAAATAGATTGGACCCTTAGGTATCCTTGAAGTCTCAGGAGAATAGTTAGAATAAACTTTACGACTGCAATGGCCAGCCAGCAGCGCACTGGCGAGACACAACCCATAGAATTGAAATCGTTTCGAAGAATCATAGTCTATGGAACATTCCAGAAACTAAGTTCTCGTTGACTTCTTTAGATCTTAGATACCCTTGTGACAATATAAAGTAGAGTACATGATAGCTTATCATCCCTGAATCACGAAACCAAGGGTTTGCCGTAGCCAGAGTATACGGGCAAGGCATAATTCTCGGTGAAACGATTTCAGATGTGATTACAAGTTTAGGTTATTATAGAGAATAGAGACTGCCCTGTTTGACCCTAAGATCCGAAACCAATACTAGTGTAAGTTCTGTAAGTCGAGTAGCATGTCTCCCAACCCGTGGCCCTTGTGTTTTATTAACAAGGTAATTGACTGACAATAACAGGTTCATCCAGACTATAGGAATTAGAATTCCATAACCCATTAGTCGACCAAGGCCTTATGGATAGAAGATAATAGGTTGACTGTATAGGCAATAACACCGGGTAAGGTTTTGATTCTCTCAAAATTCAAACTTGTGTCCCCTTTCCAAAAATCTTGCCTACTTATATTTTGACTATCTTGACCAACGCTGCTATTACAGCCTAGTTTTGCAAGCTTACTGTTTTATCGAGCTTGATCCAAGACATATGTCTAGCTAACATATTGTAATCAGAATCATTGTATTACGGTCTGATCAACCATGATGCATTTGGTTCGCTTTTATTTAATTACTCTACGTGGAATGAGGTATAGATGTATCTAGGATCTCACCCGCGACTACTTTGACAATCCCTCTTGAAATAATACCTTCGCCTTTGAATCACGTAATCGTACTCGGTGACCCCTCTCTTGAACTCCTTATTTGTTTTGTCTTTCACTGATTTGGAAAGACGAAAACTCGCAATTGATAGATAGATAGATACAAAGTGGTATACACCCGTGTAGCTACCATCGGCCAGTCCTGTGACAGGAACATTGCCACCATATCCTAGCCTCTAAGGTGGGTAGGAGTCCTCTGAGTTTCGGAGTTACAAAATGACAAGAAGGAGGATACAACTATTTTGAGAAATTAAATTTGAGGAGATTAAGGGAATACTAGACTTTGAATTTTAGGAAATATGAAATTCGAGGACGAATTTATTTTAAGGTGGATAGATTTGTAGCTCCCCTTCCCGGATTGTTTTTATATTTTATTATTATTTACTTTATTGAATTTTATTATTATTACTATTATTATTTTATTATCATTATTATTGAGGTCATTATTTTATAATATTATTATTATAATTATTGGTTATATTTATTTGGTTATCAAATAAATGTGATTTAATATATATATTCATATTTGTAAGAAATAGACCTTACCCTAGGATTGTATAATATTGGGTTTTATTTAGGTTTATGGATATATATTATATAAGTATGTGTACGAGTATATAGGTATATGTACACATTTAAATAGATATAGTATATATAAAAAAAATAAATATATTAATATTTTATTTGGAAGTATACTTTATACTAATTTTAAATATTATAGATTGAATATGGTATTTATATACAAGGTATATATGTGTATTTATAAATATATATTGTGTATGGGTGTGAATATATGTATATGCCGATATATAAATATTTGTGGATATGTATAAGTCTGTATAAATATTCGTATATATTATATGTGTATATATATAGATTATATATATTAATACGTGTATATGCATATATAGTTAAAATAAGAAAAAAAGGGATTAATGAAAAGAAAATAGAAAGAAAGAATGAATAGCCCAGACATAGAAAGTGAAGCAGTAGCTTCACAAGCCAACTGCTAACTTCCCATCCCGGCCCACAGTCCACACCCCCAGCCAATGGTCGAGGAGCTAAGGCCCTCTTTTAATTCTTCTAAAATCGAACAGGCCAACACCCCGTGATTCATCCTCCTTGGCCCAAGCTCGAGCTCAGCTCAGCCCACCATGGAGAACTGATTCTCCATAACAGTAGCGCTCAACTTGAGCAAATCCAACCCGAGAACTAACTAAGCCCCTGCTTTCATTCGATCGGCCAATACAGATGAGTATATATATACAGATATATACACGAGGGAACAAATGACGAAAACCCTAATCCTAGTTTCTTTCGCCGCCTCCTCTCCCTCTGCCGATGGCAGGCGGCGGTCACTGCAGCCTCGTGTTAGCAGTGGGGAGCAGAGAAGAGGAGGCAATGGCGAGTGAACTACTTATGTTCTGTTTAGTTGCTCTCTGGTTTTCTGTAACTGAAAGTACTCCGCTCTCTCTTCCTCGCCAATGGAGATTCTTCTTCTTCTTCTTCTTCTTAGAGGCTACGATGATGATTACGGGTCGGATTAAACTAGACCGATTATAAGATGCTCAGTCCTTGCACAGAAAACCCTAACCCTTGCGCCGCCTCCTCGACTCGCACGCTGTGGAGTTGAGCCGTGCATCGAGTTAGCAACGTCAGAGTCCCGTGCGCGCCACCGCCTGGCACTCGCCTTGCCATCCCGACTCCCCGCTTCCGACAAGACCCTGCGCGCGTGGCCAGAACCACCGTCTTCACCGCACCACCCCTGCGCCCTTCCCCGGAACCCTCGTCGGCTCCTCCGCGAGCAGCTCTTCCGCATCCGCGCCACCTTCAGCGCCGAGTGCTGGCACAGCGCCCGCACCGCTGGACCGGCATCGAGCCGTGGTGAGCACTTCTCTTCTTTTCCCTTTTCCTTTCCCTGCTTCTGCAACCTCCTTTCCTCTTCTTGTATTTTGATTTTGTACGGAAATCGAGTGAGAGAGAGAGAGGGGAAAGTAGCAGAGTCCTAAGCTATTATATTTTACATTAGATTCTTTTGATTGTTTGGAATGGCCACAGAAGTAGCAGTACTTTAAGTTATTTTATTTTAGTTTCCTTTGATTGTTTTGGAATGGACAAAGAGGTCAGTGAGGGTTATAATTATTTGGGTTGGGTTCATGGACATGTGAGCCATTTAATTATTTAATTTATTAACTATTAACTTTTACAATTTTATATAGTCAGGATAAGTAGACATGAATGACCTTGTTATTACACAGACAATGCTGCCATTAGTTTTTATATTATTATTATTATCACCCTTAGTTTGCTAGTATTAATATTGTTATTCATTAGTAAATTATATTATTGTAGTAGTTACGATATTTCTTAATATGAGTTATCATATACATTATTTTCTTGGTTTTCAAATAGTTACCTAAAATATTTTTATTAGTTAAATATAGTTTCCTAGTATAAGGGTATTTTCTAGAAATAATTATATATAATTATAGTTCCTTCGAGTCTACCTTAACCCTGACTAGTCATATGTCCCTATTTTGCGAGATTTTGACTACTTCATGTCGACCCTAGGCTAACAGGCTATTCTGGACTCAACGTGCGATTTTGTGCACGGTCCGCCGGAATCCAACTCTGGACATACGGTTGGGTTCGTATCGGAAAACTGAATCCGTAGACATGTAGTTTGACGACTTTAGAGACCGTTGACTCTGGCACGATTTTCGGTGCAAAGCGGGTCCAACGGCGGACATCGTTTTTGCCCGAAATTATCGTTTTGCCCCTGTGTCCAGAATTGGACTTAAGGACAGGCAACCCTAGCTAATTTGACTATTCTGATAACGTTGGTACTATTTATTTCAGCATCCGGAGACTTCTGCATGTGTTGACTGATTATGGCTCATTGAGTGGTATGGTATTTTGGTTTCTCCAGCTAAGGACCTCAGGCAAGTGCACTTTCTGATTGCTTTCCGATTCATAGTAGTCTTTTTATTTCATGTCTATACATATATCTTGCTGCTTGTTGACACGCTCGTCACACGGAGTAGTAGGAAGGGGAAATATCTTAGTATACATGTGGACTACCCAGAAATATCCCATGAGTCTATTCTTGAACGATAGCTGCTGCACACGACACGTGCAGTATGCCGGATTTTACCCCCTAGCCGTCCACATGGCGAAAGGATATTTCATACCACTTAGATAGATGTCTTTTATTAGCTTTTCCTTGTTTATTTCTCTATCGTGCTATGACATCACTTTATCTTACAGTTTTCATTTCTCATATGCTATTTTCATGTCTTGATAATTCTATTTTGTTTTGCACTGCCGTCGGTTTGTGTACTTGTTCCAATCCTGACTGGATAACCAACATTTTTCAGGTTTAGCCGCGATTACTCTTAGCACTGGGAGAACTTGGGTATACTGAAGACAACCTAGAAATAGATAGCCATTGTATCATTTCATTAATTGTAAAACTTTGTATTTTTTTTCCTTTAAATATAAATGTTGTAACTGTTGTAATAAATTTAGAAATGTGAATGAGCAGCAATGGGATATTTGAGCATTTATTTCTTGCGGGCTTGACAGCGTTCTACCGCCGACTCTGCGGCGTAGGCTGGCTTGGACACGTCTCGTATCCGAAAACCGGGTGCGGGTCGTGACAACAACACTCGTGTATATACTACTATCATGGTCATGAGTGACATGGCAATTAGTGTGGAGTACATCTATCTAATTAGAGCTATCTTGATGGCCTACCATTTAAAATTTAACTCCAGTTTCCTCCAAAAGTTTCAAAAATAAACTTTCAAAAATAAACCACCAAAATTTGTATTCACTCCAAGCAGTTCAAATTCATCATAAAAATTTAAATCACTCTCATAAATCTCAAAGAAAAATTTTATCACGTTACTACTAACCCTTTCCAAAATTTAGGTTTAAACTCAACTATTTAACTCATGAGTTCATAATTTACGAATCCATAAAATTTCACAATCAATCAAAATTTTAACACTCTAAAATTTTCAAATAAATCATAATAAAACTCTTAGCATATTAAAAGCAATCTCAAAAATTAAGTTCAATGCTTTCATCAATTTTAACTTATATTCATGCCAAGTTATTCCAACAAAATCACAACTTTTAAATGGTAACTTCATTTAATCAATCAAAATAACTTTCCATCACATCCTTCGAAATTCTCAAAAAAAAAATTATATTAGCAAACCCTCATTAAACTAAATTTTCAAATAATCTTATCATTCAAATTTTTTTTTTACCAAAAATCTAAATAGATTTGAAATCCTCAATCATAGGACACCATTTAAAATAAAAAAAATTTCAAAAATCGTTTTCATAACTTTCAAATATTTTTAAACCAAAATTCATCATCATTACTTCCACTTAAAATTCAAAATTTACTAAACACAAAAATTGCAAGTTGTATGTCTCAAATTTAAATAATTTATACTGCCACATTTAAAATCTACGCTCGTTTTCAAACCAAATTTTATAACTATTCAAAGGTGTATAACTCTAATCCAATAATTCATAAATGTAACAACTAAAAATCATTTTTATATTTGTTTAAAGATGTATATCTATCACCCAAAACTTATAAATATCACAACTCAAAAAGCAAATCAATTTTATACTTGTGCAAGGATGTATAACTATAACCCATTAAATCATAAATATCAAATCTCAAAAGCCAATCAATTTCTTAAACCAAGTATAAAATTCTATAATCCTCTGGTGTTTACTATTTAGAAATCTCAAGATAAAAACCTTCCTTGGTAGTATCCTACTTTACAAATTACTAATCATTAATTCACACAAAAAGATATTTTTAACTCAATTAGAGTCTTGAATGTATTCCAATTGCCAATATAACCATTCTAGCCATGTGTTTGACCTATGAGCATATACTAGTGTAGTCATCTTCCAAGTTGACACTAAGCACGAAAACAAGAATCAACGGTAGAAAGGAATCAAGCAAGATGCAATTCATGAAAGTCGAACGAGAGTTCGGAATTTGAAGCCAATGGAAGGGGTCAAGCTGTATGGATGAGATTCCTATAATTCTAATCCTATGTTGCAGGTTCACATCGGTACAGTAACATAACCGAAGTGACAAACTCGACCTGCATGGGCCACCACAAAAACATGTAACGCCCCAGTCCCAAAATACGTAGGACTAGAACGTAATCATGCCAGCTGTATACATACGAAGTATATGGACCCTCGTATATACATAAGCTGTAAAATGCAGTAACCAAGGTACTAAATCTCATCCACAAGATAAATAATAATATAAAAATCAACTTTAAATTTTGTCATGTATACAATCATTGGGCGGAGACAAAGTCCACTACCAACAAATTTTAATAAGAAAGAAATATACAAGGAAAAGAATGACGATCCAAGAGCAACATCTCGAAGAATAGAGCGCAAGTCATGGCCTTAGCTAGAGCACCTACAGAAATCATAAGAGCACACACCTGGCGAGATAACCAGGTCCTTAGAGGGACGTAACAAGATACATCAACATGCCATATAATACTGAATATAAAATATGCCACAATCAAAGAAGTGACAAGACATAAATAAGGTAAACTAACCAACTAAAGTGAACATGCAGTTTGAGAAACAATCCTTCGACGCATGAGCCCTGGCTGTAAATAGGATCGGCATAGTCCCCATACAGGGCACCAGGAGCCTACGTCCGTAACGTCCGAAGATCGTCAGAGGGCATCATGTGCAAGGGGCTACGTCCATAACGCTCTGGATAACGTCAGAGGGCACCTGGAGCCTGCGTCTCCGGCGGAGCACACAGGTAATAAGGGAAGTGCATAGAAGCCCATACGTCAGGTAATGTTCTCCCCATCCAATGTACCTGTCAAGTCGCATCCACGAGCATGTACCTCTACTAACTGCTAAGTCTCCTAACACGCCTCTATTAGCAGTTAGCCCTAACGCATACGCATGGGGGATCAGCCCACACGCAAGAACCTCTATATGCTACTAATCTCACACATATTTGTGGTACAACGGTGTCAAGGTATATGCAATACACTACAACGGTAGTCTCTTAACTCTAAGTCCATATGCAATCAAAGGATAATAACAAAGTATATCTAATATCACTGTGCAGACAATAAATCAAGAACTACAAGAACTAGAAATAATGAACAGTGATATGTAATAAAATGCAACTGAATATAAACAGTATAATGGCAAGGTATCTTGCCTGCGGTACGAGAAAGGCAATTCCAAGAGTAGCAAGTGTCAGCACCAAAACTCACAAATCACAGATGACTCCAGACACTGAAACAAACATCAAAAATGATCTCAGTGAAGAAGATAAACCTAGGAAACGCCTGTCCAAAAGTCAAATTCTGGAACAGGGACAAAATCGTAATTTTGTGTCAAAACGGTGTCCGCCGTTGGACCCGCTTTGCACCGAAATACGTGCCAGAACCTACGGTCTCTAAAGTCGTCAAACTACATGTCTATAGATTTGTTTTGACGAGACGAACCCAACGGTATGTCCAATTTTGGATTCCGGTGGGCTGTGCACAAAATCGCCCGTTGAGTGGGATTGTGGGCCCGCCAAAATAGCGTCCTGATCAACGGTCTCAGAATCGGACCAAACTTGGCTCACAGGACCAGAAAAATATTTCGAGTCCAATGACACAAGTTTCATTGCGATATGATGAGTGTGCACAAAGTTGTGAATTAATTTGCAAAGGGTCGATACGGGGTATCCCGACGGATACGTACTGATTTCGTCGCGCACATGCAACGAAATCGGGTTCCGTCTGATCCCACACGTCGACAATATCCATACGCGCCTTTCGATGCGTATAGTGCGCGACCACGTCGTCCGGTTTGTCGGAACAGACGCCGCATCGGGGTGTTTCTCTACTTTTTGAAAACAGAATTTACAGTTTTTCGGAAAACTTTAACAACGTGTAACTTTCTACATACTAGATGAAAAGTGAATCGAAAAGGTTCGTTACAATCTCGGTTAGGTTGTCTTTGACAGACTTCAATTAGTTTTTACGAAAGTTTAATGGACAGGAAGAAAAGTGGTCGACAAGTTGGTGTTTTGAAACAGTTTTTAATATTCAGAAAAGTGGATTTTTCTCCAACTTCGTCTCGATTTTTTGAGCAAGATGGATGGCCATGTCAAAATCCACCTGGGGGATCTCGAAGAGGGTCATGGGGGCTTTCTACACAAATTTACGGATCTAAAAACGGACAAGAATTGGAAGAGAAATTACTTGGAGAAGTCGGGTACCTTAAAGTGGGAATCTGTTGTTGTTGTCGATGGTTCCTTTGTCTTCTTCGCGAGCACGGCTTCGCCATGGTGCGCCCGAGCTTCGCCGTAGAGTGGGGAGGAGGAAGGAGGAGAGATGAGGAGGAAGGTGGAGGAAGAGATTGATTAGGGTTTTGGGTTTATTTTTGAGCCATTTGTATATATATATACGCATATATATGGAGAGAGGGGTCGGCAGTTATGTTGCAGCTACTGATGTTATGCATATACAAAGGGGGTCTGCCCTTTATGCTCTGCTACAATGCAAAGGGAGGGGCGCACAGCTATATAGCTGCTGCTTATTTTAGGTTGGGGTGGTCGGTCCCACCCCATTGGGCCGACCACTCCTTAGGTTTGCTTTTTTTTTTTTTAATCTATTTCTTAATAACTCTTATCCACAACTTCTATATAAATATATGTTATATTATATATCCATGCTTGCAGCTTCATGCTGCTGTAGGTAGTTGGCGTTGGTGGTGGGGGTCGGCCCCACCACTCGCTTTTCTTTTATTTTAAAGAAAAATCTTTTATATATATATATTTATATATATATCTAAATCTATTATGTATATATCTAAATCTACATAAAAATCTTCACCTATTTAAATAACAATTTAATATTATCTATCCACATAATTAATGTATTTAAACCCATCTATATATATACATATACAAATTTACTTTACAATAGATTTAATAATAATAACCCTATAAGTAAAGTGAATATATCTTTTATTAAAAATAACTTTAAATGAAAATAATAAAATAATAAATTTGTTCAAGGGTGGTTTGGATGAACCCATCCCACACTTCCAAATTCGGGTCCAGAACAATTTGTACAGTGTTGCAAAATATTATTTAATAACAGAATACCAATAATAGTACAAATATTTAAATAATTAAAAATTTGCACATAAAATTCTAAAATAATTTAGAAAATATTTCTACGTACATAAAATATGTCTACATGGCCACTTTGGTCTCCCACGTGCCTACATGGCCTTGGGTTTGGTCCGGGCCCAATTCGGACTGAATTGGCTAAACCGGGTCATACAAAAAAAAACAATAATAAAACCATCAATTGTATAAATTTATTTTTTAAGTCTAATAAAATAAATAAATAAATAAATAAATAAAAATTAGGGGTTTTACAGTTCTTGACCATAAGAGACTGATGGCTTGTAGTTAAACCCTCACATATCTAGACAGTCGTGACCGTATAGTGAGGTGGATTCCATTTCATTATACGTAGTTGGCTATGTCTACCCCCGCTCTCCAGTGCTCTGGTTCTGGGGCGTGACACTCAGCGCAGCCCCCTTGCCCTTCGCGGATCTCTTGGCGACCTTGGGAGACATGGTTCTCAAAGAAAGAAGACGAATGGTTTTCTGAAAAATTCAAAGAAAAGGGAATAATGAACTTTCTCTCTCTTTTAGGACCTATGTATAGGCACAGGCCACCCTATGCGCCTACTTGCTGTATGCGACCATGCGCCCATTGCGTTGTATGTGCCACAATGGCCTATGCGCTCACGTGAAGAATCAGCTTCCTTTACACTATACGACTGTCACTTGCTGACGTGGACGACGCATGAAGGATGGACCGCTTCAAATTCTGCTCCGATGAATCTGTCAGTTCGGATTTCAAGGACGATCTCAACAGTCGTATCTCTCTAACAGGCTGGCCAGATACTATGTGCCCAAATGAGAGAGCCGTGTTATGCGCCCATTGCATCACGAGAATACGATCCATGCTTCTTTTAAAGTATTTCGAACTTGTTCAAGTGTCAAAAACTTTGAAAGCGGTCTTATAGAAGCATAAATTTTTTTCAGCAAATGAAGCCCCATGCGCCCAAGTCAGTGAAGCTCCATGCGCCCAGTCAGTGGAGCTCCATGCGCCCAGTCAATGAAGCTCCATGCGCCCAGTCATTAAAGCTTCATGTGCCCAGTCATTAAAGCTTCATGCAACCAGCCAGTGAAGTTTCATGCGCCTAAGACTAACTCCCCCGAAAGGAGGGCGCATAGCCTGAGACATGGCTATGCACCCAAGCCTGACTCAGTCAAAGCCATGATCAAAATGTGCACCGAAGCGCACGGCCACGTCAGTCTCCACGAGCATTCGTGCACCGAAGCATGCGGCCACGTCAACGCCACGACCAACCCACGATCTCGCAGCCTGTATGCGCCTACATCCTATGCGCCCAAAGCAGGATTATGCACCCACATAGGAACCAGCGTATTTTTCTATGTGGGTGCATAACATAATTACAGCCTAAGAACGACTATAAAAGGGGGGCCTCATCCCACTTCAAGACACAGAACGAAGAGCATTTTCAAGAGCCAAATTGCTGCACTTCTTGCCAGTGAACCGAGAGTTAGCAATTTTCTTAGGTTTTCTCCCACTTTTGTAATCATAGTGTCAACAGAGTAAAGGAGCAACTGCCACTCGATCTCAATCGTCCCATTCCCCAGAATTCTTTTTTATACTCGGGGATCCTTAACGCAGGATCTCTCAGGCGTACTCGATTTGTGGTGCCTTGCGCCAATAAAGAAAAGACAGCGTTTCTTCTTTTTTTTGTCCACAATATAGGCTAGAGTTGGTACCCTAGATCATAGGATATTATCCCATGGGTAGTGTATAGAGTATATCTATATATATGTTGAGTTGGTTATCTACCATTTTGGGGGAGAAGGATATAATGTATATGTATATATTAGAGTATCTTAGGATAGTTAGTATCTTTAGATGAGTTAGCTAGTATCTTAGGATATCTAAGATAGTATCCTAGATAGATTTGTTAGTATCTTGGATAGGTAATTAGATACCCTATGTATCCTAGACTAGAAGTTAGTATCTATGTTAGAGTGAGTATCCTATGTAAGTTGGTATCTTGGTTAGATGACTTGGGATAGCTAGTAGATGTTAGAGAGTGGGTATGATAGTGTCACGACCCGCTCCCGAATAATCAGATACGAGTCGGACACGCACAGCCTACGTTGGGAGATACAACGTAGTAAGCTGTACTAAGTATCTAATATCTCAAGTCACATCATGAAATCATATCACAGTATCTAAAACACGTGCTAACCAATATTACAAATCACCATGTCTTTATAATACAAAACATCAAATTTAAAGGTAAATATGTACAACAAAGTCCCAACCCATCGCTGATCTACTCGTAGCCTCCAGGCTAGCTAACTATCAACAACCCGTCATGTATCCCATAATGCTAAGGTAGAAAGCCTCGACACCTTCAACTTATCCAATCAGGAAAGGAGCAAAGTACAACCCTACAAAATGAACATATACAATGTAAAACTGTGATGCAATGAGTACAGGAAAGTAAGAATATGAAGTACCAGAAAATAAATACATGAACTGAACCAGAACCTGAAATATAACATGGAACCTGACATGTGCAATATTGAAATACATCCAGAATGTGTGACCGGCTTGGGTAGCACAGGGTACATATCACATAAATAAAGGTACAGCTTAGGACCCGCGTGCACAGTGCAAGGCCTAAGCTATCTACATGAATATTTGATCATGGGTTTGGTCACACATCTGTAGTATTTTCTCTTCCCAGACACAAGTAAAGTACATAGAACATGAGCAAGAGGACAAGACCAACATCGTGTAACGTCGTGTCCAATATGAGATAAATGCTGTGATGCACGGTCTTGCAGCTTGATCGGCGGAGGATCGAGATGAGCGGAGATGAACGAACGGAGTCGGGAACGGGTTGGAGGAGTCAGGATCGGCGGGTCCGGCGAGATACGAACTCTCAGTGTCTCATGGACACCGCAGCTGCCACGGCGGTTGGGAAGATCGATGCTGGTGGTCGGCGATCTGATCAAGATCGGAGGAACAAGACGGAGGCGGTGGTGAAGGTGGTAAAGAGTCACCGAAATCTGGCGATGATGCGGCGGGGGATGGCCAAGGTACAATAACAGAGAGTGATAGGAATTATTACAATAAATTTTGTGTGTAATAAACTATTGGAAGTCCCAATAGTTTAAAAGAGGAAATGGAGTGTTCTCCAAGACATGAGTGGCAACAATTATAAATATGAGTAGATCTATGGGCATAGTGGAGGACTAACTAACTAACTAACCTCTAACAAACTCCAACTAATTACAACTAATTTCTTAATTATCCATTTCTCATTTTTGGACTACTGCATAAGCCCGGCCCAAGTAAATCTAATTGTTAAATAGCCCTATAGACCTAACCTATCAAGTATGGTCCATGCTAAGCTACAACCAAATTCGCTCAAGCCCAAATTAACAGTAATAAACTTAGGATGCATCAAAGTATTGAGAAAGGAAAACTCTTTCTCAGGGCCTATTGGTTCTGACCATATTAATACTAACCCTTAACGACATACTCAAAATGTAGTTCTAGTCTAAAGGCCTTAGTCAACAGTCACCGACTACTCACCCAAATACTAGCCTGGTCCTTGCATCCTACCGATTACTTCTATAAGAACCAACATCAACGTAACGAGAAAATTTAGAAAGTTATACTCGTTCTCGACGAGTTATTTTGCTAAACAAAATTCAAAAATAAAAACAATTAATTAAAAACTAATAATCACAATTTATATAATAAATTCTAAAATGATTTTCTATAAATTCTCAAAATCATAATATTGTTTCCTCTTCAAAACTAGAATTTCAAACCCCAAGAAAAAAAATTTATAGTTTAAGATTTCATGAGTAAAATTTCCAATTCATGGTAGTTACAAATCTACCCCCTACAAAAATTTCGTCCTCGAAATTTCAAATGACATGCTACGAACAATTATGAATAACCAAATACAAAAAATTTGAAAACAATTTAAACATAAAATCAAAATGTTAGTACAATTAGTAAAATCATGATTTCCTAGGAGTGATCGAAGTTTAAAATTTAGGCCTCGTAAAATAGCACCAAAATGATGAAATCATCACTTAAATCTTAATTATGATCAAGAATATAAGACTATGACTTTGACCCAATAGGAAATCGTTTTAACATTACTATCTCGACTACGAGTAGAATTCAAGTTATTTAAACGTAATTAGAAAGAATATGGCCAAGATTATTATTATTATTATTTTAAAACACAAAGACCAAAATGATAAAGTTACGACTAGCAAAATCATACAACCAATTATAGAAATGAAACGACCTAAGATAATCAAAACAAATTTTTTTAAAAATTTGACCTGACTAGAAATCCATTTAAGAGTGAGCATGATCAAGGAAAAATAAATCGTTTAGGCATGATTTGATCAAAACATTTCCTGAGTAAAATCTATGTCATATGCATGACCAATGTCACGATCCGCTACCCAAATTATTGGGCCGGGTCGAGTCATGACCAGTCTACGCTTGAGATAAAGCGTAGTAAGCTGTTCTAAAGACAAACAATATAAGATCAAAGTGTGCTAACAGTTTTATTTGTCATATTGAGTCAAAATATCCTACACACAAAATCATCTGATATATAAATATGTTCCAAATACATAGCCAAGACGTAAAACTGGATACAGGTTCAGTATCAAAATACATAGTCTAAAACATGTCTGCTCTCAAAAGTCCCGAGCAACTAAACAAACTAGACAAGTTTTCCCGCAGGTACATCCTCGTAAGGTAAAGCCTGATCCTCGATGGCGACCCCATAATAGGAATCACATAGCAACTCCTCCTCGGTAAGTATACCTACAACGTTATCCTGTCAGGACGGGAGCAAGTACTGATTCTAATAAACTAAATATACGAAACATGAATTGAACAGAAGTGTAATAAACATGAATCATGGTATATCACAATCTATCATGGCATAGATACATATGTCATAGTGATAGATGTATATGTAATATTTAAAACTGGAGCAGGTACGTGATCGTCAATAGATGTACAATGTGCGGAGGGCACATGTAAATGAAATATACTTTCGTACAAGTGATAAGGCGATAGATGTACATACGCACAAATATAGCTTTGAGAAAAGCCTACGGTGCGGTAACATATAAAATGAAACCTTGCTCGAGTACGGTAGAGGGGGCATGATCACGTACTCAACTATCAGTTTTCCCATAACCCAGATTCTAACATGTGAGAGATACGAGAACAGCATAAAATATGGTGGATACTGAGAGCAGTATAAAGTATGTGAAACATGTAGAGATATTCCAGATATGACTTCGAGTTTAGGTATCAGTATTTAACATGGTTTATACACAATTCATTACATGTAGTAAATAAAGTTTATAGAGGTACTTGCCTTGTGCAAAGCAAGGGTATGTATGTGAAGCTATAGATATTCGATGTTCTGTCACTGTAAAAAGGATATATAAACTTAGTTTTTATACTAAGCTAAATACTAGACACTAGTGGTGTGACACGACTTTCTGACTGGACACCTTGCCAAGTGCTGACTTTAGCATAGGAGACCAATGTGGGGTGACACAATCCCTAAACCAACTTTCTAGGACCTTTATACTATGGTAGGGTAAGGCCCAACACTAAAATATCCCAAAATCACACATAACTTCGAAAGTCGTAATTATTCAATAAATAAATTAGATTGTACATCGTGTTCCAACAATTATTAAGATAGGTAAAAGCTTAAATATACATAAAATAAATAACCAAAATGATCCTTATTAATTATAGAAATTTATACTAATTTTTTTGGAATTTATAAACCCTCATATATATTTATTAAAAATCAGTAAACATAAGTAGCCTAAAAATGAGTTCTGTTTTCCTATTTTTATAAAATTTCAGAAGTACTAATTAAATACTAGAAAACTTAATTTAAATTAAATAAATTAACATATTATTTAAATACAATTTGTCCCAGGTTTTTACAGCACTTAAGTTACATATAAAAATTAAAATACAGCAAGTTACAATTTCTGGAAAATAAATAATTAATTATTTAATATTTTATCCACGTATACGAAATTGAACCGAAGTCCAGATACGGAACCCAAAGCCATGAATCGAGTCCGATATGACTTGTACAGGCCTTGAATGTATTTAGGCTCATTTGAGTCCATAGAACCCATACTAGGTTTGGACTCAGATGGCCATAATTCACAGTTTACATAAATACTAATTTTAAATATGTAAGTAATTAATAATAAAATAATATATTTTAATGCAGTAAAATATACATATCATTAATATTTATTGACAATAAAATAACATGTAAATATAGCATAACTATATTTGTATATAAAAGCACAAGTATATATATATATATATATATATATATATATATATATATATATATATATATATATATATATATATATATATATATATATATATATATATATATATATATATATATTTTAATATATATACATATATATATATACATATATATATATACATATATATATATATATATATATATATATATATATATATATATATAGATATATATATATATATATATATATATATATATATACATATATATATACATATATATATATATATATATATAAAAAATATATATATATATATATATATATATATATATATATATATATATATATATATATATATATATATATATATATATATATACATATATATATATATATACATATATATATATATACATATATATATATATATATATATATGTATATATATATATATATATATATATATATATATATATATTTTTTATATATATATATATATATGTATATATATATATATATATATATATATATATATATATATATATATATATATATATACATATATATATATATATATAATATATATATATATATATATATATATATATATATACAGTATTTATGTATATTTTTAATGTTAGTATTATATATATATATATATATATATATATATATATATATATATATATATATATATATATATATATATATATATATATATATATATATAGTAAATATAGTAAATATATATATAGTAAATATAGTAAGTAAATATAGTAAATACTTAACATTAAAAATATACATAAATACTGTATATAACAATATATACATAATATATATAAAAGTATATATATAATATATATAAAATACATATACATATACATATATACATATATACATATATAGATAAATACATATATACATATATAAATACATATATATATAAATCCAGACCAAACCCATTGGGCCTGAACCCGACCCATTGTAAACAATAAACCCAAACCCATTTCACAAACGGGTTTAAACCCATTAACTTAAAATAAAACCCGTTAACCCATTAAACTATTCTCGTGTCCGGGCAGTTAGGGACACGAGAAATGAATTCGATACGAGTCCTGTGTCCTGGGACTAAAATGACACACACGACACGAATCTCGCGTGTCCATGTATATCACTTCACTCCTGGATACATGGCGAGTCCCTCTACGTGTACACGAGACACAGACACATAGCATAGGTAGAATGACACGTACTTGTCCGGTGAACGGAGGCTGTCGGGGGCGCTACACGGCGGAGGAAGCGTCGTGGGGCGTCGAAAAAATTCAGCTGAGTTCGTCTCGTCGAAGCGAACCGAATGGTGGTGGTCGGAGGTGATGACGACGGTTGGGGCGGCGCCTAGGATATATCTAGGGTTCCGGTGATCGTCGGGGAAGAACGGGATAGGGCGGAGGCTGTGGGGGTTTGGGAAGTGAAATAGGGTTAGGGTTTCGAACGAGGGTCTTTTTATAGGCAAGAATTTGGGTTTAGATTAGGGTTTTCGCCGGGTTTTTAGGAATTAGGGTTAGGGTTATGACGAGTCGGTCGTAGTTGACGACGAATCGAAGGTGGTGGTTACGACGTTTTACAGAAACCCTCCCAAGATTCGTTATTTACACAAAGCCCCCACCGCCTTTGTATTTGCAAATTCCAAATTGCATAACCCTCCCCCCCCCGGCAAAGCTCTGTGCAAAAATTAATTTGCACAGAAGATTCAAATATTGCAGACTTCCTTAAAACATTTAAAATAATTACAAAATGCTATTAAAATAATTTAATAAATTACAAAATAATATTTTAGGCTTTAAAAACCATTTAAAAAATATTTAAAATTTTTAGAAAATTCCTAATAATTATAATAAATTATTTTAAGGATAAAAATGCCATTTGTAACTTAAAACCCTTAATTAAAACTAATTAAAATATTAGGGGCTTACAAATCTTCTCTCATTGAAAATTTTTGTCCTCGAAATTCACAAGGATAGAAGACTCTACAAACATTCTAACATAGCAAGCAATTAAAATAATGACGAAGGCTATTTATTAAGACTAACCTCTAAGGTATCAAACGAAAACGGATGGCTCCCTCGTGGCTGGCGGGTCGAACAAGTAATGATATCTCTCCCTCATGTTCGACTCCCTCTCACAAGTAGATTTCCCCGGAGAGTGACGGCTCCAAGCTACTCAGACCAAGGGTATGACTTTATTCCTCATCTTCTTCTTCCTCCGGTCCAATATCTCTATTGGCTGCTCAGTAACCGTAAGATTCTGTCCGATCTCCAACTCTGAATGATCTAGCACATGGCTGGGGTCTGGAACGTATATCTTCAGCTGAGACACATGAAAGACATCGTGAACTCCTGCTAGGTTGGGTTGAAGTGCAACCCTATAAGCCACCTCTCCGATCCTGCCGAGTATCTCGAACGATCCAATGTATCTAGGGCTCAACTTGCCGCATCGTCCGAAACGGATCATCCCTCTGGTGGGTGATATCTTCACTAACACCATATCTCCGTCGGCGAACTCCATCGGTCTACGACTAGCATCGGCCCAATGTTTCTGCCTGTCCTGAGCCACTCTGAGTCTGTCTCTGATCATCCTGACCTTCTCTGCTGCCTCAGTGATCATCTCTGGCCCCATCATAACTCTATTTCCAACATCATCCCAAAAGAGCGATGTACGGCATCGTCGTCCATATAGTGTCTCGAATGGAGACATACCGATGCTGGCTTGGTAGCTGTTGTTGTATGAAAACTCTACCAAGTGAAGATGGCTCTCCCATGATCCACCAAAGTCTAGCACACAAGTCCTCAACATGTCCTCGAGCATCTGAATCGTCCTTTCGGACTGTCCATCAGTCTGTGGGTGGAACGCTATACTGAACTTGAGCCGACTGCCCAACTCCTCCTGCAAGCTCCTCTAGTAATGGGATGTGAATCTGCTATCCCGGTCCGATACGATGCTCACCAGTACTCCGTGCAAATGAACTATCTGCTGCATGTATAGCTCTGCCAATTTCTTGGTGGAGAGACCCACCTTGAAGGGTATGAAGTGAGCACACTTCGTCAGTCTGTCAACGATAACCCATATGGCATCCTTCCCTCCTTGGGAACGAGGAAGCCCTGAGACAAAGTCCATCGTAATATGTTTCCACTTCCACCCGGGAATGGGTAACGGCTGCAATAGACCAGCTGGCCTCTGAAGCTCCACCTTGACCTGCTGGCAAACTAGGCATCTCGAAATGAAGCATGATATATCTCTCTTCATCCTGTGCCACCAAAGATGTTCCCACAAGTCACGGTACATCTTTTTGGCACCGGGGTGAATAGAATATCGTGATTGGTGCACCTTCTACAAGATCGTCTCTATCAGCTCTCCCTTCGACACGTATAACCGGCTACCGTGCCTCAAGGATCCATCCTCTGTTATGGTAAAGTCATCAAGCAATCCAGCTAAAGCCTGGACTCGGAGTCTGCGGAGGCTCTCATCTGTAGACTGAGTCTCCTTGATCTGCTCCATCAAACCTGACTGAATGTCTAGCGCCATCATCTGTATCACTGATCCTGCCGAATCATCTCAATACCGAGCTTCTTCAGATCTTCCTGCAAATGTCGATCTATCATCAAATACCATGCCATCGGATGCCTGCTCAGCGCATCCGCCACCACATTTGCCTTTTCAGGAGGATACTGTAAATCGATGTCGAAGTCCTTCATCAACTCCAACCATCTTCTTTGCCTCATGTTCAGCTCCTTCTGCGTGAACACATACTTCAAGCTCTTGTGGTCAGTAAAGATTTCCACTTGCTCTTCGTATAAGTAGTATTTCCACAACTTGAGTACAAAGATCACCGTAGCTAACTCTAGGTCGTGGGTAGGATAGTTTCGTTCATGAGTCCGTAATTGCCTAGATGCATAAGCAATCACTTTTCCATGCTGCTGCAGGACACATCCTAGTCCCTTTCCTGAAGCATCGCTGTAAATGGTGAAACCTCCAGATCCTGAAGGTAATGTCAGAACTGGAGCGGTCGTCAGCCTCCTCTTCAGCTCCTCAAATGCTGCCTGGCAGTCCTCTGACCAGATATACTCGGTGTCCTTCCGCGTTAGTTTTGTCTAGGGTTCAGCTATTCTAGCAAAGTCCTGGACGAACTTCCTATAATAGCCTGCTAATCCCAAGATGCTCCTGATCTCTGAAACTGATGTCGAAGCCTTCCATGTCTCGATGGCAGCAATCTTCTTGGGATCCACTGAGATCCCCTCTCTAGTGACCACATGACCGAGAAACTCAACTCGGTCTAGAAAGAACTCGTACTTTGATAATTTGGCGTACAACCTCTCATTCCTCAGAATCCCTAAAACTATTCTCAAGTGTTCTGCGTGCTCTTTCGGCGTCTTCGAGTATATCAGGATGTCGTCGATAAAGACTACGACGAACTTATCCAGATACTGGTGAAATGTCTTGTTCATAAAGTTCATAAAGATAGCTGGTGCATTTGTGAGACCAAATAGCATCACCAAAAACTCGTACTGCCCATACTTTGTGTTGAACGCAGTCTTCTGGATGTCTTCAGTCCTGAATTTCATCTGGGGGTAACTGGATCTCAAAGCTATCCTAGAAAATACCTTCGCCCTACTCAACTGGTCGAACAAATCATCTATCCGCGGCAGAGGATATTTGTTCTTAATGGTGATGGTATTCAATGCCCGGTAGTCAATGCACAACCGGACTGTTCCATCCTTCTTCGACACAAAGAGCACTGGCGCTCCCCATGGAGAAGCACTAGATCGAATGAAACCCTTTTTCAACAGGTCATCGATCTGCTTCTTCATCTCTACGGCCTCCTTGGGGTTCACTCTATAGCAAGCCCGGGATACTGAAGATGAGCCCGGTACTAAATCTATAGTGAACTCCACATCTCTGTCAGGCGAAAGTCCTGGAAGATCCTCTGGAAATACATCCATAAACTCCCTAATGATAGGGTGTGGTGGTGCTAACTCCCCAACTATCGTACAATAGTTCGGTTCTAGGCTGATCTCCGGTCCTGTCCTCCTGATACTGAATGGTGTCGTACCTGGGAGACTGAACAGAATACTACCCTCATAACAGTCTATAGCTGCGTGAGCATAGCTAAGCCAATCCATTCCCAATATGATATCATACCCGGAAAGTGGCATCACAAAGAATCGTCCCCCAAACTCTCTCCCAGCTATAGTAATAGAGCATCTATAGATAGCCCTAATGGGTACTGGTCCGTCTCCCGTCATTACTCTACTCATCTCCTCGATAGGTATAGCTACTAAGTGGTATTTTTATAAAAACTCTAATGATAGAAAGCTATGCGATACACTAGAATCAAATAAGCATAGAGCTAGAAAAGTATACAAATAAACATGACCTGTTATGACGTCGGCCAAATAATCTGGCTCTGAAACCTGCTCCGGTTCTGCCTCAAGAGCTAGACTATAAGCCTTCCCCTGGGGTCCCTTCTACTGCTGTAGATGCTGCCCGAACCTCTGCTATTAAGTCGGAAGCGGCGGTCCTCTAGATGGTGGTCCAGTACCTGGTGCCCTCACTATTTGGCAGTCCCGAAGCTGGTGGGTGGTAGACCCGCAAACTAAGCACTGCCTCAACCTCTTCCTACAGATGGAGTAATCATGTCCTGGCCTCCTACAGAATACACACACAGCTCCCCTTTGCTGCTGTGGTCCCGAAGCTCTAACTGGTGGGGTTGGGTGATGTGGTGCGGGTGGACGGTATGTCTGCTAGTACGGTGCCGGTGCTCTCGACTGGAAAGTCTGGCGCTTGGAAGGTCCCTCGTGGTGTACGAAAACCGACCTCTTGCAAGACAGAAGACGCTCCTCTATCCTCCGGGCCAACTCTAGGCTCTGGTAGTAATCAGTCGTCCCGTTTGCCACTAGGAGGATGCCAATGTCCGGGACTAAGTCATGGCAAAATCTATGCGTCATCTCCTCTGGGTCTGCAACCAGGCTAGGAGCGAAACGACTAAATTCCGTCGCGTACTCATCAACAGAACGATTCTCCTTCTGGATGTTCTGGAATTGTAGCCCCATGACTACTCTAGCGGTAGTCGAGAAGAATTTCTTCTTGAACTGGATCTTAAACTGATCCCATGTGGCTCTCCCTCTCGCGAATAGTGGCTCATTCCTGAACCAAACTCCTGCTAAGTCTGTCAGCAGAAATCCCGCTACCTCGACCTGAAGGTCACTCGGTAACCTAGCTCTGAGGAGCTTCCTCTCTACCGAGTCTAGCCAGTCATCTGCGACTATGATGCCTTTAGTCCCCATGAACTCCCTAGGGTTCAAGCCCATGAATCCCTTGATATTTCCCGCTCTTGGTTGTGGCTCTACCGGTAGTGGGACCATGGTACGCTCCTCAGAACGCTCCATGCTCTGGCGGAGTAAGGTGGTCTGCTCCTGATGGGTCGTTAGGAACCCCTGGATGAGAGTGAGCAATTGGTTCCCGTCGAGAGTGACGGAAGCCTGGGTAGGTATAACAATAGGTGGGGGTAGGAGTATCGGTCAACTGGTCAATCGGCTGGATAGGAAGTGTACCATTTTCAGATATGGCATACTGGGACGAGCGTGTGAGCACCATCTAATAAATAAAAGAACTTATAAGAACTCTTTTAAGTAAACAATCATAAACAACAAGAAATTCTAATTTGTAATAACGATCAAATGCTGTGACGAGTTTTCTATGTTACAATTCTAGTAATCCTCTAGGTGTTCTAAATGTTATTCTTAGTGTTATCTAGTTATCTTAAGTTCCTAATTACAGGCATGCTTGGTACAATGACGTAACTAAAACAACTTAGTCATGACCTGCATGGGCCACCACTAAAAATATGTCACGATTTGCTACCCAAATTGTTGGGCCGGGCCGAGTCATGTCCAGCCTACGCTTGAGATAAAGCTGTCACCCCCAGTTTTCAAATTAGGGGTATTTTTGTCATTTTCAAGTTTTATAATATTTTAGGAATTTTATGTGATTTTATATAATTTTTAGGAATTTATTTGAGTCAGTTTGGATTTTATCCAATTCGGACCCAATTTGGAGACCCGGGTAGCCTGGACCCTAGTGGGACCCACATACTAGCTGGGCTTAGCCCATGTACCATCAAAAATAGGCTAGAAATTATTAACCTATTTTCCATGACTTAATTAGTCATTTTAGAGACTTAATTAGTCGTTTAGAATCGAACCGAATCGAACCGAACCAACCCGATTTCAAATTGAACCCAAACTTAGGTTATTGGGTTGTGGGCTATTGGATCCCAACCCAATAGCCCACACATGGGTGGCCGGCCATGGCTATGAACCCCCCCCCCCCCCCCTCTTTTCTTTGTTTACTTCTCACCTAAGTCTTCTTCTTCTTCCACATAATTTCTTTTCCTCCCAAGCTTTCTCTTCCTCCTCCAAGCATAGGTATGACATTTAACTCCTCCATTAATTCCCCTTTTCATTTATGGCATTCACATTTAGGGTAGAGAATCTCATTCTCTACACTTTGCCCCTATCTAGTAGGTTTTTCCTTAGAATTTGGTTAAGGGGTTAATTAGGAGGATTAAATGTTAATAGTATATATATATATATATATATATGTATATATATATATATGGATATATATGTTTTTGTATATAGATATATATATAGAGGAATATATATGTATGTATGTATTTGTGTGTGTGTGTAGAGAGTGGTAGAGGAGAGGATGAGAATGGTGGTGTGGTTGTGTGTGTGAGAGTGTGTGTATATATATAAGTATAGGTGAGTGTATATATGTGTATATGTGTGTGTATATATATATGTATAGGTGTGTGTACATATGTATATATGTGTGTATATATAGGTATATGTGTGTGGGTGTATATGTGTATAGAGAGGGGAAAAGAGGATATATATATGGTTATATATATATATATAGATAGATGGATAAATAGATAGATATATAGATAAGTATATATATATAGATATATATATAAGAGAGGAGAGGAGAGGATTAAGAGGAGGAGAAGGGAGAGTAGAGCAGCAGCAGCTCGCAGTTGCAGCAGCAGCAGCAAGCAGCATAGCAGCAGCAGCAGCTTGCAGGCAGCAGCAGCAGCAGGGCAGCCTTAAACCCCCCCCATTGACCCCCATTGTGACCCCCCTAGCACCCTATAAACCCCCCCCCCCCACTTAGTATATATATGTAGGTATATATATATAGATATATAGGTTTATATATAGAAGATTAGATAAGGAGATTAGATAGAAAGAAGGGAGAAAAGAAGAGTGAATGAGAAGAATAGGAAAAGAGTTTAAGGATTTAGAATTAGAGAAGGAAACTAGAGGAATAAGGAAAAGTGAAGAAGAATAAGAGGGAGGATTAAGAAGAGGAATAAGAGAAGAAGAGGGAGATTAGAGGAGTTGAGAAGAAGGGAAATTAGAATCGAGAATCAAGAAGAGTTAGAATCGAGAATCAATAGAGAGGGTTTTGTTAGAAATCGAGTTAGAGGGCGAAATTGAGCCCGGAGCGTCGGATCGCGACGAAACTTGACATAGGCCTAGAATACGTGATTTAGATTTTGCGGGTAAGCTTCCGGATGGAAATCGGGGTCGTAGGGCGCCGGTATCGCGCCGTGTCAGCGCGTATCTCAAAATACTTGAGATATCTGCAACGGGCCGTATCGTGGACTGGATGTCCGCGTTACCCAAGTATTTTGGTAGATATTATATGTATAGGATAGTACCATACTATCCTAGGGAGATCGGGTCAAAATAACGAGCGTAGGTGGGTTAACTAGCTAGTCGCCGAAGGGTGAAATTTGGCCTTTTTAAGGCTAAAATAGGAATTTGGCCTACGGCCGAGAAATTGAGTTTGAAGTCCAAGATGGACTTCGACATAGGTTATATAGGTTGGTATTGAGTAGGATTAGCTGTCTAAACCTAGTCTTGGACCCGGTTGACCACGGTTGACTTTTTGGACTAAAAGTCAACTATGGGTCAACACTTTACCCAATTTGGTCCCAAATTCCATCCAACTTGGACCGTTGACTAAAAGTCAACTATTAGTCACCAGTGACCTAGAGTTGACCTAGTGTTGACCTCGAGTTGACCAGAATTGACCCGTTGACCAAAAGTCAACGGTAAGCCAGTTTTCGACCTAGATTGATCCGGTTTAACTTCTAATGTTCTCCCATGACCAAGATTGACCCGACTAGACATGTCTTGACCTAGGATGACTAAATAGGGTTTATTTTGATTTAACTTTACTTCCTGAACTTAGTATTGATATGTCTTGTTCTCTATAGGTCCTCGAGACGCTGCATTTGCTCCGATTGACGTACCATATCATATTTCAGGCGAGTACATTCTCTGACACTTTTCCAATTTATGCTGACTGATATAATCCATGTAATTAGTGTAGATATGCTTGTTCTCGACACATTGGTCACACGGGTTGGTATTCATGGATCCCGACATGAGGTGTTATTCCTTGTTGTCTTGGTATGTCTTGCGCAAACCCCCTTGTAGTTCTTGTGCAGTACATGGACGCCGATTCTCGAGGAGACTAGCTCCCTTCTCGTAGAATCCCGCATCGTGACGTGTCTTGTTTGGATCCACTCTACCAGTCGGGGACGGGGAGTATTAGTGTAGACATGTGGTCATTATCCACCTTGTTACTCTTGTAGACCTTGTGAGTGTTAATCATACACTCCACGTATGATTAACCAGGCCAGTAGACCTTGTGCAAGACCCAAGCCGGCCACATGTTGTAGCTAGTATTCACACACTTAGATATATGATTCTTGATTCTTGTACATGCCATGATCAGTTTACTTGCCTTGTTCTAGCTTCAGTTTTACAGCTTATCTTGCCATGATTCTCACATGTACATTCCATGATTTTTTTGTATATACTCTCTATTTACAGATTATAGCTTTTGTCATATCTTATGAAATGTTGTTAGTGGATTGTACTCGTTCCATCCTGACAGGATATGTTGAAAATATTACAGATGCAGATGAGGGAGACTACTGTACCTACTACGGTCCGGATGACGTAGTGGGAATAGACTTGGAGACTTTGGTCCAGCAGGGCTTAGCTCCGCCTGACGAGACCCTACCTATTACTTAGTTAGTATAGGTCTTTTGTACTGGACATTGTCTCTAGCTACTTTTGAGACTGTATTACATTTTTGGACTGTACTAGAGACTTGGACTGTATATATTCTTATGTTGGACTTGACAGGTTATTATTATTTTATCGTCTTGTTGTCTTTACATTTCAGTCTTTACTTTGTTATCTTAGAGTCGTGATTGAGTACTCGTATATATATTCATTGCTTGTCCTCCGTTCGGAGTTGACCATATTCTCGACAGGTTTTTGTTATATATATAAACTGTTTAGAGTAGGAAAATCTACAGCGTTCCACCGATTTTTCGGTGAGGACTGGGCGTTGTCACGTCACGTGCCCTTTTAGCGGGTGCGGGTCGTGACACGTTTTAGTGGGGGCCCATGCAGGTCAGAAGTCGCAATTAGTGCGATGTCGTAGCGGCACTCGTCTTAGAGTGTTGACTACGAGCCTATGTTACACATAGGTGGTAGTAGGCTAAGAGTGCTCAATCATAGTAGGATCTTTCTTTGCTTATCTTGCTTACCGTCTTTGATATTGATTTACTGCATTCTAGCTGTCCTCCCTTGATATTGCCTTCATGTGCCATATTGATATCTTCTTTTCAATTTGTCTCCAGGATAGTTATGACTCACTCTCCTGGCGAGGAGCACGGGGAGACGGAGAGGTCTGCCACCTCTGGCGGACAGGCTCCGGTCACCTCCCCTGCAGATGGGACTTCTGTTGGAGCTCTCGGAGGTACTCCTCCAGCTACCTCGATGACAGTTCCTGGGGTCATTGCGGGTACTCTTCCCGCAGTGCCCGGGGCCACGACGGGAGCAGTCGGGGGCGTTCTTCCTCCTCCTGTGCAGTGGATTCCTCCGCCAGTTGTAGGCATACTTCCACCTCTACCTCCTCTGCCTACAGATATGGGGCAGATGCTTACCTTCCTCCAGCAGATACTGGAGACTCAGAGAGCCCAGACCGAGGCTCAGCAGAGGCAGACAGACGCGATGCGTCAGAGCGTAGAGGATGCCCATCAGTTGGCCCTTGCAGCCGTGGAGCAGAGGGCTCCTCATCCGGGGACGCGACCGAGGTACGGGGATATCCAGGACTTCAGAAAGCTCGGGCCCCGTGACTTTAGCGGGACCGAGGGCGTGGTCTATGCAGACGATTGGCTCGAGGATATCGAGCGGCAGATGAGGGCCTGCCGCCTGGCAGAGGACCTGAGGGTCGAGGCGGTAGGTTTGTAGTTGCTAGACATTGCGCGCACCTGGTTCAGAAACGAGCCAGCCCTAGCTGGAGAGGGCCATACTTGGGCAGAGTTCACGCTCCTCTTCAGGGAGAAGTTCTTTTCCCCCACGGACAAGATTGACCTGGTACGACAGTTCCAGGATCTGCAGCAGGGCAGTCTATCTGTGGAGGAGTACGCGGTGGAGTTCGGCCGTCTGAGCCGATATGCAGAGTACATGGTTCGAGACCCGGAGACCAGGGCGAGCCGTTTCAGGGAGGGGTTGGCTTGGGATATCAAGCACCTCATTCCCTCCTTCTATGAGACATATACCCAGATCTATACGGAGGCCCGCAAGGTAGAGCGGGAGTGGGGCTTGAAGCCCAAGAGGGAGCGTGATCATTTCTCGGGAGCTTCTAGCAGCGCGGGGGCTGCTAAGCGCCCTCAGCTTCAGCATCGTTCTTTCCAGCATCACCAGCCGCAGGTTCAGACCCGAGCACCAGTTCAGCAGCAGGTGCAGCACACTCAGCCGAGGCAGGCACAGCATGGGGCTCCTTGCCACTTCTGCAGGAGGCCTGGTCACGTTTGGGAGGTTTGCCGGAAGAGGCTGGGCTTATGCCTCTACTGCGGGGAGGCTGGACATCAGTTGAGGGATTGTCCTGCGAACCCTCGCAGGGTAGTCTGTGGAGCGGTAGCAGCTCAGGGGGCACCGGCGAGAGTTTCTACAGTGTAGCAGAGGGGTCCACTTCCGACCCAGCAGCAGCGGTTTGTTCAGCACCACCAGCAGCGGGGTGGTCAGGGTAGAGCCTTTGCTCTTGCAGCTGAGGAGATCGAGCCAGTCGCAGATGTAGTTGCAGGTTCGGTTCTTCTTGATTCTTTTCCTGCCTTAGCATTGTTTGATTCAGGTGCTACGCACAGTTTTGTGTCAGTTTCTTTTGCACTTAGGCACAACATCATTGCTGAATATCTGGGTAGGACTTGCAAGATTATGACTGGGAATGGCATCATCCTAGTTAATAATGTTTACAAGGGGCGGAGAGTTTCCTTGAGAGGCCGGGAGCTAAGTGCGTGTTTGCTCGTAATGCCACTTCCGAGTTACGATGTGGTACTCGGGATGGATTGGTTGAGCATGCACCACGCTAGCATCGACTGCAGAGGGGGCAGGATTCTGTTTAGGCTGCCGGGAGAGCCGAAGTATGAGTTTTCCAGGGGTTCAGCGGAGTCAGGAGATGGCTTCTGCGGAGCATTGTTGGCGGGGCCGGTGTTGCCACATCCACTTATTGCTGAGTTCTTGGATGTCTTTCCCGAGGAGTTGCCCGGGATGCCGCCAGATCGCGATGTTGAGTTCTCGATAGACCTAGTGCCGGGCGCTGAGCCTATCTCCCAGCACGTCTATAGAGTCAACAATAGCGAGTTAGCGGAGTTGAAGAAGCAGGTCGACGAGCTGGAGGACAAGGGCTTTATTCGATCTAGTTCTTCACCTTGGGGTACGCCAGTTCTTTTCGTCCCCAAGAAGGATGGTACGGTATGTCTGTGTATTGATTACAGGGCGCTCAACAACCTTACCATCAAGAACAAGTATCCTCTGTCGAGGATTGATAACTTGTTCGACCAGTTGAGCGGCGCGAGGGTGTTCTCGAAGATCGACTTGCGTACTGGGTACCATCAGCTGAAGGTGAAGCGGGATGACATTCCGAAGACTGCCTTTCGGACCCGCTATGGCCAGTATGAGTATACCGTCATGCCGTTTGGGTTGACCAACGCCCCGGCGGTATTCATGAACTTGATGAACAAGGTATTTCACCAGTACCTTGACAAGTTCGTGGTGGTCTTCATTGATGACATTCTCATCTATTCGAAGACACCAGAGGAGCACGAGGAGCACCTGAGGATTGTGTTGGACACTCTCAGGAGGGAGCAGCTGTACGGGAAGTTGTCCAAGTGCGAGTTCTTCTTGGATCGCGTGGAGTTCCTAGGCCATGTTGTCTCTGGCGAGGGGATTTCAGTGGATCCGAAGAAGATTTCTGCAGTGGAGTCCTGGTCGACGCCGAGCTCAGTAGCAGAGGTTCGGAGTTTTCTGGGTCTGGCAGGTTACTACCGGAGGTTCGTGCAGGACTTTTCCAGGATTGCCCAGCCGATGACCCGCCTTACCAGGAAGGACGAGGAGTTTGTTTGGTCCGATGAGTGCCAGGCCGCCTTCGAGGAGTTGAAGGCGAGGTTGACTACAGCTCCTATCTTGACGCTGCCATCTGGATCTGGTGGTTATACGATCTATAGTGATGCTTCAGGACGGGGTTTGGGTTGTATGCTTCAGCAGCACGGGAAGGTAATTGCCTATGCATCTAGGCAGTTACGTCCTCATGAGAGGAATTACCCTACCCACGATCTGGAGCTGGCAGCGGTCATCTTTGCTTTGAAGTTGTGGAAACACTATCTGTACGGAGAGCGAGTTGAGATCTATACAGATCACAAGAGCTTGAAGTACGTATTTACCCAGAAGGAGCTGAATATGAGGCAGAGGCGATGGTTAGAGCTGATGAAGGATTTTGATATATCCTTGCAGTACCATCCGGGGAAGGCCAACGTGGTCGTGGATGCTTTGAGCAGGTATCCCGTGGCTATGTGTTTGACGATGGATCGTCACCTTCTGGCAGATCTAGAGAGCTTGGGCATAGAGGTGATAGTTCCTGGGTTCGAGGCGCAGATGTGGGGTCTGCAGGTGCAGTCGAAGCTGATGGACAGAGTCAGGGCAGCTCAGTTTGAGGATGAGGCTCTGAAGGTCATCAGGGAGCAGGTCCAGATGGGACTGTTGGAGGAGTTCTCTTTAGCAGGGGATGGGTCGTTGAGGCATGGTACCAGATTGTGCGTGCCGAGCGGAGGACTTCGAGAGGAGGTTCTTCAGGAGGCGCACCGTTCTCAGTACTCTATGCATCCCGGAGCCAACAAGATGTATAGGGACCTGAGACAGCATGTTTGGTGGTATGGCATGAAGCGAGAGGTGGCTCAGTTCGTTGCGAGATGCTTAGTGTGCCAGCAGGTGAAGGCCGGGAGGCAGAGACCCGGTGGATTGCTCCAGCCACTCCCCATTCCTGAGTGGAAGTGGGAGCATATCACTATGGACTTTGTATCTGGGCTTCCATGCTCTCCAGGAGGGAAGGATGCGATTTGGGTCATTGTTGATCGATTGACCAAATCGGCCCACTTTTTGCCTTTCAAGGTGGGTTTGTCGACGGAGAGGTTGGCCGAGATGTACGTGCGGCAGATAGTCCGATTACATGGGGTGCCAGTGAGTATAGTCTCGGATCGGGACAGCCGATTCACTTCCCACTTCTGGCGGAGTTTGCAGCTTAGCTTGGGCACATCGCTCAAGTTCAGTACAGCATATCACCCCCAGACAGACGGGCAGTCGGAGAGGACGATTCAGACCCTCGAGGATATGCTGCGTACCTGTGTCTTGGACTTCGGGGGATCTTGGGAGGACCACCTTCACTTGGTAGAGTTTGCTTACAACAACAGCTACCAAGCCAGTATAGAGATGTCACCTTTCGAGGCTCTATACGGACGGAGGTGCCGTACTCCCTTGTCTTGGGATGATGTCGGTGAGAGGGTTTTGCTTGGCCCTGAGATGGTGGTAGATGCTGCAGAGAAGGTCAGGATTATCAGAGATAGACTTCGGGTGGCGTAGGATAGGCAGCGGCACTGGGCCGATAGCCACCGGAGACCATTGGAGTTTGAGGTATAAATTAGATTTTTCTAGTATTTGAGTCTGATTGTGATTGTTTTAGATAAGCTCTAAGTCTTGTTTTGTTCTTAGGTTGATGATCTTGTCTTTCTGCGGATTTCTCCGACGCGTGGCACGATTCATTTTGGTGGCGGCGGGAAGCTTAGTCCACAATACATCGGACCATTCCGTATCCTGGACAGGGTCGGTGCAGTGGCTTACCGACTGGAGTTACCGCCTGCACTAGAGGGAGTGCACAGTGTGTTCCACGTGTCACAGCTGAGACGGTACGTGGCAGATCCCAGTCACGTCTTAGACCACTCAGAGATCGTAGTGGGACCGACACTCAGCTACCCAGAGAAGCCGGTCGAGATCTTGGACCGAAGAGAGAAGGTGCTCCGGAACCAGGTCATTCCCTTGGTTCGCGTTGCATGGAGACACCACTCTCCAGGTGAGTCCACCTGGGAGAGAGAGGACGACATGCGGGAGCGATTCCCATATCTCTTTGAGCCCTGAGGTAAAACTCTTTCTTTTTCTGTCTTGTTCAGTTCAAGATTGCTGTGTTAGTCCTCATTCAATTTCGAGGACGAAATTTTTTTTTAGGAGGGTAGATTTGTCACCCCCAGTTTCCAAATTAGGGGTATTTTCGTCATTTTCAAGTTTTATAATATTTTAGGAATTTTATGTGATTTTATATGATTTTTAGGAATTTATTTGAGTCAGTTTGGATTTTATCCAATTCGGACCCAATTTGGAGACCCGGGTAGCCTGGACCCTAGTGGGATCCACATACTAGCTGGGCTTAGCCCATGTACCATCAAAAATAGGCTAGAAATTATTAACCTATTTTCCATGACTTAATTAGTCATTTTAGAGACTTAATTAGTCGTTTAGAATCGAACCGAATCGAACCGAACCAACCCGATTTCAAATTGAACCCAAACTTAGGTTATTAGGTTGTGGGCTATTGGATCCCAACCCAATAGCCCACACATGGGTGGCCGGCCATGGCTATGAACCCCCCCCCCCTCTTTTCTTTGTTTACTTCTCACCTAAGTCTTCTTCTTCTTCCACATAATTTTTTTTCCTCCCAAGCTTTCTCTTCCTCCTCCAAGCATAGGTATGACATTTAACTCCTCCATTAATTCCCCTTTTCATTTATGGCATTCACATTTAGGGTAGAGAATCTCATTCTCTACACTTTGCCCCTATCTAGTAGGTTTTTCCTTAGAATTTGGTTAAGGGGTTAATTAGGAGGATTAAATGTTAATAGTATATATATATATATATGTATATATATATATATATATATATATATATATATATATATATATGGATATATATGTGTTTGTATATAGATATATATATATAGAGGAATATATATGTATGTATGTATTTGTGTGTGTGTGTAGAGAGTGGTAGAGGAGAGGATGAGAATGGTGGTGTGGTTGTGTGTGTGAGAGTGTGTGTATATATATATGTATAGGTGAGTGTATATATGTGTATATGTGTGTGTATATATATATGTATAGGTAAAAAAAAATATATATATATATATATATATATATATATATATATGTATAGGTGTGTGTACATATGTATATATGTGTGTATATATAGGTATATGTGTGTGGGTGTATATGTGTATAGAGAGGGGAGAAGAGGATATATATGGTTATATATATATATATATAGATAGATGGATAAATAGATAGATATATAGATAAGTATATATATAGATATATATATAAGAGAGGAGAGGAGAGGATTAAGAGGAGGAGAAGGGAGAGTAGAGCAGCAGCAGCTCGCAGTTGCAGCAGCAGCAGCAAGCAGCATAGCAGCAGCAGCAGCTTGCAGGCAGCAGCAGCAGCAGGGCAGCCTTAAACCCCCCCCCCCCATTGACCCCCATTGTGACCCCCCTAGCACCCTATAAACCCCCCCACTTAGTATATATATGTAGGTATATATATAGATATATATAGGTTTATATATAGAAGATTAGATAAGGAGATTAGATAGAAAGAAGGGAGAAAAGAAGAGTGAATGAGAAGAATAGGAAAAGAGTTTAAGGATTTAGAATTAGAGAAGGAAACTAGAGGAATAAGGAAAAGTGAAGAAGAATAAGAGGGAGGATTAAGAAGAGGAATAAGAGAAGAAGAGGGAGATTAGAGGAGTTGAGAAGAAGGGAAATTAGAATCGAGAATCAAGAAGAGTTAGAATCGAGAATCAATAGAGAGGGTTTTGTTAGAAATCGAGTTAGAGGGCGAAATTGAGCCCGGAGCGTCGGATCGCGACGAAACTTGACATAGGCCTAGAATACGTGATTTAGATTTTGCGAGTAAGCTTCCGGATGGAAATCGGGGTCGTAGGGCGCCGGTATCGCGCCGTGTCAGCGCGTATCTCAAAATACTTGAGATATCTGCAACGGGCCGTATCGTGGACTGGATGTCCGCGTTACCCAAGTATTTTGGTAGATATTATATGTATAGGATAGTACCATACTACCCTAGGGAGATCGGGTCAAAATAACGAGCGTAGGTGGGTTAACTAGCTAGTCGCCGAAGGGTGAAATTTGGCCTTTTTAAGGCTAAAATAGGAATTTGGCCTACGGCCGAGAAATTGAGTTTGAAGTCCAAGATGGACTTCGACATAGGTTATATAGGTTGGTATTGAGTAGGATTAGCTGTCTAAACCTAGTCTTGGACCCGGTTGACCACGGTTGACTTTTTGGACTAAAAGTCAACTATGGGTCAACACTTTACCCAATTTGGTCCCAAATTCCATCCAACTTGGACCGTTGACTAAAAGTCAACTATTAGTCACCAGTGACTTAGAGTTGACCTAGTGTTGACCTCGAGTTGACCAGAATTGACCCGTTGACCAAAAGTCAACGGTAAGCCAGTTTTCGACCTAGATTGATCCGGTTTAACTTCTAATGTTCTCCCATGACCAAGATTGACCCGACTAGACATGTCTTGACCTAGGATGACTAAATAGGGTTTATTTTGATTTAACTTTACTTCCTGAACTTAGTATTGATACGTCTTGTTCTCTATAGGTCCTCGAGACGCTGCATTTGCTCCGATTGACGTACCATATCATATTTCAGGCGAGTACATTCTCTGACACTTTTCTAATTTATGCTGACTGATATAATCCATGTAATTAGTGTAGATATGCTTGTTCTCGACACATTGGTCACACGGGTTGGTATTCATGGATCCCGACATGAGGTGTTATTCCTTGTTGTCTTGGTATGTCTTGCGCAAACCCCCTTGTAGTTCTTGTGCAGTACATGGACGCCGATTCTCGAGGAGACTAGCTCCCTTCTCGTAGAATCCTGCGTCGTGACATGTCTTGTTTGGATCCACTCTACCAGTCGGGGACGGGGAGTATTAGTGTAGACATGTGGTCATTATCCACCTTGTTACTCTTGTAGACCTTGTGAGTGTTAATCATACACTCCACGTATGATTAACCAGGCCAGTAGACCTTGTGCAAGACCCAAGCCGGCCACATGTTGTAGCTAGTATTCACACACTTAGATATATGATTCTTGATTCTTGTACATGCCATGATCAGTTTACTTGCCTTGTTCTAGCTTCAGTTTTACAGCTTATCTTGCCATGATTCTCACATGTACATTCCATGATTTTCTTGTATATACTCTCTATTTACAGATTATAGCTTTTGTCATATCTTGTGAAATGTTGTTAGTGGATTGTACTCGTTCCATCCTGACAGGATATGTTAAAAATATTACAGATGCAGATGAGGGAGACTACTGTACCTACTACGGTCCGGATGACGTAGTAGGAATAGACTTGGAGACTTTGGTCCAGCAGGGCTTAGCTCCGCCTGACGAGACCCTACCTATTACTTAGTTAGTATAGGTCTTTTGTACTGGACATTGTCTCTAGCTACTTTTGAGACTGTATTACATTTTTGGACTGTACTAGAGACTTGGACTGTATATATTCTTATGTTGGACTTGACAGGTTATTATTATTTTATCGTCTTGTTGTCTTTACATTTCAGTCTTTACTTTGTTATCTTAGAGTCGTGATTGAGTACTCGTATATATATTCATTGCTTGTCCTCCGTTCGGAGTTGACCATATTCTCGACAGGTTTTTGTTATATATATAAACTGTTTAGAGTAGGAAAATCTACAGCGTTCTACGCCGATTTTTCGGTGAGGGCTGGGCGTTGTCACGTCACGTGCCCTTTTAGCGGGTGCGGGTCGTGACAAAAGCGTAGTAAGATGTTCTAAAGACAAACAATATAAGATCAAAGAGTGCTAACAGTTCTATTTGTCATATTGAGTCAAAATATTCCAAACATAAAATCATCTAGTTATAAATATGTTCCAAATATATAGCCAAGACGTAAAACTGGATACAGGTCCAGTATCAAAATACATATCTAAAACATGTCTGCTCTCAAAAGTTACGAGCAACTAAACAAACTAGACGAGTTTCCTTGCAGGTACATCCTCGTAAGGTAAAGCCTGATCCTCGATGGCGACCCCATAATAGAAATCATATAGAAACTCCTCCTCGAAAAGTATACCTACAACGTTATCCTGTCAGAACGGAAGCAAGTACTGATTCTAACAAACTAAATATACGAAACATGAAATGAACAGAAGTGTAATAAACAGGAATCATGGCATATCACAATCTATCATGGTAAGGATACATATGTTATAGTGACAGATGTATATATAATATTTAAAACTGGAGCAGGTACGTAATCGTCAATAGGTGTACAATGTGCGGAGGGCACATGTAAATGAAATATACTTCCGTACAAGTGATAAGGTGATAGATGTACATACGCACAAATACAGCTTTGAGAAAAGCCTACGGCACGGTAACATATAAAATAAAACCTTGCTCGAGTACGGTAGAGGGGGCATGATCATGTACTCAACTATCAGTTTTCCTATAACCCAGATTCTAACATGTGAGAGATACGAGAACAGTATAAAACATGGTGGATACTGAGAGCAGTATAAAGCAAGTGAAACATGTAGAGATATTCCAGATATGACTTACAGTTTAGGTATTAGTAGTTAACATGGTTTATACACAATTCATTATATGTAGTAAATAAAGTTTGTTGAGGTACTTGCCTTGTGCAAAGCAAGGGTATATTTGTGTAGCTATAAATTTTCGGTGTTCCGTCACTGTAAAAAGGATATATAAACTTAATTTTTATACTAAGCTAAATACTAAGACACTAGTGGTGTGACACGACTTTCTGACTGGACACCTTACCAAGTGCTAACTTTAGCATAGAAGACCAATGTGGGGTGACACAATACCTAAACTAACTTTCTAGGGCCTTTATACTATGGTAGGGTAAGGCCCAACACTAAAATATGCCAAAATCACACATAACTTCGCAAGTCATAATTATTCAATAAATAAATCAGACTGTACACTGTGTTCCAATAGGTAAAAAGCTCACATATACATAAAATAAAGTACCAAAATGATCCTTGTTAATTATAGAAATTTATACTAATTTTTCTGGAATTTATAAACCCTCATAGATATTTATTACTAATCAGTAAACATAAGTACCCTAAAAATGAGTTCTGTTTTCCTATTTTTATAAAATATCAAAATACTAAATAAATCCAAGAAAAACTATATTAAATTAACTAAATTAACATAGTATTTAAATACAATTTTTTCTAGATTTTTACACCACGTAAATTACATATAAAAATTCAAATATAGCAAGTTGTAATTTTTGGATAATAAATAATTAATTATTTAATATTTTATCCACGTATACGAAATTGAATCGAAGTCCAGATACGGGACCCAAAGCCATGAATCGAGTCTGATATGACTCGTACAGGCCTTGAATGTATTTAGGCTCATTTGAGTCCACAGAACCCATACTAGGCTTGGACTCAGATGGCCATAATTCACAGTTTACATAAATACTAATTTTAAATACGTAATTAATTAATAATAAAATAATATATTTTAATGCAGTAAAATATACATATCATTAATATTTATTGACAATAAAACAACATGTAAATATAGCATAACTATATTTGTATATAAAAGCACAAGTATGTATATATTCAAAAACATATATATATATATATATATATATATATATATATATATATATATATATATATATATATATATATATATATATATATATATATACGGTAAGGTATGCATGACAGGAATAAATCATAAGCTATATGATCTATAATTCTCTTATTACTAACTAACTTTCTGTAACTCCTCTTTGAGTATTTTCAAAATTACTATTGTTGAAAAAAAAAATTCTCATCTTATCCCCGAAATGCCCAATCCTGAAATTTTCCCCAAATATATAAACCCTAACCCTAACCCTAACCCTAACCTTAAATTCCATATTTCTGTGTCCTGTGTCCGAGGACATGGACTTAGTACTCTTGTCGAAACCACCAGCACCTCCGTCGCGTCGCGATCGGGACTTTGCAAACGATATTGTCGTCTATCAAAAACTAATTTTAAATAAAATATTGTGAGAGTACTAAATTGTTTTAATAGAAATATTTTAGATTGTATTGTTTTGTTACTACTTTAAATTTTATTGAATATTAATTTCAAACATTGTTTTAAAATTATATAATATCTTATAGGAATTTTGATTAAAAAATAATAATAAAATAAAGTTTTATCGGATATTAATTATAGAGATAACCAATTATTGTTTCAAATTAAGAATATGTTATTTGGTAAATACTAGAATGCCATTGATTTAAATTATTTTATTGATTATTAATTAATGTTTATGTGATTTAAATTATTGGATAACATCGAATATCACTTTAAATTTTAGCAGACTGTGATTAGATTTATTTTAATTTAAAATTTATTTAATTTATAATTTACATTATTATTACGGTCATTTATACTATTACGATTAGATTAATTTGTATTTAAATTTTATTTGATTTAATTTAAGTTTATGGAAAGATTATCTAATGGAAATCCTAACTCTTATCTATTTAAGAATCCTCCATCTGTTTAAGTAGGCTTCCCATTATTTTTCTTCCATACTCTCAAATTAAGCCATCGACATCATCAGCCTCACCTCACCACCACGTCCACCTCCATCGACCACCGCGATAGTCCCCGTCACCACCAGAAACGCCCACACTGCCACTACAACCGTCGGCCAATCACCAGATCTTCTCTAAAATTCCTGACCACCATCTCACCACCCCTACCCCGTCACAAGCTACACCACAACAAACCCACTGCCACACAAGTAAAGGAAAAGAGACCCTCACTTGTTCATCGCCACCACGTCGTGCGTGGTGCCTGGTCACGTTGACGACCACGATGTCGTCGTTTTCCTCGTCCCGATGAACCGCCCAGACAGCTCCGACGGCCTTCCACCGCCTCCTCGAGTGCCGCCGTAAATGAACTACAGCCGACCGCACCCGTGGGGTCCTACTCAGCCACTGGCCGCCACTCCTCGACTCTAGATCTGGCCAGCCTTGCCGTAAATCCCGATCTCCGAAAACCCTTAGCCAAAGCGCCGTTCGACTCCCCGCCCTCTCTGCGCGCGCAGACTTGGTGAGCTCCGACCGCTTCCCGTCGTTTCCTCGGTAAGCGCTCATTCCCTTCCGTTGTCAATTCTCTTTTGGGTTCTTCTCTCTTTATGTAATTCCCGTGGTTCGTATTACGTATCTCGGTATACGTGTATATATTTTCACCCGTATTGTATATCTTCCTGCTTGATTTATTTTGGCATTTTATTGATTGGTTTATCTTGGTTCGGTTTGTTTGGCTTGGTTCAGTTTTGTTGTAAACCCACCCCACCTACCACCACCATCACCATTTATTAACCCCTACTCTTCTCTCTCTCCATATTAATTCTTTTCCATTTACTTCTTCTTCTTCACCATTACTTCTCCACCAATCTGAGAGAGTGGAGAGCTTAGGCAAGTGCATCTTGCTTCATGGAGGAAGTCTATTTTTATTGTTCCATTGTCTTCCTCATGTGTTTCTCACCCACTTTAGTACTTAACATTTTTCATTTCCGTGGTTAATTCTTGTTGATCTAGTTTTGTGGTATTTTCGGTTCCCATGAATTTTGATCTATCAAACTTGCATATTTTGCTATTTGATGGTTCCATGTTGTAGAAAATTTTATTTTACTCAAATTTGACCTACGGGAGTTTGGATTTGGGTTCCTATCGTTGTTTGGAGGAGCATGGAGGCCATGGTATTTTCCATGGATATGTTCTCTGTGGGAGCCATTATAATTGCACTCTGAGCCGCATGAGCATATTTGCTCTGAGCCGCATGGCTATTTAATTAAATATTTAATTACATGCAATAGCTGGCCATAGCTGGCCATGTGCAAGTGTTTATTTGCATGGGCCACTAATTAATTGCCTGAGCCGTATATGGCCAGCACAATGTTGGCCGCATGGCATTTGCATATTTGTAATACATGTATTAGCTAACCTAGCATTTAATGCATTAGTATTTTAATGCATTAGCTTTTAATGTAGCTTGTAGTAGCTTGCATGATTAATTATTTATGCTTAAATCCTATGCTAGCCGCGTAAGCAATGTTTGCTAGCTAGCCGCATGCCAGCATTCCTATGCTAGCCGCATGGCCATCTGCTCATTGAGCCGCATATGGCTATTCCAGAGTTGTTGGCCGCATGGGAACAATTAATAGCCGCATAAGCTTTTGTATTTAATGCATGCTTGCTTGCATGCTAGTGCATTTAAATATTAACATTGGCCAAAAGTTGGCCGTATGCATGCTTGCTTGCAAGCTTGTGCATTTAAATATTAGCATTGCATTTAAAATATTAGCATTAGCAAAGTTGGCCGCATGGTAATGCATGGCTTTCTTGATTACATGCATTAATGCATGGCTTTTCTTTAATTGCATGCCTTAATAATTAATGCATTATATTAAAGCATGCAAGCCTACATGCTTATCTATTTAGCAAAGTTGGCCATTGAGCCGCAGGACTGCATGCATATATATCATATTATATATTATATCATTAGACCACATTATGTGCATTAGTATATGCGGCTCAAAGTTGGCCATTGAGCTGCATGATTGCTTGCATATATATTATATACTTTAGCCTATATTTAATGCATATGGCTAATCACCTGCTCACTTGGCCGCATACATTTTGCTTGCATGCTTGTGTATTTAATTAATAGCTTGGCAAATTTGTATGCATTTGCATGCATTAGTGCTAGGCCAATATTGCATTTGGTCGCATGGTTGCTTGCATGCTGGCCGCATATGCCCCTCTCCAATATTTGCTAGCCGCATATGCACCCCTCCAATAATTGTCCAGCCGCATATGGCCAACTGCTTGCATGGCCAGTTAAATAATAATTATGGCCGTATGATTGCTTGCATGAATATTTAATTTGAGCCGCATGGCATGCTTGTATTAATTACGGGTCCCACTATCTTTTGTCTTATTTGTCTTTATAATTATATTATTATGATTAAATATTGTGTGATTCTAAGTTGCTTCCCTAAACACGAATTGTTAGTGTAATGATTGATAGTGACTTCCTGGCCGCATGTAATAATTTTCCTGAGCCGCATGAGTCCCCCACGGTCCTTGCTCATGCTGATATTTAATTACCACATGAATTCATGTGCCATATTAATTGTTCCCTGGCACGATGGTGACCCGTTGTGGTGCACTTTTGACAAATAACATGACTTGACAGTAACCCGTAGTGGTACACTCTTGACAATAAACTTGACATGATAATTCTTGATAGTGGCCCGCCGTGGCGCACTCATGATAAACAAACCTGACATGTTATCTTGATAAGCTGTTGCGATGGCTGCATAACATGACAAGTATGAATGACCTGGACACCGTGGATGATTGTGCTTGTACAAATGAACCAGTCTTGTCTTGCATCATATCTAGGACAGGGACCCATGAGTACCACGGTCGGGGGTACCTACGGTAAAATTGACTAAGGCTAATAACTAGAATAATCCAGTAGTCATGAAGAGATTTCCCCAGCTACAGACAATCCCGTTATCTGGGCGCCCCACTTGGGATCTGTAGCCTGCCGACGAGTAGGGCACATTTCCAGCACACTGTCATGTGTTGCACCCTTATTGTACTAATATTCGACCTGGATAACCGGAATGGTCTACAGGGATTATGGCTGTGGAATAATCTCACTGCATCTTGCTAGTAACTAGGCCTGTGATAACCCTAGTTAGTTAAAGTAGCAAGCCGTACTTATTGCTTGGCCGTGAAATGTTGGATGGAGTTCAATCAGTCTAGTCTTGTCTTGATCCTGTACAAGATTGTTACTTGACCTAATTTCTTATATTTATCTTGCCGATAAATGGTGGGAGAAGCCGAGTTCTGTTCAGACGAAGGGTTACAACCCCGGTCCTTGTTTGGTTTACGGGTTGTAACCTGGTTATCTGAATAGTCCCATGGTTATCTCATCGTATATCACCTGTCATTTTTTCCATAATTATCGTCTTTTATTATGTAATTATATTCTTGTGCTAATTGCTGGTTTTAGTTCCTAAGTGAAGCCTCCTTTGTGGCACTTGCTCTTTCTGGGGTCTGACCCAGCTGGTTTTGTATGGCCAGATACCGGAGCAGCACCCGAGGATCTACCTACCTTCCAGCCAGATGGTGACCACTAGAAGGAATCCTGGCAACGAGTGGGTTTATTTTGGCTCTCCCACTCTATTGTAAAAATATTCTTTTGAGGCGTTTAGCCGGCGAGCACGTGTTAGCTCGTATTGCACCTTTACTTACTGTCTGCCTACGGGCTATAACATGATTGACAGATCCTAGGGTTGATCATGTATGACTAAACTCTTGCTAGTCCTGATATTTTGTACGACTAGCTTCAGGATCAGCTGAATATGTAATGTTTGGGATGCCTTACTATTGTATATTTGGTGATCTTACATCTTGAAACATTTATTTGCTTGCTTGTGAATGAGATACTAGGCTTGTTCTTGACCATAAGAGACTGATGGCTTGTAGTTAAACCCTCATATATCTAGACAGCCGTGACCGTATAGTGAGGTGGATTCCATTTCATTATACGTAGCTGGCTATGTCGGCCCCCGCTCTCCAGTATTCTGGTTTTGGGGCGTGACATGGTTTAAGTGGTGGCCCATGCAGGTCTTGTAAATCAAGATATATGAGGGTTTACCGAATAGATGTCTCAATCAGTACTCGCCCTTGATCTCTGCTCGTATCCTCTGAATCCTTGAAATTCTTGTCCTGATCACATGCTTGTAATCGTTGATCTGTCCTGGCCCTTCCTTATTGTTCCCTATGTCGTCTTCTTCAGCGGTATTGTTCCTGGACCTGTCGATCAGCAAGGCGGAGCACCTCCCGTAGACCAGCAGCAACCTGGGGATCAAGTCCAGCATTCAGGAGTAGCTTTCAGAGTTATGCCTACTGAGGGTCCAGAGCCACCAGTTCAGCCAGTCCAGCCTACAGAGCCTGATGATGGTACTTTGGTAGGTCTCATCAGATCATTGTTAGCTTCTCAAGATTGTCGAGGAGATGCCTTGTATCAGACGGTGGCAGATACTCTGGGCAAAGGTGGACATCATGGGAACAGTGCAGCGAACAGTTTCAAGCGCCTGAACCCTCCATTCTTCGATGGCAGCGAAGATGCTATCGCTGCTGATGCATGGCTGCAGGACACAGAAGTGATTCTAGAAGCAGCCAGGACTCCGGAAGACGAGAAGGTGGCCGTAGTACGCCTACAGTTACTGGATCTTGCCCACAGCTGGTGGGCGGCGCAGGCCGTGGGATTAGTGGCCCCTATTTCATGGGCAGTATTCAGAGAGAGGTTCCAGACCAAGTACTTCGATACGGTAGCTCGGTACGATCTTCAGACCAAGTTCACTAATTTAAAGCAGATGGACCGGACGGTCGATGGGTATGCGGCCGAGTTTTCCAGGCTTAGTCGGTTTGCTCCCATCTTGGTGGCGACCGAGTTCGATAGAGCCCAACAGTTTCAACAGGGACTCCACCGGGAGATTTTGCTGGCAGTGGAGCAGTTTGAGCATCAGACTTTTGATGCGGTGTTGAGGGCAGCCAGGAGGCACGAGCATACCTCCCACAGGATCATGGACAGGACCGGAGGTCGGAAGCGATCTCACGGCCAGATGACCCAGTCGACAGTACCAACCCCAGTAGTCAGGGATTTGACAATTGGAACTTCGAGGCAGGCGGCCTCAGTGACGTCGGTTACGTCCCCTCAGCAATAGAAGCAGAAACAGTCTTCCACAATGAGCTGCACTCATTGTGGGAAGCCAGGACACGTTGTTTCAGAGTGTCGCAGAGCACAGGGATTGTGTTTGGATTGTGGGGTACCGGACCACAAGATAGGGTCCTGTCCGAATAGGGCCAGTTCATTATCGGTCCAGACTAGTCCCTCGGTAAGGGGACCAGCACCAGTGCAGCAGTATCAGCCTCCGAGGCCATTGCCGCCTCAGACACAAGTCTTCCAGCATCAGAGACCCCAGCAGTATGCCCTGGTCCAAGCTCAGATTCAGAACCGGTAGAGAGGTTTCTAGCAGGATGTTTTCCCTCTTCCTCATGCCTTCAAATTCCTTGCTTGCATGCTTGATTATTTGATTGATTGCTTAGTATAGCTTGTCCTTGCAATCTCTAGCCACTTGATTAAATTCTGAGGACAGAATTCTTTTAAGGTAGGTAGAGTTGTAATGCCCGTGGTTCGTATTATGTATCTCGGTATACGTTTACGAATTTTGACCCGTATTGCATGTCTCCCTGCTTGATTTATTTTGGCATTTTATTGATTGGTTTATCCTGGTTCGGTTCGATTTATTTGGCTTGGTTCGGTTTTGTTGTAAACCCACCCCAGCTACCACCACCATCACCATTTATTAACTCCTACTCTTCTCTCTTTCCTCATTAATTCTTTTCCATTTACTTCTTCTTCTTCACCATTACTTCTCCACCAACCTGAGAGAGTGGAGAGCTTAGGCAAGTACATCTTGCTTCATGGAAGAAGTCTATTTTTATTGTTCCATTGTCTTCTTCATGTGTTTCTAAGCCACTTTAGTACTTAGCATTTTTCATTTTCGTGGTTAATTCTTGTAGATCTAGTTTTGTGGTATTTTCGGTTTCCATGAATTTTGATCTATCAAACTTGCATATTTTGCTAGTTGATAGTTCCATGTTGTAGAGAATTCTATTTTACACAAATTTGACCTACGGAAGTTTGGATTTGGGTTTCTATCGTTGTTTGGATGAGCATGGAGGCCATGGTATTTTTCATGGACATGTTCTCTGTGGGAGCCATTATAATTGCACTCTGAGCCGCATGGGCATATTTGCTCTGAGCCGTATGGACATTTAATTGAATATTTAATTGCATGCAATAGCTGGCCACGTGCAAGTGTTTATTTGCATGGGCCACTAGTTAATTGCCTGAGCTGCATATGGCCAGCACAATGTTAGCCGCATGGCCTTTGCATATTTGTAATACATGTATTAGCTAGCCTAGCATTTAATACCTTAGCCTAGCATTTAATGCATTAGTATTTTGATGCATTAGCATTTAATGTAGCTTATAGTAGCTTGCATGATTAATTATTTATGCTTAAATCCTATGCTAGCCGCATAAGCAATGTTTGCTAGCTAGCCGCATGCCAGCATTCCTATGCTAGCCGCATGGCCATCTGCTCATTGAGCCGCATATGGCTATTCCAGAGTTGTTGGCCGCATGGGAACAATTAATAGCCGCATAAGCTTTTGTATTTAATGCATGCTTGCTTGCATGCTAGTGCATTTAAATATTAGAATTGCCCAAAAGTTGGTCGTATGTATGCTTGCTTGCAAGCTTGTGCATTTAAATATTAGCATTGCATTTAAAATATTAGCATTAGCAAAGTTGGCCGCATGGTAATGCATGGCTTTCTTGATTACATGCATTAATGCATGGCTTTTCTTTAATTGCATGCATTAATAATGAATGCATTATATTAAAGCATGCAAGCATGCATGCTTACCTATTTAGCAAAGTTGGCCATTGAGCCGCAGTACTGCATGCATATATATCATATTATATATTATATCATTAGCCCACATTATGTGCATTAATATATGCGGCTCAAAGTTGGCCAATGAGCCGCAAGATTGTTTGCATATATATTATATATATTATATGCTTTAGCCTATATTTAATGCCTATGGCTAATCACCTGCTCACTTGGCCGCATGCATTTTGCTTGCATGCTTGTGCATTTAATTAATAGCTTGGCAACTTTGCATGCATTTGCATGCATTAGTGCTAGGCCAATATTGCATTTGGCCGCATGGTTGCTTGTATGCTGGCCGCATATGCCCCTCTCCAATATTTGCTAGCCGCATATGTACCCCTCCAATAATTGTCCAGCCGCATATGGGTTGCATGGCCAGTTAAATAATAATTATGGCCGCAAGATTGCTTGCATGAATATTTAATTTGAGCCGCATGGCATGCTTGCATTAATTACGGATCCCATTATCTCTTGTCTTATTTGTCTTTAGAATTAAATTATTATGATTAAATATTGTGTGATTCTAAGTTGCTTCCCTAAACACGAATTGTTAGTGTAATGATTGATAGTGACTTCCTGGCCGCATGTAATAATTTTCCTGAGCCGCATGAGTCCCCCACGACCCTTGCTCCTGCTAATATTTAATTACCACATGAATGTATGTGCCATATTAATTGTTTCTGGCACGATGGTGACCCGTTGTGGTACACTTTTGACAAATGATATGACTTGACAGTGACCCGTAGTGGTGCACTCTTGACAATAAACTTGACATGATAACTTAACATGATAATTCTTGATAGTGGCCCGCCGTGGCGCACTCATGACAAATAAACCTGACATGATATCTTGATAAGCTGTTGCGACGGCTGCCTAACATGACAAGTATGAATGACCTGGACACCGTGGATGATTGTGCTTGTATAAATGAACCCGTCCTGTCTTACATCATGTCTAGGACAGGGACCCCTGAGTACCACGGTCGGGGGGTACCTACGGTAAAATTGAATAAGGCTAATAACTAGAATAATCCAGTAGTCATGAAGAGATTTCTCCAGCTACAGGCAATCCCGTTATTTGGGCGCCCCACTTGGGATCTGTAGCCTGCCGACGAGTAGGGCACATTTCCAGCACACTGTCATGTGTTGCACCTTTATTGTACTAATATTCGACCTGGATAACCTGGATGGTTTGCAGGGCTTGTGGCTGTGGAATAATCTCACTGTATCTTGCTAGTAACTAGGCCTGTGATAACCCTAGTTAGTTAAAGTATCAAGCCGTACTTATTGCTTGGCCGTGAAATATTGGATGGAGTTCAATCAGTCTAGTCTTGTCTTGATCCTGTACAAGATTGTTACTTGACCTGATTTCTTATATTTATCTTGCCGATAAATGGTAGGAGAAGCCAAGTTCTGTTCAGACGAAGGGTTACAACCCCGGTCCTTGTTTGGTTTACGGTTGTAACCTGGTTATCTGAATAGTCCCATGGTTATCTCATCGTATATCACCTGTCATTTTTTTTCTTAATTATCGTCTTTTATTATGTAATTATATTCTTGTGCTAATTGCTGGTTTTAGTTCCTAAGTGAAGCCTCCTTTGTGTCACTTGCTCTTTCTGGGGTCTGACACAGCTGGTTTTGTATGGCCAGATACCGGAGCAGCATCCAAGGATCTACCGACCTTCCAGCCAGATGGTGACCACTAGAAGGAATCCTGGCAACGAGTGGGTTTATTTTGGCTCTCCCACTCTATTGTAAAAATATTCTTTTGAGACGTTTAGCCGGCGAGCACGTGTTAGCTCGTATTGCACCTTTACTTACTTTCTGTCTACGGGCTATAACATTATTGACAGATCCTAGGGTTGATCATGTATGACTAAACTCTTGCTAGTCCTGACATTTTGTGCGACTAGCTTCATGATCAGCTGAATATGTAATATTTGGGATGCCTTACTATTGTATATTTGGTGATCTTACATCTTGAAACATTTATTTGCTTGCTTGTGATTGAGACACTAGGCTTGTTCTTGACCATAAGAGACTGATGGCTTGTAGTTAAACCCTCATATATCTAGACAGCCGTGACCGTATAGTGAGGTGGATTCCATTTCATTATACGTAGCTGGCTATGTCTGCCCCCGCTCTCCAGTGTTCTGGTTCTGGGGCGTGACACTCTGGTCCTTTCTCTTCTTATTCACCATTCTTATTAACCAATATTTAACCCGATGGGAACTGCTGAGAAGCAGAGAAGTAATAATTACTCCTTACACAAGCTGTTTGATTTCCTTATTTTGTATTATTATTTTATTACTTGATTAGTTATTTTAACAGTACCTATTAGTATACATATACAATATGTACATATTACTATACATGTATTAGTGTATTATCATAAGTACTACTATTATAGTATTAGATTTGTTGATAATAATACTATTTCTATCTATTAATATTTTATTCCCTCTCGAGAAGCGAGGACAGCTATTGGCTACAGAACAGTAAATTGGAGTATTTTACAGTATATACAAATATACAATACTAATTACAAGATAATGTATGTATATTATTTATAAGTATTAAATACTTATTATTTATTATTATTACTATTTTGGTATCAAATAAATCAAATATTTCCTAAAAATTATATTTGAGAAAATATAGTGTTGGGCTCGTGCCCAACGCCTATTTTCAAAACTTGATTTAAAACTCCTTAAATATATTATTCTAGCATTTTCTTGTAGCTTTTGACCTATAACTATATTTGACTAAAAAATTAGATTTTCGTCCGAAATATTTTCTAGATTTTATGTTTTTCCTAAAAGTATTTTGTCTAGCAAATATAGTCTCCAATATTATTATTAAGGATTTTTACTCAATAATTATTTTCTTAAAGGTGGTTTAGTATCTATTATGTTTCAAAATTAGTTTATAAGTATTTTTCTCCAAATGGGTAAATATAATTTTCCTAAATTAAGAAGATCTCCTTCAAATCAATTTTCTATTCGGTTAAGTCATTTACGATCGCAACTAATCGTATTCATATTTTCTTGCGAATTCGGACTCCTTCACATTGACCTAGTCAAGCGGACTATCCTGGACACAATGGTATTATCAGTTTCACCAGCAAAGGACCTCAGGCAAGTGCACTTTCTGATTGCTTTTCGATTCATAGTAGTTTATACATTTCATGTTTATACATATGTCTTGCTGCTTGTTGACACGTTCGTCACACGAAAATTAGTATCATAGATCTGTCACGACCCGCACCCTAGAGTAAGGGCACGAGAAGTGGGTACGTCCAGCCTACGCCGCAGTGTCGGCGGTAGAACGCTGTCCTAGGTCAAACATCTAACAAAATAAAGGTACCTGTACAGTATATACACTCCGAATGGAGGTGACATAGCAAATACATTCTCAATCACATCTAAGGTAGAGCATGATAAGAGATAGATAAAATATAAAATCCACAAAGAGATACCGCAGATAGAAGTCTAAGTGTCTAAGATACACAAACCCAGAAACATCTCAAAATTCAAATACAGTAATCCATAAAGTAAATACAACTCAAGACAACTAAAATAACTATCTATACAACCTCTACTGTGTCTCCTCTAGGCTAGCAGGCAACCTCCAAGCTATCTGTAAATTTATCAACAGGTCCAGTCAGGACAGGAACGAGTACAACTCATCAAGAAAACCCAAGTAATGACAGAGAACTATAAAGCAGTTATAGGCAGTTTTATTGATGAATATGGCAGTTTATATTTAGGTGATAGTATAGAGAAGCAGTAAGATACAAGGAAAGTAAAGTAACTAAAACAAGAGAAGAATGATGGCAATGAAGACTGTAAAATAAATCTAGCTGAACTAGAGTAACATGATAAGTCCAGACAGAAAATGTAAACCAGTGTAAAACCTATGTAAATCCAGTACGGGACGAATCTCATACAAGATGAATCCAGTACAACATGATTCTAGGTAGTGATCAAGAATCCAGGGGAGACCAGCTATACTCTAATAGTGTATTTTAAAATACTGAAGTCGACATGTAAACGGCTGTAGGTAATCAGGCACATCTCTCACTGATCAGGCGAGAGATGGCTATGCTTCCAGTAGATTCTAGTTGGAGATTCCAGATTTGGGGTATGTCTACATGTCTTACTCAATATTTCTCCGCCCCGCAATACAAATGAATCCAGAATTCGACACGAGAATCGAGATGAGTCCAGCCAAAATATGATGATTCCAAAAATAGATTCCGAAATGATTCCAGTGATTCCAGTAATAGAGGCCAGATAAGTTTGGTATGTGTGTCGTATACATGAATCCAGAAATATCCATACGTGTTGTAACAGAGAATCACATAAAACTAACTATAACTGAAGTACAGTAATTGACAATTAAATGAGAGAACTATCAGAGAATGTACTCGCCTGATAACCTGAACAGCTGATAGGTATAGAGGTCCAAACTGAAGCCACAGAGTCCTATTTAGAGCAACACAGGTCAAGATGTATACGAGAGATGATAAATGAAATGTACAATGCATCTGCATGCTGTCTAGGTCAAACTAGACTAAAGTCAACACTTGGTCAACTCTAGTCAACCACACTAGTCAAATTAGGTCAACTAGGTTAAGTCCTAGCCCAACAAGTCTAACAAGTCTCACTAGGCCTAACCAAGCCTAGGCTAGCACTCACACAATCACAAGACAATGTGAACCACAACAATGCATAATATAAAATAGATAATATATATAAATATATACCTTCATACATACATGCATATCCACATTACATACATATTTATTTATATAGGCATATGTTACATCATGCATATTTACATAGTTACATAGATATATACATTCATGCACATTTACATACATACTTTTATACATTATATATGTTAACATTCATTACAATGCATTATATTTTACTTATACCTTTGATTGATTCATTCATTCATATATTACATTCATTCATGCATATTACATACTTACATGTATCTATACATTATATACATTGTATATAACATGTAAAAATAGAAGAGAAAAAAAGGGAAAAAAACTGAAATGGAAAGGGAAGGGAAGGAAAATGTAAGGAAAGGGAAAACAGTGGACATATACATGCTTGCATCATATATTCTACATTACCATACATGCTATCATTATATATTGCATTATAATATTTGTACATTATGCATTCATATCTATCATTACATATATACCTTGCATTCATATCTAGCATTCATTATATACTTTCATGCATACATTGTATATCATTCTTTCATTCATGCATTTATGCATTGCTTACATACATTATATTAATTGCATTCCTACATGCTTGCATTCAACCATATATATACATTAATGTAAAGAGGATATATATATATTATATATATATATATCATTTTATTCATCTAACATATCATGTATTACATACTCTATATTCATTTAATACCCATACTACATAGGCTCATAGGTTACACAAAATGCATATATCATATAGTCACTCTTCTACTTAAAACCAATACTGTACCAATTAGACATTCACTAAATTCTAGGATTAAAGTATGTTGTAGCCCTTCATGTTAGCTTTCCGAAACTTCAAACGGATCGCATTTTCGTGTCTGGAAGCTCCCGAAATCGTGAAAATACCGAAACACGTTCGTCTTTCGTACAGCTGACACTCAAATAATTCTACAGAAAGTTACAGAAAGAATTTGGCTTATTAAATATATATTTGGAAAGCTAACTTCGATACGGTTCTTTAAAAAGAAACGAGAGATAAATCGGAGTTCTAAGATAAAAGTTATGACATTTCTAAGTTGCTTTGGTTAATAAAAACGTGGATGAATATTATGACAAATTTGACAAAAGAACACATATAGGCCAAGATACTTGGATACAAACATAGGTATCCAAATGAAACTCATTCTAACCATCCTAACTAAGATCAATCCACTTTCTAACCATTATAAAACTGAATTTAAATATCTATTTAAACTATTATCATACATACATACACATGGGATGTCCTAATTTGGGATCTATCAAGTAGGACACAAGACACATATCTAAATCCTCAAGAGAGCTCCAAATGGCCTCAAATTTGAATCTAAATGGGACACATGAATGAGGATAGATCCTACGAATTCAAAACTAATTTATATGCAAAGAAAATCGATTTAGAGGATGGGTTTTACCTATTGGGAGAAGAATCCCAATGAAATCCTTTAGGACACGACTCCGATACGAAGATCCCTCAAAGTGGACACTCCTCCTTGCACTCCTCTTCCAATCCTTGGTAGCACCCTTCCCTTAGAGAATGGGAATGATTGAGGGAAGGTTTGGTGAAGGAATGGTTTGATTTGGAGATCAAATCAATGGGAAGGCTCTCTAAAATTGGGGAAGAACAAAAGAAAAATAAAAGAGGCAAGATTGTAATGAATGAAATGAATCATTCTCTCCTAAAGGTGGCTGTCATAAAGTGTCCATTAGGGCTAATGGGAAATGTCCTAATTGCCTCTCTCTAGTCTTATATGGTTAAGTCTAGACTAGGTTCAAATTTGGGGTCAAAATGATCTAGTTTTGAGTCTCTAACTTAACCATTCTAACATTATAAAAATTAGTTTAATTAACTAACTTAAATGTTGGGTCTTGTGAGCCATGCTTAACTTAATATTGGGTCCCATCTAGAGTTTAAGCTACCCGGGTCACAATACAAGTCGGAACGAGACGAAACTCAAACCCGACTAAACAAATCTAATAAAAACAATATTAAAAATATAAATTTTTTCCAAAATATTAAAATATAAAAAATGACTAAAATCATAATACATCAATTTAAATATTATTAAAATAATCTAAAATTCACCAATTAATTAAAATCCTAAATAATTCAAAAGTCACAAAATGACCAAAATACCCTTAGTCTAAAAAGTTGTAAATAGTCATTCTAATCACATGGTTAGGTCCCCATGGTCATGGTTAGTCTCTAGGATCAACAGTTCTAGAGTTCACTAGCTAACACATCAAAATTATAATTTACCAATTTTAAATAGTATTAAATTAATTAAAAATTCTCATAAATCATAAATCCTATTATTAAATAATAAACTTTTACAAAAGTTCAAAATTACCCTCAATTTAGAAAAGTGGGTGTTACAATCCTACCCCCCTTAGAAAAATTTTGTCCTCGAAATTAAAATGTTCATACTCCTTCTAGGTCAAACCCCCACAATCAAAGTCTCAGAACTTAAACAAATTATACGATTTAAAAGGACGACATACAGGGTCATGGCATACGGTGGTAGTAAAAGTCTCATCTAGGTATACTAGTCATGCTAGACCAAAGCGGTCATAGGGTATCAAACATACAAGCAATCAGGAGTGTTAAACTGGAAAAGATACCGAAATAACAAATCATCAAAACTGTAAGGCAGTCTACCATCTTATATGAAAAATGGTACTTATCAAAAAAATAAAATAAAGATAACTACCAATTATCTATAAAGGGGTACAGAAAAAAATCAAAATCAAAAGTTAAAGAATGAAAGTCAATTGCATTGAAATCCAATCATAATATAGGATTCTCTTAATCCTGTTAAGACTAAATTGTAAGTTCTAAAAGTTATGTAGTTCGTGTGTGTATGGGTGTATGTGGACATATTTATATGGTTAGATAGTAGGCATGTGTGTATATAAAATATACATGAAAGTGTATAGGAGGATTTGGGTTTCAAAACAATAGCTATCAAGTTACACTACTCATGGCATATTGGTTAAACAATCTATAATACACAACCTATTTACTCATAACATGCATGGCTAACCATATATATATATATATATATATATATATATATATATATATATATATATATATATATATATATATATATAAGAGGTAGAAATTAAGTGATAATCATGTTTTCGTGTTTCGTGACTTGTTCGAGTCCATGAGTACTAGTCAGGAGGAGAAATATCTTAGTAGACGTGTGAACTACCCCTTACCCATCCCCCGTGTCTTTCGTGGAGAATAGCAGCTGCACACGACACGTGCAGGGTGCCTGATTTACCCCATAGCCGTTCGCATGTCGAAACTGATATTTCAAAATACATAGATAGTTGTCTTTTATTTGTTTCCTTGTTTTCTTCATCGCTTGCCATGACATCAGTTCTTTCTAGTTTTCATCTCACATATGTTATTTTCATGTCTTGTGAATTCTATTCTGTTTTTGCATTGCCGTCGGTTTGTGTGCTTGTTCCATTCCTGACTGGAAACTAATAATTTTCAGGTTAGCCATGGCTTCTCTTAGCATTGGGAGATACAGGTGTACTTGCAGGCCAGACCTAGAGATTAGATAGATGTTGTAGTTATTTTCAATATATGTAAGAACCTTATACTTCTCTTTGAATACAAATGTTGTAAAGGTTGTAATCAATTTAGAAATGTGAATGACAATAAATGTTATATTTATGTCATTTTGAGCATCATGGCCTTGACAGCGTTCTACCGCCGACTCTGCGGCGTAGGCTGGCTTGGACACGTCTCGTATCCGAAAAGCTGGTGCGGATCGTGACATTTTTCCAATATCTTCTTCTGCCATATTTCCTACCCTGAACCAATTGAAAATGTCAGTTCTCAAGAATACCTAGAGATGATCTAGGTAGCCTATCTATGCTTTCCCGTATATTTATATAGCTATCAAACATATACATGTGGCTATAAATACACACATACATACATACATACATACATATACAAATACACACATATAGACACACACACACACACACACACACACACATATATATATATATATATATATATATATATATATATATATATATATATATATATATATTAGCTATCTATACTATATATATACACAGCTATGAAATTATGCAACTATCAACAAAAATCATACAAATCACTGGAGTTGAGCCATGAAAGAGATTTGGTCAACGGTGGTTGAAAGGATAGTCTTAATGAGTTCTAGAAAAACGAGGTAGACATTTCTATATGGAACACATGGTATTAGAAATGAGTTCTGAAACTTGAAGCAGACACTAAAATTGGAATAAGACCAAGTTTAAACAATTCAAGAAATTTCTGGTAAAGTTGTCAATGACGATAAAAGGCCAAACATGGAATCATGAATAGTCTCAATAGTATCCGGCAACCATAAATATCCGAAGTCACTTCGCCTAGAGTTCATGCCCCACCAGTGTGGTATACATCTAACTGCAATAAACCTTTGGTGTCCATGACTCCTATAGTGATAGATTATCGAATATTCCATCAACTTCATCCATGATTGTCGGAACAACTCAAGAGGTCAAAAATTATGAATTTAGGACATAGCCTCAATAATATCTGAAAACCCATGAATACCTGAAAATTACTTCGACTTAGAGTCCATGCCTCGCCAGTGCGCAGCCGATTGCAGTGAACTCGCGGTCTCTATAATCCAGATAAATGACTGCAGTGCGCATCTGCCACGTCATAATAGGTTGTCGAATATTTTCTCAACTTTGTCCCCAGGAATTCTAAAGGAGTTTATAAATTTTTTAAATGAATTCTAAAAGTCCTAATCATGATGGAGAGTGAGGTAGGTATCTGTCCTTTAAGAAGAGTAAGAGATTATCAGTGTAGTATTTGTCCAGTAGATATTAAGTCTTCAGAATAGAGGAAAAATTGACTAAAATCAATAGAAGTATATGTTTTTCTACCTTGTCTCTATTGAGAACATGAATATGTGGAATTGATCAAACCTGACTCTAACTGATAGAAACTGCACAACTTCAAGTTGAGTGGAAGAACTAGTGGTAATATTTCAGTCTCTAGAAAATTAACCAAGGAATGCTGATCAACATCAGAATTATTTTGAGAGAATAAATCCTTATGGTCAACAAAAGTTTGAGGTAACCAGGTAGATAAGTTGGAATAAATAGTTAGTTTAGGGCGCGATGATGGAATATTTGAATTGGCAAAAGAAAAATCAGATTGAAATGGTCTAACAAAACCATCAAAAATTTGGAGGGCTTGAAAATCCTAGTCAATGATAAGAGGTTTGCTAAAATAGGGTCAAAACTTCTACAATAGTAATTGGCCTAGTCCTTAGAGAAGTTTAGAAACTAATAGAGATATGAAAATAATACTTGGGAAGACACAAATAGTAAATATGCCTAATCATACAATCGGCCTAAGCTGTGATTGATCATTCCTATATCGCAGGCTCCCAATGGTACTCTAATCCTAGGCACCATTGGATCGACCTGTATGGGCCACCAGTAAAAATATGTCACGACCCGTTCCCGAATAATCGGATACGAGTCGGACACGCCCAACCTACATTGGAAGATACAACGTAGTAAGCTGTACTAAATATCTAATATCTAAAGTCACATCATAAAATCATATCACAGCATCTAAAACACGTGCTAACCAATATTACAAATCACCATGTCTTTATAATACAAAACATCAAACTTAAAGATAAACCTGTACAACAAAGTCCCAACCCATCGCTGATCTCCTCGTAGCCTCCAGGCTAGCTAACTATCAACAACCCGTCATATTTCCCATAATGCTAAGGTAGAATGCCTCGACACCTGCAACGTATCCAATCAGGAAAGGAGCAAAGTACAACCCTACGAAATGAACATGTAAAATGTAAAACTGTGATACAATGAGTACAGGAAAGTAAGAACATGAAGTACCAAAAAATAAATACATGAACTGAACCTGAATCTGAACCTGTAATATAACATGGAACCTGACATGTGCAATATTGAAATACATCCAAAATGTGTAACCGGCTTGGGTAGCACAGGGTACAGGGCACATGAATAAAGGTACGACTTAGGACCCGCGTGCACAGTACGATGCCTAAGCTATATACATGAATATCTGATCATGGATTTGGTCACACATCTGTAGTGTTTCCCCTCCCCAGACACAAGTAAAGTACATGGAACATGAGCAAGATCACAAGACCATATCGTGTAACGTCGTGTCCAATATGTGATCAATACAATGCAAAAATACAAAGCAAAGTTCAATCGTAGTCTACTTGCCTTTGTCCTTACAAATCCAATGAGTCTCAATAGTCTCCACCTAGAGTAGGGCAATAATAGGCAATGATAGGTTAGGTTCTCATTGATGGCAATTTAACTCGCTAATTGTTTATATCACTAGTAATATATATACTAGATAACTATAAATATTTAGTAGAAATACATTCAAGTAAGGAAATACTTTAAACTACGTTTTAGCAAAAATATTACAAAATATTGTTAGTTGAAATGCTAGAAAAATGTTTATAATTCTAGTAACTATAAATAAATTTTATAACATTTTATAGTAAAACATTTACTAACTAGTACTATATACTAGTAAAATGGATTTTATTTTAATCATATTTATTTAGTAACTATCTTTTGCAAATATTATTAAGGATCTAGTACAAGATAATTTTTCATAATATTATCACTAATAAGAAAATAATATCAATATTTTTAATAATAATATGGAACAACTTATCAAAATATAACTAATTAAATATTAGTTTCAAAAAACTCTGTAATTATATTTATTAATCCAGCAACCATAATTATTTATTTTAATTAAATACTAATTAATATAATTCATAAAATATAAAACATGTATAAACATACAAATAACTCTAAAATTCCAAAACAGTGGGCTTTGAACCCATAGTCCAATAAATCTAAAGCTGAACTCAAGCCCAGACAGAATTTTACTAAAATGAATTAATAAAATGGCCCGAAGCCCACAGTCCACTCGGCCCTGAACCCAAGTGAAGGTTTAAAACCTATGCACTCTCTCTCAATTTGGAGAGAGATTACAGCTGACTCTAAAAAAGTCAAAATTGAGAAGTTTCGAAGAAGAGGAAAGAAGAAGGGGAGATCGAGAGATTTGGAGCTCACCAGAGATGTCGGCGGCAGAGGCATGGAGACGACCACGGCCGGGGATGGCGATGTTCCCGACGCTTGTGACAAATCGGACGGCTACGCTCATAGGCGAAGACAGATCGGCTGGACTCGAGAACCACGACAAAAACCCCTGGAGGTGATGCTGTACCCCGGATCCGTTCACTGGACGTCGAATCCGACGGATCTGGCGGTGGCGATGCGCTGGCCCATTGGAACGTCGATGACGAGACATTCGAGATGGCACGATGCTCTGGACGAGGCACGCGACTCAAGAAGCACTCTGATCAACGAGCATTGCCCGAGGCACACTGTGTCCGAGATGGTGAACGCAGTCGGGCTGATCATTATTGGTGACGCTCGTACTCCAGCTTGGAGGCGAGGTCAAGGAGGCTTGACGACGATGAGGTTAGTGGATCTGAGTGATTTGTGGTGGTGGAGAGGCAGTGTTGGATGTTGGACGATGGTGATAGGGACGAACAGGGTGATATGGTGAGTATCTGTCGTGGCATCGGCATGGTCGGGCTCGGGAGGTAGAGGCATATTTGTCGTAGAGATAGGGATGATAGGTCGAAGTTGGCCGTGCCACGCGGCGGTGATGGCCAGCTGTGATGCACGGTCCCACGACTTAATCGACGGAGGATCGAGATGAGCGGAGATGAACGGACAGAGTTGGAAATGGGTTGGAGGAGTCAGGATCGGCGGGTCCTGCGAGATACGGACTCTCGGTGTCTCATGGACACCGCAGCTGTCACGACGGTTGGAAAGATCGATGCTGGTGGTTGGCGATCTGATCGAGATCGGAGGAACAAGGCGGAGGCGGTGGTGAAGAGTCGCCGGAATCCGACGATGATGCAGCGGGGGATGGCCAAGGAGCAGCAACAGAGAGTGATAGGAATTATTGTAATAAATGTTGTGTGTAGTAAACTATTGGAAGTCCCAATAGTTTAACAGAGGGAATGGAGTGTTCTCCAAGACTTGACTCTTGAGTGGCAAAAATTGTAAATAGGAGTAGATCTATGGGAATAGTGGAGGACTAACTAACTAACTAACCTCTAACAAACTCCAACTAATTACAACTAATTTCTTAATTATCCATTTCTCATTTTTGGACTACTGCATAAGCCTGGCCCAAGTAAATCCAATTGTTAAATATCTCTATAGACCTAACCTATCAAGTATGGTCCATGCTAAGCTACAACCAAATTTGCCAAATTGACAGTAATAGACTTAGGATGCATCAAAGTAGTGAGAAAGGAAAACTCTTTCTCAGGGCCTATTGGTTCCGACCATATTAATACTAACCCTTAACGACATACTCAAAATGTAGTTCTAGTCTAAAGGCCTTGGCCAACAGTCACCGACTACTCACCCAAATACCAGCCTGGCCCTTGCACCCTACCGATTACTTCTACAAGAACCAACATCAACATAAAGAGAAAATTTGGAAATTTATACTCATTCTCGACGAGTTATTTTGCTAAACATAATTCAAAAATGAAAACAATTAATTAAATACTAATAATCATAATTTATATAATAAATTCTAAAATGATTTTCTATAAATTCTCAAAATCATAATATTGTTTCCTCTTCAAAACTAGAATTTCAAAGCCCAAGAAAAGAATTTTATAGTTTAAGATTTCATGAGTTAAATTTCCAATTCGCGGTAGTTACAGATAGTATCTTGAGGGTATCAAGGGAGTAGGATATTAGGATATGGTTAGAGTGGTATCTTGAGATACCCAAGTAGTATCTTGGGATATCTTAGATTTACCTTTTTCCTTAAGGTAATAGTTTACCTTCAAAGCAAGGTATTGGATTTACCTAGGTAACTAAGGTTAGATATCTAAGTTATTGGTTAGCTAGTAGCTTGGGGGAATATAGATAGTTACTAGATATCTAAGTATGGGTATTGGGTATTAAGGTATGTTTACCTAGATTAAGGTATTTGACTTCCAACCAAGGTTTGGTATTGGGATACCAATAGGACAAGGTATATGGTATCTTGGTAGGTAATGGTTAGAAATATGATGCTTGACTTAGATTTGACCATATTTGACCAAGGTTGACTGTTTTGACTCAAAGTCAACTGCAAGTCAACATTAGATCTATATTGGTCTAAGAGTTTATCAGAGTTGACCAGTTGACCAAAAGTCAACTATAAGTCAACCATTGACCCAATTTAACCTAGAATGGACTAAGAGTTGACCAATTGACCAAAAGTCAACTGTAGGTCAACCCTTGACCTAGATTGACATTGTTTGACTTTGTTTGACTTACCTTGACCTAGTTTGACTTATCTTGACCTAGTTTGACTTTGTTTGACTTATCTTGACCTAGATTGACCTAATTTGACTTTGTTTGACTTACCATGACTTAGTATGACTTTGTAAGACCTAGTGCGACCTAGTGTGACTTAGTATGACTGATTTTGACGTAGATTTGCATAGTATACACTAGAATATCATGCCATACACTGTCAAACCCTAATTAACTCATGTATATCTCATCTTTAGGTCTGTGACATCACTCTGAGCATCGATTCTCATTGACAGCTCAGGACCACGGGCGACATTCTTTGATAGTTTTTATTGTCTTGATATCTGCTATATCTGATTCAGTTGTAGTGTTTTACTTGATTTTTGACATGATGGTACACGGACTAGTATATGTCGGATCCTATCATGAGATGTTATTCCTGGACTTTCCTGGTATATGTGTACATTTTTCTATCTTATTTTATGTACTTGTATAAACATCGATTTGGGAGTGGGCTGGCCCCCTGTCACGACCCGTACCCGATTTTTCGGATACGAGACGTGTCCAAGCCAGCCTACGCTGCAGTGTCGGCGGTAGAACGTTGTATAGCCACAATTTTTAAAATCACAAATAATGCTCATTCACAAAAATTAATTTAATTTACAATATTTCCAAGTTTACATTTGTAGAAAAATATAAACTCTTACAAATATTGAAATGATACAACTCATCTATCTAGCTAATCTCTAGGTTTTCGGCTGTAGGTACACCCGTATCTTCCAACGCTAAGTGACGTCACAGCTAACCTGAAAAATATTGGTTTCCAGTCAGGAATGGAACGAGTATAATTCACTGAATGCAGTTTTAATATATGAAAATGAAAATGACTATACAACAGAGGTTAGCCTTTAAATATATGATTTGAAAAATGAACACAGAAAGACAAAATAAAACTAAACAAAGAGAAACAGTAAATAAACACAAAGACAATAAATAAACACAAAGACAATACTCACCGACTGAATGAAGTACCTCTGATATGTGATCGATCTCGGAACAATTATACGACACTGTCTACAATATCTACACTGTATAAAGTACACGATCTACACTGTATAATATACACGATCTATACTGTATAATGTACACGATCTATACTATATAAAGCAATAATAAAGCACTCTCTATACTATATAAAGAAATAATAAAACATTGTCTATATGATATAATGCAATAATAAATCACGGTCTACACTGTATACACTGTATAAGGTCAGATCACACATCCTTGGTACTTTACCTCCTCGACACGACAAAATATAACAAACATAAAAGAGAAAAATCATATATCTATTGACTAACAATGAGGTATAGTAAAGCTCAATATCGAAAACAAATAATAAATTGTACTCGCCTGTGGTCCTTTGCTGGTAAAACCGATAATCCGAACCATTCAGTGTGCCATAATAGTCAAAACTCATACAACAGTCTTCGGATGCTGAAATAGACATTACCAATATTCTTAGAATAGTCAAAATAGCTACAATTGCCTGTCCTTAAGTCCAATTCTGGACACAGGGGCAAAACGATAATTTTGGGTCAAAACGATATCCGCCATTGGACCCGCTTTGTACCGAAAAGCATGCCAGAGTCAATGGTCTCTAAAGTCGTCAAACTATATGTCTACAGATTCGTTTTGATGATACGAACCCAACTATATGTCCAAAGTTGGATTTCGGCAGGTCGTGCACAAAATCGCCCGTTGAGTCGGATCGTGGGACCAGCAAAACGACGATCCGATCAACTGTCTCAGAATCGGACCAAACCTGGCATACAGGACCAAAAAAATAATACGGTCCTATTGGCGCAAGTTTTGTCTCGATCTGACGAACGTACACAATATAATTGGGATATTTGCACAGAGGCTGATACGGTGAATTTCGACGGATACGCATCAAATTCGTCGCGCACACGCAACCAATTTGAATTCCGTCAAAGCTTGCACGTCCACGAAGCCGATACGTACCTTTTGATGCTTACGGTTCGCAACCACGTCGCCCGGATTAGCGGGACGCACGTCGTGTGGATGAATTTTCTATTTTAAAAAATAGAATTTGACATTTTTTCTGATTTTTCCTATAATTTTCTTCACTGGATACACAACTAGAATTTAAACCAATAATAGGATTTCCAACTCCCATAGGTTGTCTATTGGTCTATTCAATTATATTTCAAAAATTTGCTATGGATTGATAATAGTTCGCCTTCCAAACTGAGGTCGGGAAACAACGTTCTGTTTCGTTTCAAAACAGTTTTCGCCAATTTTGGCATCAAATTTGTGGGCGATCTAAATCATATAAGTTTAAACTAATTGAAGTAGCACAGAGTCGGTAGGGTTGTCTACATACGGAAGAAATTCGTTCGTGAAACGAGGTAAACGTGGATGGAGTAACGTCCTCGCGAAGTTGCGTCGTTGACGCAACTGCTGTTGTTGCTTGCTGTCACTGTTGCGCTGTCGCGTGCGTCTGCGGTGGTTCCGGTCGTGCATTGGTGGCGCCGATGGCAGGTGACCGCCCAGGGGTCGGGGGTTGGGGCTGCTAGGTTTTTGTCGATTTTCTTTCTCCTTCTGTCTCGATCTATCTATCTATATATATATGTATATATACGGGTCTCTCTCTCTCGGCTGTGCGTGCACAGGGTCGGGTTGGCTCCCCCTATTGGGCTCAGGATGGCTGATTTCGTGTGTTGCTGCTGCTTGTTAATATTTATTTTCATTTTTTTTCTTATATATATATATTTATTTTTATTTTTTATTTTTTCTTATATATATATATATATATATATATATATATATATATATATATATATATATATATATATATATATATATACTCATATATATACTCATATATATACTAATATAATATTCTCCATAAAATCTAAATAAACCTCAATAATAAATATATATATATATATATATATATATATATATATATATATATATATATATATATATATATAAAATATATATATATATATATATATATATATAAATAAAAAAATATATATATATATATATATATATATATATAAATATATATATATATATATATATACTAATATAATATTCTCCATAAAATCTAAATAAACCTCAATATTATCTATTCCTAATGACTATATATAATAATATTTATTTGACAAAAATAATATAACAAACAATAATAAAATAATATTATATAATAATAACCTCAATAATATTGATAATAAAAACAATAATAATAATAATAATAGTGAAATACAATATCCAATAATCGGCATTGCATCTACTTAAAATATGTCTACATAGAATCTTTGTATACACTAGATGCCTACATAGGCTTGGGCTCAGTTCGGGTCCAGTCCAGACTAAAATGGTATAACCGGTTTCCCTAAAACTCATTAATATAATTAATAAATAAATAAATCTTCGGTAAGGGTTAAGTCGCAACTTGGGCTATTTTTCCTACTTAGGACATCACTATGGCTCGGCCTTCCCTACTAGGGCTAATACACTAGTCAAAGCCCGCCATTGCACTGTTCGTGCCACAATTTTTAGTCACCTTGTACTCCAAAACTCCACCATGGCTAAAGTCGTCTACCGTAATAATTAACTAAGTAATTATTTATAAAAATTCTAAAAATTACCATTTAATTCAAATAAATAAGAAAATTTATTATCAAAATTTTGGAAAGAGGGGTTACAAATATATCCACCTTAAAAATAATTTCGTCCTCAAAATTTAAGGGAAGAGTCCATCAGCTATGATAGTAGACGGTTTCCATTAGCTATCATCTATTCTCATAGTCATTTTGAAACTGTAATTTCTCGAGGACTTCTACCAACCTTTGCTCATACTACTCCCTCAAAACACATGTCGCTAAAACATTATAATCATCCAACTAATTGGTAAAAATTGCTAACAATAGATATCTACCGCATATGGCATCTATAATCCTCTCCTACTTATCAAGCAACCCAAAATTTAACAATCAACAAATTTACACAAGTAGCTAAGAAATATGGACAAATTCTAATAAGCATGACTATTCGTCGCTCTGAAATAGGAAGGACAAGAAGATAAGGAAAAATAATTGCGAGCAATTATGAAGTTTCAAGAGCGATAAAGAGTACCCAATGGTGCAGATAGAAAGAAAGTTTATGAACTATTGACTTATTTGCTAGAGTGGGCTACTCTAGTCCAGTCATTTGCTAAATCGAAGAACCCTTCGTTTCTTAGAGGGGCTTGCAATCCGTGCAATACAGAAGTTCCGTTCTCGAAGTTAATCTAAACAAGGTTCCATAATAGAATAGAATTTGAGAAATCAAGATTGTGATCCTTTTCGTGGTTAGTAAAACACACGAGCAAGGGATATAAATGCAATACAAGATCGTATCACGATTTTCGAGTAGATGGAATAAGGGTTTCGAATGACTTCATATTCTAAGGGGGAAGACTACATAATAGGCATAGGGACCTATTTCAAATAGTTTAGTTTTATAGTCCAATTATGGTGGTATGAATGGATGGGTTTTACTGGGTCTTAATGGGTTCCCTGATTGGACATCAATCATTGGTTGGATGAACCTTGGATTTCAATCTATATTGACTGGACAAGATCCTAATGATAAAACTATTTCTACTAGGTTAGGATAACCTAGAATAGGTTTCCACCCAAGTGGTTGAGCTAGATGGGTAGTCGGATTAGTTAACTAGGTTCTGTAAGCCTTGAAGGTACGTCTTCCGTGACTTTTGTGTTTAAGTAGCACGAGAAGACACAATTGAGTGGTACACTAGTGACATGTACGCAGTGGGATTCGAGTTAATCACAACCATATATTGGGTCGAAAGAATTGAGTCGAGGTTGAGGCTCTAATGGAAGTCAAAAAGTATACAGATATTATGGTAGGGGTTATAGCTAGTCCTTTTGACTTGAAAGTTGTACCATAAAAATAGAGTACAAGGAGAGGTGTTTGAGTGGGACATGATATGTCTACATAAAGGTGGAGTCGTCTACGTCTTGTATGTGAAATTTGTTGGAAGGTAATAGCTGGTATCGTGCTCCGATTACTAATGACACGGCCGGGGACACAAAAGGATCTAAATAGAAAGTGGGAGTCCATGAGGCACTAATTATCATCCTAATGAAAATTATTCTAATCAATCGGTAATCTTCGTATATCCCAAAATTTTAGAAGGCTTACAGTCTACTCCCTTTAGAAGCTAGGACAGGGTTTTAGGAATGATGAGGTTAGAAGAATTTCTAAAGTCCGGGTATTGTACCTCAACTCTTGTTAATAAAGAATAAGGCACGACATAACGGGATACGGTAAATATAAGTCAATTCAAGGATCGTTCCTCAATAAATGGAAAACGAGTGTGTACAATGACACATGGTCGATAAAATAGAATGACCTACTCGTCCATAGTATACAAGAGTTATCGACGGGGTAACCAACTCTAAGGCACATCACATGAAGAGATTTCTAACAACTGAGTCGTGAATTTCTCTTTGTGTCAAGCCTGCCAGACTATTGTCACAAGAGTGGTAGTAGTATGGGATGTAGTGATCATGTATTATTGTTGATAATTGGTAGATTATCAGATGACATGGTATTTAAGCTATGGTATTGGCTAAGCTAGTGACTGTGGTGTTCCAATCCTAGTTAGGTCTTAATAATAAAATTTAAATACTAGGGTAATATTTGTTGGAAACTAATCTCGGAATGGGTGTCTACCATAGTCACGGTAAATGATTGTCCTTACCTTTGTCTATTCATCTCATGTCTAAACTGTGGGCTTTGGTCGAAGAAAGGTTGGGTTAAGGCTTAAGGGTTGCTAGTTAAAGCAAGCTTCAAGCAAATAATTAGAGACTCACAACATTTGGTTTATTGAGAATAGATATTCTCCTAGGTCGACATTTTGACTAAGTGTAAAACCCTAATCATTCTCAAATTCAGATGACTAGAGGGTCCCAATAGCTGTTTGGGGGTCGAGAGAAGAACGAGTAACTCAAGGCAAGGTTCTAGTCACATGGCTGGCCGATGATAACTACACTTGTGTATACAACTACCATAGCCATGGGGATACTCTGTATCTCTCTACCAATTATGAGCTTTCGTCTTTTCAAATGAGTGAAAGACAAAACAATAAAGAGTTCAAGGGAGATGTCACTGAATACAATTACGTGGTTCAAAGGCGAATGTATAATTCAAGAGAAATTGTCAATGTAGTCGCGGATGAGATCCTAGAGACATCTATATCTCAATCCATGTAGGTTAATCATAGGGAGAGCGAACCGAGTGCACTACGGTTGATCAGACCGTAATACATCGATTCTGATTAGACAATATGTTAGTAGGCGTCCCCAATAAACATATGTCTCGAGTCAAGCTCGATAAAAGAGTAAGCTTGCAAAACTAGGCAGTAATAGCAACATTGGTCAAGATAGTCAAATACAAGTATACGAGATTTTTGAAAGGAGTCACAAGTAGTTCGAGTTTTGTGAGAATCAAAATCTTACCTGGGGTTATTGCTTATACAGTCATCTTACTATCTTCTTATCCATAAGGCCTTGGTCGACTAATGGGTTATGGACCTCTAAATTCTATATTCCAGGTAAACCTATTAGTGTCAGTCAATACCTCGTCAATATATCACAAGGACCACGGGATGCTAGATTGGGAGACCTGCTACCTAACTTGCAGAACTTCTACTGGTATTGGCTTTGGATCTTATGGGACATACATGGCATTGTCCTATCCCCTATAGTATCCCTAACTTGTAATCACGTCTGAAGTCATTTCATCGAGGATTATGCCCCGCCCGTATACTCTGGCTGTGGTAAACCCTTGGTTTCGTGATTCAGATGTGATATGCTATCAGATACTCTACCTTATATTGACACAAGGGTAACTACGATCGAAAGAGGAGCACTAGCCATAGTTTTAGCAATATTTTATAACCTATATTTTATTAAACTAATTTCAACTCTAGTGGTCGTGCCTCGCTAGTGCGCTATTGGCTGCAGTGAATCCATAGTCCCCATAATTCAAATAAATGGCGACAGTGCGCTGTTGTCCTGCCATTATGAGTTAATTAACATTCCTTTAACTATATCTATAAAAATTCATGAGCTTCTAGAGATTAAATAAGTTGACTATGAAATAAAGCATAAGTATTTGTCCTATCAGTCATAACCCTTAAAATAAAGATTGAACATGAAGGAAATAACTAAAGATAAAAGAAATACAAACGTTCAAGTATCTATTCCATGTGTATTCAAACCTTTGAGGGAAAATTGAATCGAAACTAACTCGAGGTTCGTATATGGATAACATAATCAAAAATTATACAAAATAATAATTCTTAGGCAAAATAGGAACTAAATAGGCAATTCGGACTAAGATATGAGGATGATATCTAAAGAGGCAAAGAGAAGGAATTGCACAATTTATCAAGGTTAGATCATTAATTCTATAAATCCATTCTCACCCCTTGTTAGCAATCACCCGAATAAAATGCGTATTATACGCAATTTTTTTGTATCTTACATAAACGTATAATACTTACATACTTTTGAAAATTTTGGATTTGTACGCGAATTTTAAGCATGTGGCATTTTAAACGCTTACCGTACGAATTTTTAAAAAAAATTGGCCAAAAAAATGTGACCAAGAAACTCAACAGACTGAACTTTCTTGACTCTTGCTGCTATTAGATATTAAGACTGACACAATTCTTAAAAATTATCAAAGGAAAAGAAGAAAAAGTCTCACAGTAACCAAAAAAATAAACCCAAGAGTCTTTGCACATGTTGCTTGAAAAAATCAAAGAAAAACCTTTCGGTTTTCCATCATCAAACCACTTCTTATTCTCACACTGAACCCTTGTTTATGAAGGAGTAGAGGTGGGTGGGCCCTACATATATGCCGAATTTTTAGTGTCGAATTGGTTTATATGAAACGTACTAAACACAAATTAAATCTAATCCGAATGTTTTTCGTTAGACGAATTTTTGACCGTATTTTACTTATATTATGCCGATTTATACTCGTACTTTTGCCGTTCCAAATTTTTTTGTTTGCCAAATTGCTAACAAGGGTCTCACCAAGTGAATAACCTATCCACAGTGGGTCATATCGTCATATCAAGAGGTAATAGTATACCTATGGGGATCTGACAAACTATCAAAATTAATAACTCCTCATCTAAATTGCATGGCCTAGACTACCCATCGGTAAATTTGTATAAGGGACTCCTGGTCCTAGTCATTCTCTTAAATTAAATTAACCCTAACTCGTGAATGAGCATTTCCTAGTCGCAGGCTCGCAATAGTACGACTAATCTTAAGTACTATCACGAGTTCGCATGATTTGCAAAAACAGACCTGCATGGGTCACAACAAAAACTTATCACGATCCGTACCCGCTTTTTCAGGTACTAGACGTGTCCAAGCCAGCCTACGCCGCAGTGTCGACGGTAGAACGCGCTATAGCCACAATGCTCAAAATCACAAATAATGTTCATTCATAAAAAATTAATTTAATTTACAATATTCTCGAGTTTACATTTGTAGAAAAATATAAACTATTACAAATATTGAAATGATACAACTCATATATCTAGCTAATCTCTAGTTTTCGTCTGCAGGTACACCCGTATCTCTCAATGCTAAGTGATGCCACAGCTAACCTAAAAAATGTTGGTTTCCAGTCAGGAATAGAACGAGTACAATTCACTGAATGCAGTTTCAATATATAAAAATGACTATACAACAGAGGTTAGCCTTTAAATATATGATTTAAAAAATAAACACAGAAAAACAAAATAAAACTAAACAAAGGGAAATAGTAAATAAACACAAAGACAATACTCACCGACTGACTGAAGTACCTTTGATATGTGATCGGTCTCGGGACAATTACACGACACTGTCTACAATATCTACACTATATAAAGTACACGATCTATACTGTATAATATACACGATCTGTACTGTATAAAGCAATAATGAAATACTATCTACACTATATAAAGCAATAATAAAATACTGTCTATATGGTATAATGTAATAATAAATCACGGTCTACACTGTATACACTGTATAAGGTTAGTTCACACATCCTTGGTACTTCATCTCCCCGATACGACAAAATATAACAAACATAAAAGACGAAAATCACATATCTATTGACTAACAATGAGGTATAGTAAAGCTCAATATCGAAAACAAATAATAAAATGTACTCGCCTGTGGTACTTTGCTGGTGAAACCGATAATCCGAACCATTCAGTGTGCAAGAATAGTCAAAACTCGTACAACAGTCTTCGGATACTGAAATAGACATTACCAATGTTCTCAAAATAGTCAAAATAGCTAGAACTGTCTATCCTTAAGTCCAATTCTGGACACAGGAAAAAACGATAATTTTGGGTCAAAACGATATCCGCCGTTGGACCCGCATTGCACCGAAAGGCGTGCCGGAGTCAATGGTCTTTAAAGTCGTCAAACTACATGTTTACGGATTTGTTTTGATGATACGAACCCAACCGTATGTCCAAAGTTGGATTTCGGCAGGCCGTGCACAAAATTGCCTGTTGAGTCGGATAGTGGGGGCCCGCAAAACGTCGATTCGATCAACTGTCTCAGAATCGGACCAACCCTGGCATACAGGACCAAAAACGATACGGTCCTGTTGGCAGAAGTTTCGTCTCGATCTGACGAACGTGCACATTGTAATTAAGAAATTTGCACAGAGGCCGATACAGTGAATTTCGACGAATACGTATCAAATTCATCGCGCACACGCAACCAATTTAAATTACGTCAAAGCCCGCACGTCCACGAAGCCGATATGCACCTTTCGATGCTTACGGTTCGCGATCACGTCGCCCGGATTAGCGGAACGCACGTCGTGTGGATGAATTTTCTATTTTAAAAAAATAGAATTTGACATTTTTCCTATAGTTTTCTTCACTGGATACACAACTAGAATTTAAACCAATAATGGGGTTTCCATCTCCCATAGGTTGTCTATTGGTCTGTTCAATTATATTTCAAAAAAATTCTATGGATTGACGATAGTTCGCCTTCCAAACTGAGGTCGAGAAACAACGTTCTGTTTCGTTCCAAAACAGTTTTCGCCAATTTTGGCGTCAAATTTGTGGGCGATCTAAATCATATAAGTTTAAACTAATTGAAGTAGCACAGAGTCGGTAGGGTTGTCTACATACCGAAGAAATTCGTTCGTGAAACTAGCGAACGTGGATGGAATAACATCCTCGCGAAGTTACGCCGTTGACACAACTGCTGTTGTTGCTTGCTGTCACTGCTGCGCTGTCGCGTGCGTCTGCGGCGGCTCCGGCCGCGTAATGGTGGCGCCGACGGTGGGTGACCGCCCAGTGGTCGGGGGTTGGGGCTGCTAGGTTTTTGTCGATTTTCTTCCTCCTTTTGTCCCGATATATCTATATATATGTATATCTACGGGTCTCTCTCTCTCTCTCGGCAGTGCGTGCATAGGTCGGGTTGGCTCCCCCTATTGGGCTCGGGATGGCTGATTTCGTGTGCTGCTGCTGCTTGTTAATATTTGTTTTCATTTCTTTTTTTTTCTTTTTTTTCTTTTCTATATATTTATATATATATATATATATATATATTTTATATATATATATATATATATATATATATATATATATATATATATATATATATATATATATATAATATACTCATATATATATACTCATATATATACTAATATAATATTCTCCATAAAATCTAAATAAACCTCAATATTATCTATTCCTAATGACTATATATAATAATATTTTGTCTGACAAAAATAATATAACTAATAATAATAAAATAATATTATATAATAATAACCTCAATAATATTGATAATAAAAACAACAACAACAACAACAACAACAACAATAATAATAATAATAATAATAATAATAATAATAATAGCGAAAGACAATATCCAATAATCGATATTGCATCTACTTAAAATATGTCTACATGGAATCTTTGTGTACACTAGATGCCTACATGGGCTTGGGCTCAGTTTGGGTCCAGTCCGGGCTAAAATGGTATAATCAGTTTCCCTAAAACTCAATAATATAATTAATAAATAAATAAATCTTCGGTAAGGGTTAAGTCGCAACTTGGCCTGGTTTTCCTAGTTAGGACATCACTATGGCTCGGCCTGCCCTACCAGGACTAATACACTAGTCAAAGCACGCCATTGTACTATCCGTGCCACGATTTCTAGTCACATTGTACTCCAAAACTCCACCACGGCTAAAGTCATCTACCGTAATAATTAACTAAGTAATTATTTATAAAAATTCTAAAAATCACCATTTAATTCAAATAAATAAGAAAATATATTATCAAAATTTTGGGAAGAGGGGTTACATCTCTTGCTTTTGAATCTTGTGTCATGACGTGTCATGTCCGGATCTATTATACTACTTGGGGATGGAGAGTTATTAGTGGTTATGTGATCAATATTCCTCCTGTATTTTTGTTACTACTTGTGCATAGCTCCACCCTTACCACACGTAGGGTGTAGCTTGACCTGATACTACTTGTGCATAGCTTTCCATTTTGGACGGCCTGATCTCCAGGTTTACCTGTGCTTGTTCTTGTGCATAGCCAGTCAAATGGAACAGCCTGATCCTAACCCAAGTCGATCACATAACGCTATAATATCTCAAGACACCGTTTATGATTCTATTATATATCAGATATTCCTGTACTGTTCTATATTCCAGTATTTTATACCCTAACATGATATCCAGGTTTACATATCCTGTTTATATTACAGTCTTGATATTTTATCTTATATTCCATTATAATTGTCTCTTATAGAATTTGTCAATTCACATGAAACTTTTGTTAGCATTTGTACTTGCTCATATCCTGACAGGATAACCCCGTTGATGTTTACAGATGATATAGAGGCTAACTGTTCGACCTTCTATGGGTTTGTCATAGACGGTGAGTACTACATGGACACCCCTGTGGAGCCGGTGCCCATTGAGGACGCACCGCCTGCTTAGACTTAGACTAGTTAGGCTTGACTGGACTGCGATCCAGCTAGTACTTGAGACTTGTAGTTTACTTTATATTTTGGGATCTTGTGTTATGTTTTGAACGCTAAACTTGTGTTGTGATCTTTCATCTATTTCCCGTTTATCTTTCTATCATATCTTATCATATTTCGTGTTATCTTCCTTAGATGTCTTGTGATTGAGTTATGACTTTATATACCTCCGTGCGGAGATGACAAGTTTATATATTGTGTCTAGATGTTGTATATTGTAGATGACCTATACAACGTTCTACCGCCTATTCTGCGGCGTAGGCTGGACGTACCCACGTGCTCGTGCCCCTAATAAGGGTACGAGTCGTGACAAACGGGATGAAAATCGACTAAAAAAAATTTAGTTCAAAAAAATTACAAAAATGTAGAGTAAAATAATTTCATAAATTAGTCACAAATTCTATTTTCTATACCTAACATTCGTCGTCTATTCTAATTTTCCTATTGTAGCTGCTTATTTTTTCTTTTCATTTCAAAATACAATTAGCATTAAAGTGTACATTAATTCTCATCCAATATAATCAAAACTGTAAACTTCAGTGTCATTCCAGTCATGTCATACAAGAAATTTTTGATCAATTTTGACAATTTGATCGAGAAGATTCAGTGTATCTTAAAATTCATACTTAGATTATACAATTTTAGTCACGAACCTTGTCATCCTAGAGTCTTATAAATATTATTTTTTCCCTCAAGGAAAAACAAGATTGAAAATAATTTACTTTGACTTTATAATTTTTTAATCGAAGAATGTTATACTAGAAAATAATTCTATTCCATCTAAGAGCAAATTAAATATTGTTGTCTAACAGCAATTAAGGACAAAATTTATAACATGAATAAGCTATTTCCAGCTACAAGTAAAACGAGTAAAACATCAAATTGTTACTCGTTCGTAATATAGGTAGCTGGGAGTAAAACAATTATATATATATATTTTATATATATATATATATATATATATATATATATATATATATATATATATATATATATATATATATATATATATATATATATGAACGAAGGTAATTGTGGTGAACGTTCCCACCGGGAAACGATCTCTTGACCACTCGGGCCACATGCATCTCTCTTAACCACTAGGCTATATATATATATATATATATATATATATATATATATATATATATATATGTGTGTGTGTGTGTGTGTGTGTGTGTGTGTGTGTGTGTGTGCAAATCGAGTTGCTAGCAGCAGCAACGACGAAAGCCCACAAGCGGTTTCTGATTAGATCAGAGAAGAAGAGAAAGAAAGAAGAAAGAGAAAGGCAGCTTTGCTGGGGTGAATAGATCACCGTTGCTCAAAGCAAGATTTGCCTATATACGATCCGCTTCCAGGAACCAGCAAGTTCTAGAAAACTTCTGGAACGCTCGTCAGTCAATATTTGAGACTTGAACGGGCTTCCTGGACTTTACGAACTCCTTTAACTCTCTTTTTGGTGCATCTTAGAGAGGAGGTCAGGGGACTCTATTTATAGAGTGGAGTGAGACTTCACCATCTCTCATATCCGATGTGGGACTGAAATACCAATACTCTAAAATAGAGTTTGATATTTTACATCATCCCACAATCAACATAGTCGAGTGCTAGCCCACGCCTACCCCCCGAACACACGACCGTACATGCACGAGGCATCCTGGAGTCTGAGTCCGATCAACAAAAATAAACTTACATCATTGTTAGAATTAATCCTTTTTTCTTCTAGGAAAATACTTCCACGTGGCACACACTTGTGCCCCATTACACCTCATGTGCATACCTCAACACAAGTAATGCATTATATTGAGACACTTATCATTTGGTGTAGCCGATGTGGGACTATCTTTTCTAGTCTAAAAATAAAAATACCAACAATCACCCACATATCTTAATATATGAGTTGAGTGTTTCCCATAGTGGCTGTCCATCATGCATTAGGAGAGATGTCGCTACGACTTGAATCTTCCCGCATATGTTAAATAACAGCATGATACAAGAATGGACTAAGCCTTAAATTCTGCACCATAACTGTAATTCTTCCTACTCACATAATAACATCAATCGTGCTTGTGGCTGCACATAAAAGGCCTTGTGCTAGCCTGGTTTTGGTGTATGTATGTTGGGTGTCTACAAAGTTTCTTCCAAGAGACGGCCTACATCTCTATCCATACACTCTAGGTGAGTTCTTTTAAAGAGTCTTGGCATGAAGCCTTCCGCTTCTTTGCGGTCCTACGCCGCTATGATATGGCCCAAAGCCGAGACACTGCCTCATGTGGTGTCATACCACCTGTAGCATGAGGCCCAGCCTCTTTGTAGTGCCAAACTACCCAACATGAAGTGTCAAATTAATCAATCCCCTGTAGGTTGGTATCATGAGGCCCAGCCTCCTGATCATGGTAGTCATCCGTGATACTGGAGCATAAGTGTCAAATTAATCAAACCCCTGCTTCTGAGAAAATCCCTTGGCTACCAACCTAGCCTTGAACTTATCAACAGTTCCATCGAATTTTATCTTCTTCTTGAAGATCCATTTACATCCGATTAGTTTTGCTCCTTCAGGCAGATCGACCAATACCCACGTATTAGTGGAGATTATCGAGTCATACTCATCATTAATAGCCTCCTTCCAGAGGACAGCATCTCTGGTCTTCATAGCCTCATCATAGGTAAGAGGATCTGCTTCCACATGATAGGTGAAAAAATCCTCTCCGAAGTCCTTCTGTCTCCTCATTCGCTTAGACACAAGGTCTTATGAGTTCTGGTTCAATAGTTGTTCTTGCAACAAAAACTTCTTGGACTACATCGCTACAAGGAGCTTCAGCCTTTTGTGCACTCGCATTGTTCTCTGGAATATCCGCAAAAACAATTTTTTTGTGCCTTGCAAAGCACACATGGTCAGATGCACTAGTGTCAGACCACTAGTCACTACCACGCTAGATAACTCAACCTGTGCAACAATAGCAACCAAGTTAAGTAATCAAAATAACCAAGTTTAGCCATACCTGCTATTTTGGTTTGGGCTTGGCCCTGCAATCCTTCTTGAAGTTACCCTTCTTGCCACAGTTCAAGCAAGCACCATCGCCCTTAGGTCTTTGGATTGAATTGAGCAGAGTTCACCTACAGCTGGTGAGAGTCCTTATCTCGTCTTCAACATGAGTCCAGTGCAAGAGGCGTTCAAGATCCACCTCCATCTTCTTGCGGTGCAAGTCCAGAATAAAATTGTACCACCTAGGTGGGAGCTTGGCGACAATGCCTCCGACGACAAATGCATCGACAAAGGTATGCCGTCATCCTCAAGTTTCTGACGTAACTTGAGAAAATCTTTGATTTGAGGCAACATCATCTTGTCGTCTTCAAATCGCATCTTCCAGACCTTTTCGGTCATGTGGATCTTGTTCCTGTTTTCATCTGCCTTGAAGAGATTCTTTACAGACTTCCAGACGTCCTTAGCATTGACCGTCTTGCTGTATGACTCTACCAGAGATTCTTCTATAGAGTTAAGATGAGCAACTTGTAAAGGTTGTTATCTCTCCTCCACTTGGATTGCAAAGCAGTGGCCTCAGCGACCCTTCGAGCATTTTCACCATCTGGACTTAAAGGCTCGGGATCTGTCAATACGTTTTCAACACTCATGAGTTGAAGATTAAGGCTGACCTTTCTCTTCCAGACGTTGTAATGCTCTCCGTCAAACTTCTTAAGTTTGTTAAAACTTGTGTCGAGAAGGTTTGTACAGTTGTTTTCCATCGAATATAAATCTTGCTTTGAGATTGTTATTCCTGAGATTTAATTTTTGATAGAAAATAGAGAATCGAAACAGTTGTTAAAATAGCAACAACGTTTCGTAGCAACACGTCAAAGAATGTGCACTACAGAGATCCATGGAGGATTCTGGGTAACGAAAATTTAAAAAGATTTCGTTACAACTACAAACGATTGTAGAGCTTCTTTTAGGAAGGTACAAATCGAGTTGCTAGCAGCATCAGCGATGAAAGCCCACAAGAGGTTTCTGATTAGATCAGAGAAGAAGAGAAAGAAAGAAGAAAGAGAAAGGCAGCTTTGCTGGGGTGAATAGATAACCGTTGCTCAAAGCAAGATTCGCTTATATACGATCCGCTTCCAGGAACCAGCAAGTTCTAGAAAACTTCTGGAACACTCGTCACTCAATATCTGAGACTTGAACGGGCTTCCTGGACTTTACGGACTCCTTTAACTCTCTTCTTGGGGTATCTTAGAAAGGAGGTCAGGGGGCTCTATTTATAGAGTGGAGTAAAACTTCACCATCTCTCCTATCCGATGTGGGACTAAAATACCAATTCTATAAAATAGAGTTTGATATTTTACATCATCTCACAATCAACATAGTCGAGTGCTAGCCTACGCCCACCCCCGAACACATGACCGTGCATGCACGAGGCATCCTGGAGTCCGAGTTCGAGTCCGATCAATAAAAATTAACTTACATCATTGTTAGAATTAATCATTTTTCCTTCTAGGAAAATACTCTCACATGGGACACACTTGTGCCCCCATTACACCTCATGTGCATACCTCAACACAAGCAATACATTATATTGAGATACTTATCTGGGTCTATCTTTCCTAGTTTAAAGGCAAAAACACCAACAGCTGCTACTTTTTCCACCCCCTCCCTTCCCCCGGTGGTCATCACCCCCCCCTCCGGCGACCACCCCCTACCCATCCTCTGCCTCGAGCGTCGCCATGCCCTGCCCCGTGCTCTGCCCAGCGCACCCGCCGCTGCACTCCCCAGCATCCTCGCGCCTGCCGCTTGCTCGCACCCGCCGTCCGCTGCCACCCACAGCCGGAGAGGGGGGAGAGGAGTGAGGGGAGAAGAGAAGGAATAATTTGGTCTAATTTTTTCAGGGTATCAAGTTAGTACCTATAAAAGTTGAATGCATCAAGTTGAAAAATAGTGATAGTTGAGGATATCAAGTTATAATTTTGATCACTGTTTGAAATAGACAAAATAGTGAAGGCTGCTTCGCTGCTTCACTGTTTAAAATAGACAAATAGTGAAGGCTGCTCCCACTTTGTGAGAAGACGAAACATGACCGTCTTTTACTATCTCCAACTCTTTGATTACATTTTGTGATGTTTGTTTGAACCGGTAAATGTCATCACCATAGTAACCCGTAAATGTCATCACCATAGTGTGTACTTATATGTTTAGTGAAGGTAAATATTGTCACCGTAGCGTCTATTTTATATTTTTAGTGACCAATCAATATTTTCACGAGTATTTTTTTGTTATTGTCATTATACATTAAAACCCAAGAATACATGGTACAAGAACATCTTCGACTTTCCGAAGTAAACCAGAATTAACCTTCATAAACTTTAAAATATCTTTATATAGGCAACCAAATTTATAATTATAAACAACAACAACAACAACAACAACAACAACAACATGATGAAAAGTAATTAATCCTCAAAAAGTAATTATAATGATCCTCAAAATTCAGTACTTATAACACGAGTAGGAGTAGGATTCAATACTTATAAAATAAAGAGTATCCAAATTGTACATAAAACCTAGAGTAACCTATATATATAAACTGATGATTGGTTGCATATTTAGCCTTGGTGATGATCGATCTTTAATTACCTGCATAAAATAACAAAGAAATGTTATTAGAATATTACGTCAAGTATATACAAGAAAAAATTATTAATAATTTGATCATTCATGTAATAACTTGATCCAATTCACATATTAAAAATGGCCCGTTTTGCACATATATTGTAGACAGTTTGAATGAATAACATAAACAAAGATATACAAAACCAAACTACTCCAAAAAAAGACATACAAAACTCCAATAAAAAAATAATATCAAAAAATAAAGAGGTGATTACGGAGGGGACAACAAAGACACTCCAAATTAAACTAGGACAAAAATTAGTGTGCTGCATGTGTAACTGTACATTTTGTATTTCCATCATGGTTTAAGCAGGGCTTGGGAGGCATTAGGCTGACATTAAATATACATAAATTTAAAAGATTATAATGTCGAAGTGAACTAAAAAGGAACCAGGGGCAAAGTTTCCAGGACCAAAAACTATACCCATGGCGTCCTAGGATTTAAAAGATATAATGTCAAAGTGAACCAAAAAGAATGAATAAGGGAGTTATACATGTACGAAAATAAAAGAGCTTCTGTGCCCTTCTTTTGCACCATCACAATGCAACATGATATCTTACATAAATCGCTCCATTTATAAATATGCCTTAGTACAAACTTTAAACTTCCCATGCATGATCTTATCAGTAGATATAAGTGTTGTTCTTCTCATGAGAAATGATCATACAGAAATCGTACGGTTCTTCTAGTTTTTCCTATAAACCATTCTATTCTTTAAATCATGTTCATTTAACCTTTCTTCCAATCCATTTAAATGAATGTCAATTCTTATCACATTTTTAGTACTGAACATGCCAATCAGGCAAGTTCATAAATATAATATGAAGAAATGTGTTGAGAAAGGGCAAATGAATAGATCCTTATAGACATTAGGAATTAAATTTGATACAACTATGTTAGCATAGAGAGACCTCACAAATAGATAAAAGAGGATAAAATAAAACTCAATAAGTGGAGAGAACAAACTACATGAGAGATGTTTTTCATTCAAGCTTGTACACTAAATGTCATGGTACATGGGGTATATCCTATGGGCCAAATGCAAGGCCGAGGTAAATAGTTTCTATTCCGGATGAGCATTTTTTTCAACGTGTTATTCATTTTGGATCTAAAATAGGAGACTTTCCGAAATGCTAGCCCAACCAGCATTCTAGAAATGGGTGAGTGAGCAAACAAGATGAAACATAACAACATTCCAAACTAGCACTATAGAGTAGTCTAAGGACTCGAACTACGAATGCACAAAACATAACTCATGTCCTTTTGAATCCTAACTCATGTCCTTTTGAGTTCCTAACTCATGAAGAATTTATGACTAAAAAAAGTCAGTTAACATATCAAAATTTTACTGAAACATCCTCATAACAGGATGGAACTTTTGTTTTTTTTAACTAAAATGTACTGCACTACAAAGGGCCAGTTTAGTTCCCATTTGAAACGGCAAATGCCAAATGGTGTCCCCACGAGGTTTAGTGTTTGTTGTTTGCCATTTACAACCATTTATTTTGGATAAAACAGGGAACTAAACCTTCGGCAGAAATGGCAAACTCTCCATTTCAAATGGGAACCAAATCAACCCCAAGTAACAGTGGTTTGTGTCATCATAACAAAGTAAATGGGCTCCATATACTTCAAAGTTCATATGAAGAAATGAGATTTATTTGTGGCCGTTATAGTCTATGACTAGCATTGAATGAAATTCTTATTTACCTTAACTAAACATTCCAGTCTGATACATTGGATTTGATCCAATAGAGAGATATATTATGTAAGTAACAAGCAAGAACTAAGAGATCTGGAAATCAAATATCTTAACAGATATTACAAAAAATAACATAATCATAGATTACATTGAGATAAAAGATTCAGAATACATAGTTCTATGTATTGAATGAGTATATAAACTCGGCCAAATTGGCAGGGTGAGATAAATTAAAGAAAGAGAGCATCTTCCAAAATTCAATTTAAAGGATCATCTAAATAACCACCAGATCCCATGTAGAGCAAATAGATGCAGCCCCAGCAATCGGAGTGTTCTCCCCTTCTTCTCCAAGATATTTAACCTGATACCAAATCACAGAACATTGTAAGATAACATAACATGTTGAGTTATAGAACCATATGTCAAGAACAAAATGAGACATAGGCTTTCAGGTTTTTGCAGCCTATAAACCAGAATCCACTCAATGCACAAAAAGGAAACGCCTCTACAGCAAACTTGCAGGGGACTTTTTAACTTGAATCAGGAGAAGCGTCTTGAGCACTCTTTCAAAATGAAGACCACCTCTTACTCCCAAGGGCTATTGCAAGGTTCTTCATCTGAACGCTCGTCTTGATTGTGAAGATGTTATTCTTTTAACAAACACATGCACAATTCAAAGTACCATCCAAGCAAATTATAGAAAATAAAAATAAAATAAAAAATCTATCTGAAGCAATACCTAATTTCCTTTTCTTTCAAAGAAATCCTATTGGAGTTTGAATTTGTTTCTTGGAATTTGCTCTTCTATTTCTAATTCTAAAATTTAAGTTCTATAACTTAATTCTTTTCAGTGTGCTTGCTGTCTCCTCCTTTAATTCCTTTCCATTGTACCATCAGACTCACTCACCTGAATAGGGCTCCAAATGAACAGAGGAGTCCACAAGCTTGACTCACCTCGAGTCGATAAAAGCTCGACTCAGTTTCGTTAACAACCGAGCTTGAACATGAAATGATGCTTGATTACCTTAATAAGCCGAGCTTGAACATAGGAAGCTCGGCTCGGCAGCTAGCAAACAAGCTCGACTCGTGAAGCTGGACGAGTACTCAGCTCAACTCAACTCGACTCTTCTGGCTCGAGTATGTCTCGACACGACACGATTCGACCCATATATACATTTTAATTTTCTGAATATAGATGTGAAATTGTCAAGAAATTCATGATAGCGGTTAGGAATTAAAATTCAAAAGGCAACACTAATATAAATAAAAATGACCAAGGTCTCTCTTATACTTAACGTGGCTGAATTTTAAATTACCATGGTCCATGAAGCCCAGGACTCGAGCTCGAACAGGTTGCAAGCTGCTCACGAGCAGCTGGAGCCCGGCTCACGAGCAAGATCAACCAAGCTTGAAATCTGCTTACAAGCTCGGATTTGAGCTTGAGCCTAATGCCTCCCAAGCCTATTTCCTACAGGTGCCATTCTGATCAGACCTTCAAACAGATAATACATCCATAAATCAAAAGTGAATAGTAAAAAGTGGAATAATTTAACTACTTGAGGCAGACAGCATACAGTACAAAAATTCCTGCAGGTGCCATTCTTATGTGCAAAAGTAATCTATAATATGTATTATATAGGTATGCTGGTTTCCATCACCTCAATTTTCTTTATGATTACACCATCAATTCATTCGGGCAAGGGGATACATTAAATTCATGTCATGTTTAGATGGTAACTTAAATGACTAAGCCTGATGAGTATATATTTAATTTGCTAATATTTGCAATCACACATCTAGATAAGTTGAAAAGGCTTGAAAGAGGAATATGGTTTATAACCATTGAGAACCTTGTTTGAAACTACGATAGATTACATTATAGTAATGCAACAATTGAAGCAATTCCATGTTTAGGATGGATGATTCATAAATTACAATATATGGAGATGATTCATAAATTACAATATAAGGTGAAACAAATGGCGATTAAATACTTACTCAAAGGAGACATTTCATTTTTCAGGCATAAGCAGGATGAAGTTGTGTGCGAAGAATGTTGTGGAAATAATTAGCTAAAACGTTTATATGAATACACAGAAGATATAACCATGTAGGCATTAGGCAACAGCCACAAATCTGGAGTTTGGATAGGCTGAGGAGACAAAATAGTCGATCACATGTAATAAGAAATACCGTTAGTCTTGAAATGTCAAAGAACTAACAGAAAATAATGGCACCCAATATTCACTTGCTTCATCCTTATAAGACTACTATTATTTCTCTAAGCCACCTTACAGGAGCATTATCAGTGAAAAAATTACAAAAAATTCAGTGTTTGCTAAGTGGAAAGAAAAAATTCATTCAATGTAGTCAAATAAAGCAGATGACCCCGATAAAACCTCATTGACTTTCATTCAATAATCATGTATCACACCATGATAATTCCCTAGGAGATCAATCTTAACGATCATATATACTGATGAACCCACTAGACTTGTAGGAAGTCGGAACTCTTTGAACACAATTAATTATTAAACTACTAGAATTTCTTACTAAGAAAGTAAAGAATAATAAGGAGCTAAACATCAATTCTTCAACGATATATCACTAAACACAAATAAAAACAATCTCAATAATCATTCTATGTTAATTCCTACACCCAACTGACCCAAAATCAAAGGTAACCAAAATTAATAAAAAATCATAGCATTAATACAAAACCCTGACTGATAAATCTGTCTATTTGTTATAACAGAGATATGTTTGGAGAATACATATAACAAGGATATTTCATGTTATCAAGCCAAAGGATGTATTAACAACAAGTCTTATTAGTATAGATAGATATATACTACCTCAAGAATGATGTTTGGCTGATTACTATTGGTGCACAGGGAGCTGGAGGACTGGAGGATAACGACAACAAGTGGCCGCCGTGGCTGAAGCCGTTATTGAAGGACAACTTCTTCCTGTAATGCAAGCACCACACAGACTAGCACAAGAGTGAGTGCAACATGGACTGCCTCGACTGAATAAACGAAGTATTGTGCTCACTACGCCTCGCCAATCACCGCGACCACTGGGAAATCCAGTTACCAGTTTGGATTCTTTTCAATTTTTTTAACGCATTCAAATTTGGCATATTGAACATAAGGATCTAATTCAGCTATGAAAGTATTGTTTGGGGTCATTTGGGAATCTAGTTCTCCTTCCTTTCATTAATAAGTTAAGATGTATAACATCAGTTAACGTCTAAAAACTGAAGCTCCTCAATCTCTTCATGGTCAATTTTCTGTTAGGCCTTAGAAACTATAGATATAATCAAACACAGATATGAGGATTCTCTGACATATGTCAGAAGCAATAACAACATAATGCTACTAATTAGGAATGCTACCAACTAAAACATGTGAAAGGAATGCTACCAACTAAAACATGTGAAGATACAACAACGTGCAGTTTGCTATCTCCAATAACTATAATTTAACAATTCGTTCAATAACTTGCGCTTCATGTCAAATCCAGGGTCGACCTGGACTTCAGCTGCGATAATGTAGTGGTTGCAAATTTTCTAAATATGAAAGAGAAAAAAAGTTTCCCCAAATCCAGTGGCCGCAGAATGGGAATAATATTTCATTTTCCTCAAATCCAAAAACAACAATAAAGAAGACATAACAAAATGTACTGAGAGAATAAATTTTTTGTTTCAGATTAACTAATAAAAACAAAAAATAATTCCGATGCTTATAAAATCCCCAATTATTATGTCTATCAAATAATTGATTCTTTTTCTAAACCCTACATAATATATGTAAAGAAAAAAATAATAAATGAGGGATGGAGATGAAAGAGGGAGAGTTGACCTAGATTTTGAGGATAGAAAAAATATGTAGAATTGAGGGAGAAGCCATACCTTCTTCTTCTTCAATCGATTTTTTAGGGGGATGAGAATTTTGGGGGGCATTGCTGCTTTTAACAGCATGTCGCGCGCGGTTCTTCGTGTGAAAAAAGAGGGGGGAACCAATTTTTTTGTGGGAAAAGGGGGAAAATATGCTAAGATTTCATGGAGATCAGGGGGAGCCCGGGGCGGGAATAGCTAGGGCTGACTGACGTTTAATTTTCTATGGGAAAGGGGTTTGGGGGAGATTGTATTTATTATGGACAATTGGTTTACATATATAAGATTTTGTTAGGACTTGGTAAATATTTAGTTAACCCTATTACCGAGGAGGGAATAGTTAGAATTTGGTAAATATTTGACCTAAAATTTTGCTATATTAATCCTATACCGGTTAGGACTAGGTCAATATTTGGCAAAAAAAATATACTCAAGTCATGTTATGATTTAAATAAGGATATCAAAAGAATACCAAAAATTTATTCTGCCAAATGCAATCAGAATATTTTTTTTATTTATGTTTTTTAATTAAGTAATTTTTTTACAAGGAAAAAATTGTGTCTAATACTTTTCTGTGACGTAACATTATTTGGTAACTGAAAGAAAACCTTAAGTGACAAGAATTTTTTTTCTATCTTGTGACTAATACTTTTATGTGACGTTATTTATTTTTTTTGTAACTAAAAGACAACTTTAAGTGACAAGTATTTTAACTTGTCACCCACAACCTGAGTCAAAATTAAGATTTTATTTTTGTGACAGCATTGAGTGACAACCAATAAAAACAAAGTCACTGAATTATTTAATTTTCTGACGATAAACAACAGTTGTCACAGAATCAAATTATTAGTGACAATAGAAATTATTTGTCACAAAAATATTCCTTTCAATGACAAGTTTTATACTTGTCACAAATTACTTGTCACGAAAACTCGAATTTCTTGTAGTGAATATTGGTAGTTGGTTACACAAATATCATAACAATGATATTTTTATGGTGCATCTGTTTCAAGTAACGTAAATGATTCCATTCATCTATGTTACACATTTTGATGTAAGTCTACTACTTGAATTGTTGTATTATTGTATTTTTCTAGAAAATAACTTGTAATTTGTTGCTTTAGAGGGACTGCTAGGATTTATTCTTTCAAGTTCTTCCAACTTTTGTGTAAAATAATAATTATAAATCAAAAAAAAATTCATGAAGCTCCTACTTTGTTCACTAGTATCTTACACTGCACTTCACAAAGTTGTCTCATATTTTGATACAAGTTATCACTATTTTGAACAATGGTTTGATTAGTAAAATCCATACAGAATCAAGAAAAAAGAACAAAATCAGTCCTACAGGAAGAAGAGAGCTAACCTGGCCAGGACCTATCAATACTGAAAATTGATTTGTTGGCAATACATCTTTGGATAGATATCTATATTTCGTAGGAACAATCTGCACCACCAAGTAACAATCTTTATGAAACATAATAATAGGTAAAAATGAAAAGGAAAAAAAGAAAAAGAAAAGCTAAAACATGATAGCAGTAAACTTTTTATGCCATCACAATTTATGTTGTCATTATAATCATGTAAATCTTCTTCCATCATCATGATTTCAGTTATGGAGCATGGTAAATCTTCTTCCATCATCATGATTTCAGTTATGGAGCATGGGGAAGTTCCACAAAAGAATCTAGAGAGTTTTATGACCGACTACAAACCCGATGCCATCTGTGGGTGAAAAACTCATAGCAAATGGGAGGTATGAGAAAGAAAGGACTTTCCATAAAACCTAGAACACCGTTTAGCGGGTAGGTAGACATACCATTTGGTCAGGCAGTCAAGCTCATGCAACTTCCCATAGCATATTGTATCATATAGACTATAGACTATTTATATAGTTTAGGAAACTTGAAGGGTGCTCCTTGCTTGCACAAGCTTTAATTGAACAAACAAAAATAAGGCGAACCTATCCACTAACTAGCCGTCCGTAGGTTTTATGGCATGGCCTCTCAAGCCCATAGCTAACTTGGCTAGGGATTTGGTACCGACGTGGAGAGTTCATGTCAAATAGACAATTAATGGTCAAAAATACTGTCAAAATTATTCTTGTTGGTGTTTTTGCTTGTTGTTGTTGTTGGTGTTTTGTTTTAGAAACTAGAAAGATAGTTCCATATTAGAAAAACCAAATGGATGGTATCACTATATAAAGTCATGCTTGTGTTGAGAGATCACATAAAGTGTGGAGAGGCACATGGGTGCCATGTGCGGGTATTTTTTCTAGTGGAAAGATTAAGGCTAACCCAACAAAGAAGCATTAATACTTTTTGTCATGCTCATGGGATAATTTTTCAATGTAGCTAAGCTCCGAAGGAGCTTAGCGACTCGGGCTCAAGGGCGCAAAGTGGCGCTTTGTTGGCACACTTTGTACTTTGTACGTCAGCATCCGTACAGGAGCTGCGGTGCTGTACTGGGCGCCTGCGTGCTTGAGGTGATGCGCTGCGTGCGTACGATGTTGTGATGCGCGCCTACGCACTTGCTGTGATGCGCTGTATGCCTGAGCACTTGTGGTGCTGTCGCGTTGCTATGCTGCTGCGCGGTTGCACGCGGGCTGGGCTAAGGGGCACAAGCGGTTCCTGATTTGGCTGATTGGAAGATTTAAGCGGTTATGGAAAGATTGAGTCAATTAACCAGATCCATCTTTTGTAGGATTTGAATTAAATTTATTCAAATTTTTCTATTATTCGCTCATATCTTTTCGCGGCCAGGATTAGGATTAGGATTTCGGTCCTCCTCTATAAATACTCTCTTCGTGCCTTCATTGAGGACTTACGCTAATATAAAGAGACGAAGAGAGTTGTGCCACCGCGACCATTGGAGTTCTTCGAGTTCGTGAAAGGAGGTGATAGCGAGCGTTTCAGAAGTTCTTTCGAACTTGCTGGTTCCTGGGAGCATATCGCAATAGGGCGAATCTTGTTTTGAGCAACGGTGATCTTTATCTGTAACACCCATATTCTGAATACGTATTTTGTCAAGCTTGCATGTATTTCAGACCTGTATTTATTTTCTCGGATTTTGGCATGTACTTGTAATTGGCTTGACTTGCAGATTTTGGTTCTCGTAAATGGGTTTTGACTTGGCTTGGTTTTATTTTGTGGAGTAGGATTGGTTTGGTTTGGTTTAAATGCATTGGAGCACTTTAACCTACACTCCACCCTCAACACAACACAACCCATCCTCATTAAATCTTCACCTACTTTTCTCTCTCCTCCATAATTCTCTTATTTATTTCTCCATCTTCTTCTTCCCTCCTCTACACAACACCAACACCCATTGGCAAGTGCACCTTGCCACCACATGAGAACCACATTTTATTTGTCCATTAGCTAGATTAGGCCATGGAGATGAACATTAGAACTTGACATTTTGTGATTTGGAGTCTCCTTTGTTCTAGATCTAAGTTTTCTCTATTTTCGGATTTACATGGTTTTGATCTATTTTAGTTGGGTTTTTGTGGGTTTTGATGCTTCCATGTGGAAGAGAATTCAATTTTACTCAAGTTAGAACTTTGAAAATCTAGATTTGGATTTGATTTGACTAAGATATGAAAGATTGAATTTTGGGTGTTCTTGATGTTCCTCTCGGCCTGGAGAAGAAGATCTACAGTCTGCGCTCTTTAGCGCAGCACTGACCGCATAGCCTCCCCGCGCCGTGCTCTTTAGCGTTGGTCACTGACTGCGCAGCCTGGCCGCTGCCCGATTGCGCAACCAATCCTGCGCCATCGGCTCCTGCGCGCTTGACCCCTGCGCAGTCTGCATCCTGCGCCATCCATTGCCTGCGCAGTCTAAGCCTGCGCAGTCTGCATCCTGCGCCATCCATTGCCTGCGCAGTCTAAGTCTGCGCACTTCGCAGCCTGCGCCAACCATTCCTGCGCAATCCAACCCCCTGATCCCTTGCGCAATCCATTGGCTCCTGGAGTTTTGGTTTTATTTCCTTAAGCTTGGCTCTTCTATAGCCCTGTATATTAGATATTTTATTAGATATTTTACGCCTTTTGTCATGAACTTGATTTTACTTAATATGTTTGGAATGACTATTGTACATGGCATGGTACGACAAGGAACTAGCATAACACGACAGTGACCCGTAGTGGTGCACTCCTGACATGACCAACCTGACATGATAGTGGCCCGTCGTGGCGCACTCCTGACAAGTACCCTGACATGATTTATCTTGATGCTGTTGCGATGGCTAACTTGACTCGTATAATCAACTTGACACCGTGGGTGTTCCTGCTTGCTTGCTTGTGCAATCCACTTGTCTTATCTTGCATCATGTCTAGGACGTGACTCCCTGGTTTCCTACGGTCAGGGATTCACACTGAACATGGATTAGGCTAATGACTAGATCTAACTATAGTTCATGGAGAATTTTCAGTCACAGGCAATCTTGTTATCTGGGCGCTCTAAATTGGACTTGTAGCTTGCCGACGAGTAGAGCACATTTTTAGCGCACTGTCATGTGTTGCACCTCTAAGTCACCTAAGGGTATATCGTCTCCGGGGCGATGTACCCAACTATACTCTCAACCCGCGGAAGGATAACTGGATGGTCTGCAGGGCTTGGGACTGGGAAATTCTCATTGCATCTTGTTAGTAATTAGGCTTGTGACAACCCTAGTTAGTTAAAGTAGTAAGCCATAGTAATTGCTTGGCTGCTTGTGAATGGATGATGTCTAGCCCTGTCTAAGTCTTGTCTAGTCCCTGTACCCTGGTACTCCTGAACATGATTGTTTTACTTGCTTTAACAATAATTTAGTAGGGACAAGGAGATATTCAGGCGAAGGGTTACAACCCCGGTCCTTGTTTGGTTTATGGGTTGTAACCTGGCTCCCAGAATGGTTCCACGTCCCTAGTCATTTATTGTCCTGACGTGCTCTTTATTACTTGTACATTCATTTCATTTTATGTTCTGATATGCTGGCTTTTGTTCTTATTTCGTGGCCTCCTTTGTGGCACTTGCTCTTTCTGGGGTTTGACCCAGCTGGTTTTGTGTGGCCAGATTTCGGAGCAGCACCCGAGGATCTACCGAACCTCCAGCCCGATGGTGGCGACTAGAAGGAACCCGGGCTATGAGTGGGTTTTCCATTTTGTTTCGCTCACTCTATTGTAAAATTATTCTTTTGAGGCGTTTAGCCAACGAGCACCTGTTAGCTCGATGCACTTACTTACTGTCTGCCTATGGGCTGTAAATATGATTAACAAATCCTAGGGTTGATCATGTATGACTTAACTCTTGCTAGTCCTAGCATTTTGTACGACTAGCTTCATGATCAGCTGATATGTAATATTTGGGACGCCTTTTATTGTATATTTGGTGGTCAAACATCTTGTGATCATATTACTTGCTTGAGATTGAGACAATAGGCTTGACCATAAGAGACCGTTGGCTTGTAGTAAACCCTCATATCTAGACAGCCGTGATCGTATAGTTGAGATGTATTCTATTTCAATATACGTAGCTGGCTATGTACGCTCCCGCTCTCCAGTATTCTGGTTTTGGGGCGTGACATTATCACCGCAGCAAAGTCGTTGCATCAACTCTGGTTGAGAACAAGTATTCATCTTCGTTGCATCAACTTCGGTTGAGAATGATCAGCAGAATTGTGGTGATCTTTTTTCGTCTACTAAGTTGCTTCCATCCATCTCACTCTTTTTAGGTGATCGAGATTTCCATCTAATGATCTGTTTCAGGAATAACAATCTCAAAGCAAGATTCAGATCTGATGGAGAACAACCATGCATAACTTATCGATACAAGTTTAAACTTGAGAAGTTTGACGGGGAGTATTTCAACATCTGGAAGAGAAAGGTCAGCCTTAATCTTCAACTCATGAGCATCGACTATGTGTTGACAGATCCCGAACCTTTGATTCCAGAGGATGAAAATGCTCGAAGGGTTGCTGAAGCCACGGCTTTACAGTCGAAATGTAGATGGGATAACAACCTCTGCAAGTTGTTGATCCAGAACTCGATGGAGGACTCTCTGGCAAAGTTATACAGCAAGACGGTCAATGCAAAGTGTCACGACCCGCACCCGCTTTTCGGATACGAAGCGTGTCCAAGCCCAGCTATGCATCAAGCGGACTCCAGTCCGACTCGAATACGTAAACACTGTCAAGGCTATGGTATACTGCCAAATCATGGCAAACAAATCTATATCTCAATCTACAATAAGAATATGAAACATGAATGAATACTATGGGTCGTGGTCTGTAGCCCACTAACATAAATGCCCGATAAGACTCTAAAGGAAATAATAAGAGTCTAAAACTGAATCAAGGAACAAGATAACTCATGATAAGGTATGAAAGCACGAGCGGATAATAAACACGATAATGATACCTGAATCCCGCAAGAATCGCAAATCCTCCGCCATCTAGAACTACTAGCTAACTCCATGCAACCGCTAAACCTGAGGAGATCATCAGGTCCTCAGAGGACATAGTAAGATACATAATATACATGCCTATCTAACAGTTTTATCATGCGCAAGAAATAAACGAGAAAGAACAAGGACAAAATAAATGACTACGAACACGAATACGAACACGAATACGAACACACGAACACTAGAACAACTACGCATAAATGAACTGCCGGATGAACGATAATCATGAGATAAATGGAAGAACCAAACCCTCGTCCCGAGTGGGGACTCTCTGGTTTGAACTAAGCACTAACCCTCGTCCCGAGTGTGGACTCTCTGGTTAGCTCACGGCAAGACACCCTCGTTCCGAGTGTGGACTCTCTGGTGTAAGTACTATATTCTCGTCCCGAGTGTGGACTCTCTGATGTAAATACCCTCGTCCCGAGTGTGGACTCTCTGGTGCAAGTCAAGTCAACACCCTCGTCCCGTGTGTGGACTCTCTGGTGCAAATAATTCGACATCCTCGTCCCGAGTGTGGATTCACGGATGTAAACAGATCAAGAAAAATACCCTCGTCCCGAGTGTGGACTCTCTGGTGCCAAGGAAACAATATCAAGGATTTAGCAGTTCAATTACACATACTCATTCTATGACACGACTCAAGCAAGGTATTGACGAGAAACTCCAAGTGGGAACCACAAGACCAAACATGAACACGGCTATAAACAATAAAAACAACTCCACAGAAAATAACACGAAAAGCACATGTCCATAAATAATCCAAAAGCTGGAAACTGAAATAAAATGCATGTAATAAAATTGTAGAGGGAGGCAAGGTATACTTGCCTGGAGGTTGCACGCAGATCCAACAAATATATAGTCAACTAGTGAGTCGTACAGTCCAAGTCATCACAAATGTCTCCGAAAGCTAAAACAAATATCGCCAACATTCTCAGAATAGTCAAATTAGCTAGGATTGCCTGTCCTTAAGTCCAATTCTAGACACAGGGACAAAACGGTAATTTCGGGCCAAAATGGTGTCCGCCGTTGGACCCGCTTTGCACCGAAAAGCGTGCCAGAGTCAATGGTCTCTAAAGTCGTCAAACTATATGTCTACGAATCCAGTTTTCTGATATGAACCCAACCGTATGTCCAAAGTTGGATTTCGGCGGGTCGTGCACAGAATCGTCCGTTGAGTCGGACCGTGGGGCCCGCAAAACGACGATTATATCAACTGTCTCAGAATCGGACCAAACTTGGCATACAGGACCAGAAAAATGATACGGTCCTGTTGGCGTAAGTTTTATCTCGATCTGAGGAGCATATACAAAGTAATTGAGAAACTTGTACAGAGGCCGATAAGGTGAATTTCGACGGATACGTATCAAATTCGTCGCGCACACGCGACCAATTTGAATTCCGTCAAAGCCCAGACATCCAAGAAGCCGTTACGCGCCTTTCAATGCTTTCATTTTGCGACCACGTCACCTGAAATGGCGGGATGTACGTCGTATCGAGGGTTTTTATAGTTTTCTACAATTTTCAAAATAGATTTTTGGAGAACTTTGGGATCGAATAACTCCCTACACAGACCATGAAATTTGAAAGTAAGAACTTGATTTCACAGCTCTATATTTGGTTAACAAGAATTGTTCAGATGGGTTTTTGAAACTGTTCTTCGATTGGCAAGTTTTTGCCTTCCAAAGTAGGGGTTTGAATATCTAAAACTGTCCTGTTTCAGACAGTTTTCATCGATTTTCAATTCGACCTACGGTCTAATCGAATTCAATTTTATACAAACTAATTAGCAAGGTTTCTAGGTGTATACGTTGTACTCGTACCTGAAGTGATAGTTTGTTAAACGATCGATCGCGCGCCGAGAACTCGCGCTGCGAAGCGGCCTTCGTAAACTCTGGTACTGCTGCTGTGCAAGTGCTGTTGTCCTACGCGCACGGTTCCCCCGCCGTCCGGCGACTCACGCGGCGGCGCTCCGGCATCGTCCGGCGTCGCGGGTGACCTCCAGGGGTGAGGGGGCGCTGCTCACTGAATATGGACGTAGGCGAAGAAAGCCATGAGGGAGGCGTCGACGCCGGTAATGATGAGAGGCACGTCGGGTTGCCTGCACCCGTCGCACAGCCGATATCTCGACCACCGCAGAACACCGGATGGAGTGACAATGAATGAAGCTCACGTCGGTACTGTCTTATAGGTGGTGGCGATGCCGAAGATGAGATGGTGAAGGAGACGTCGACGAGGAAGATGGAAGTTTGTTATTCGCGGCTAGGTTTTATATTGTTATAAAGCATGGATGGCCTGGCATGGGCTTTGGGGAATTCTCTTGGGTTCGAGCGAGCTGTGGGAATTCTCTCAGGTCTTCCTACTGTGCTGGGCTGCTGACTTCTAGCGTGGGCCTGGGCTCAGCTGGGTGGCCTGGGATTGGTATTGTAATTACTGTGGGCCGGCTGAGCTCGGTTTTGCTTATTTCAATCCCCCTTTTTCCTAAAGCCTATTATATATATTCATACACCTACACACATATTTATATATATTTACATATACAAACACTTATACATGTATATAATATCTATTTATATATATGTATATCCATACACACACGTATAATATATTTATATATATATACGCATATACACATATTTATATATATTTATATATACATACGCGTACACACATAGGTAATATCTATTTATTTATACATAACTTCCATGCATACCTACCATTATAACAATAAATATTCGCAATAACCAAAATATATCCTAATAATATATATTCATAATATAGTGTCTTATTTATAGAAATATATATACACACACACACACACACACACACACACACACACACACATATATATATATATATATATATATATATATATATATATATATATATATATATATATATATATATATATTTGTCCGGCGCTCCTAGCGTAAGTGGCAGGAGGGGGGGCTCTCGGCGGGGAGACCCGGGATCGAGCCCCCCCTCCCGCACAAGCCGGCTGGGTGGCGTTGCCACGGGCTTGTGCGAGGATGACCGGACACCATAAAAAAAAAAAAAATATATATATATATATATATATTTATATATATATATATATATATATATATATATATATATATATATATATATATATATATATATATATATATATATATATATATATATAAAATAAAAATAAAATAAAATATATATATATATATACATATATACATATCATTATAATAAATGATTTAATAAATATAAATCACCAATTCCTAAATATATGCAAAAAAATATTTGCATTTACCAAACATGTCTACAAGATTGTATTTGGTCCCACTACATGCCTACATGGGCTTGGATTTGACTTGAGTCCAACCTGGTCAGGTTCGGTACAACCGGGTTCCCTAAAACTCAATAATATAATTAAATAATAAATAAAATCTTCGGTACGGTTAAGTCACAACTTGGCCTAGTTTTTCTAGTTAGGACACACCGATGGCTTGGCACTCCCTTATCATGGCTAAACACTAGTCAAAGCACGCCACTGCACTATCCGTGCCATGATTCCTAGTCGTCTGGTACTTCAAAACTCAACCATGGCTAAAATCGTCTATCGTAATAATTAACTAAATAAACATTTATAAAAATTTAAAAATCACCATTTAAAATAAAAAAAATTCAAAATTTTTTGGGAAGGGGAGCTACAAATCTACCCACCTTAACAATAATTTCGTCCTCGAAATTCTAATTCATATTTATCTTTAAAAATCAAAGTCTACTATCACTTTAATCTCCTCAAATTTAATTCCTCAAAATATTTTATGACCTTCTCTAGTCATTTTATAACTCCGAGTACTTGAGGACTTCTACCCACCTTTGGTCATACTACTCCTCAAAATACGGTCACTAACATTTCATAATCTTCTATCTAGTTGCTAATAAATCTATCCACATATATCTAGGGCATATAGCATCTATAATCTCTCATACCTATAAACAACCAAAAATTCAATAATCAGACAATATTATACTATATCTTAAGAATTTCTGGTAAATCCTAGACAACACGATTATTCGTCACCCCAAAATAGGAAGGGACGAGAGTTAGTACGGAAAGCAAGGAAGTATAATCGAGAGCAAATATGGAGTTTTCAAGAACGTAGAGTATTTCTAGGAGAATTTTTAAAGCAGTATGGATTGAGATTTCTAAGGGTTTAGTCAAGTCGCAGGCTCGTATCAGTACAGTTACGTAACCGATACGATATGCTCTGACCTGCATGGGCCACCAAAAAAATTTGTCACGACCCGCACCCGCTTTCCGGATACGAAGCGTATCCAAGCCCAGCTACGCATCAAGCGGACTCCAGCCCGACTCGAATACGTAAACGCTGTCAAGGCTATGGTATACTGCCAAATCATGGCAAACAAATCTATATCTCAATCTACAATAAGAATATAAAACATGAATGAACACTATGGGTCGTGGTCTGCAGCCCACTAACATAAATGCCCGATAAGACTCTAAAGGAAATAACAAGAGTCTAAAACTGAATCAAGGAACATGATAACTCATAATAAGGTATGAAAGCACGAGCGGATAATAAACACGATAACGATACCTGAATCTCGCAAGAACGTCAAATCCTCTGCCATCCAGAACTACTAGCTAACTCCATGCAACCGCTAAACCTGAGGAGATCATCAGGTCCTCAGAGGACATAGCAAGATACATAATATACATGCCTATCTAATAATTTTATCATGCGCAAGAAATAAACAAGAAAGAACAAGGATAAAACAAATGACTACGAACATGAACACGAATACGAACACGAATACGAACACACGAACACTAGAACAACTACGCATAAATGAACTGCCAGATGAACGATAATCATGAGATCAATGGAAGAACCAAACCCTGGTCCCGAGTTTGGACTCTCTGGTTAGCTCACGGCAAGACACCCTCGTCCCGAGTATGGACTCTCTGGTGCAAGTACTACATCCTCGTCCCGAGTGTGGACTCTCTGATGTAAACACCCTCGTCCCGAGTATGGACTCTCTGGTGCAAGTCAAGTCAACACCCTTGTCCCGTGTGTGGACTCTCTGGTGCAAATAATTCGACATCCTCGTTCCGAGTATTGACTCACGGATGTAAACAGATCAAGAAAAATAGCCTCATCCCGAGTGTGGACTCTGTGGTGCCAAGGAAACAATATCAAGGATTTAGCAGTTCAATTACACGTACTCATTCTATGACACGATTCAAGCAAGGTACTGACGAGAAACTCCAAGTAGAAATGTCACTCCCCGATCCTGGAATACGTATTTTAATACGTAAACCGATAAATTGTATTTATCTTGTATTTATACGATATTTATTATGCTGTATCTCTTCATGCATTTCCCAAAATATTCGACAAAATATTATTTCGTAATTTATTTTCTGTATTTGGGCCTACAGTTTTGGCTCATTTGGGTAACCTATTTTTTGTTCACCAATGGTTCATCATGAACCCTTGGGTTCAAGATTCTATATATATAACTCATCTCATTCTCTCTCCTCTCATTTATTTCTTTTCATTTATTTCCTCCACCAACCAAGGCAAGTGCCAACTTGCTCAAGAGATGGATCCATAAATTTTGTTCATGTTTTCTTACAAAATTATTTGTCAAAATATGTTCTTCTCCTCATTCTATACTAGTTTAGAACTTGAAATTTTTTATTTTGAAGCTTTAATTTTTGTAGATCTAAGTTTTAACTATTTTCAGAGTTTCTTGGTTTAACTTTATTATTTTTAAGTTTTGAGTGTTCCATGTTGTAGAGAATTTTGTTCTACCCCATTTTGACCTATAGAAGTCCCAATTTGGGCTTAGGATGAGGATTTTATGGTCCTTAGAAGTTCTAGGGCTCATGGTGTTCTTGCTCTCAGCCAAGAGGAAGGAGATGACCCTGTAGCAGTTGGCGCACGTAGCCCGCTTGACCCCAGCACTTTTTAGCGATGGGCGCAGCTCTCTCGTGGCCTAATGCCCTTTGGCGCTAGGAGCTTGGACCCCTGCGCGCTTTGACCCTGCGCGCTTTGACCCTGCGCGCTTGGACCCCTGCGCGCTTTGACCCTGCGCACTTGGACCCCTGCGTGCTTTGACCCCTGCGCGCTTTGACCCTGCGCGCTTGGACCCATGCCCACTTTGACCCTGCGCGCTTGGACCCCTGCGCGCTTGGACCCCTGCGCGCTCTGATCCAGCGCGCTTGGACCCAGCACACTCTGACCCAGCACGCTCTGACCTGGACTCCCCTATATTTCATATTTTTATTTATATTATATTGTATATATATATATGTAAATGTTTGTGTAAGCTATATATCCTTACGCCTTTTGTCCTGAGCATGATATGAGCACTAATGTGACCCCGGTGAACAAAGTATTCCTACCCGATACATGTGCGTGAATGTCCCAGTTCTTGTTCATGCTCGACAAATGACTCATAACTTTACGTGGCGTATTTGCAATGATGCATTACACTAAGGAGGGTAGAACATGTTGGCATACTGACTGACATGGATCCTCACTTGGGGTACTCGTACTTGAGTATGACTTTTAGGAGGATAATCATGCAGGCCACAGCATGTGAGTCCAAGATTTCATCTAGGGTTAAACTAGGCAACTAAATATACTAGATGCATGGGGAGGACAGAATCCCGAGATCGTGTTACACCAGCCGCCTTGAGATATTGTCTTGACGTGCCGGCTGGTCTCCACGGATATTGTGTCATCTGCAAAGAGCGGATGACTGTATCCGATTAATTCCTGCTATATATTATATGACTTGGCAAGGTGGCCTTACGAGGGACCTGTGCTCAATAATATCTGTCTACGCGAACCCCTGGGTTGGCTAGCCTTACTGGAAAGATACGATCTGAGGATTTTGAAATAACATGACGCGAGGATAACCTCGTCCCACTAGAAACTCGTAGACTTGATTGGCCGCAAAACGACTTGCTTGTATCCTATTACCTTCCGCGAATAACTGAGGGAAGCGGACTGTTGTGATACGTGATCCAACCCATGTTCTTGTTTGATTGTTGGGTTGGTTATCGTACTATGACAAGCTATGGACCGAAGTTATGAACGGAAGACTTATTCTGGTTGTGAAGTGTCACTTCTGTGAATGAATGAGGAACATGGTCTATCATAGTACATGATCCAACCCATGTTCTTGTTTGATTGTTGGGTTGGTTATTGTGCTACGATAGGCTATCGACCGAAGTCACGATCAGGAGATTTTATTATTTCTACCTTTAAACTTATGTAAAAGTTATAGAGTACGACACGTCTCGACTCCATGCGGCACCTTTTGTCCTTGTTTGGTTGTAAGGGTGCCATATGGGTTCGAGGATGTTACGCTACCCTATAATAGTAGCATAAGTATTGCTATTATCAATCATTCTAGTAACTGGGTTTTTAATCTTAACTCTTGTGCCCCTTTGGCGGTACTTACTATTTGGGGCTGACCCCACTGGTTTTATTTGGCCAGATCTCGTAGCAGATCCAGAGGACACGATCTTCCTCCCTGATATCCATGGTGCATACTAGGAGCATGGCGGTTTGGGGACTCGAGTGGGTTTCTTCTCCACCACTCCTGCTTATACTTTGTGCGACGTTTAGCCACCGGCACCTGTTAGCCGGATTACTTGATATTTTGTGTCAGTACATAATTGTAATTAAACAGACTGCAACTGTGTATAATTTTGTACTCCTGACTCTCCGAGATAGCTAAATTATAAAGCTAGTCTCTTATGACCATTTTGATGAAGCGTCGGGGACGCCTTACTGCTTTATCTTTAATGTTCATTTAATTACTGATGTGACTTGATTGATTGAGACATAGAACTCTGGAGGACCATAGGAGACTTGATTGTAGCATGTACCCCCTAGTCTCTCGACAGCCACGATCGTCGTATGACGTTACGTACCTCATATGAAGTAGCTGGCCTAGTCCGTCTCCGTATTTCGGTACTGGGGCGTGACAAGGTTTTAGTGGTGGCCCATGCAGGTCTGTTTTTCAGACTTGTGGTGTATTGCAAATTATTAGGAGTCTCAATCAAAACTTGTTCCCCTTGAAATTCTGTTTCGAATTCTCTGTCCTTGCCTTGATCTCTAACCTGACTTACATCCTCGAAATCTTCCTCGTTCGGACTTGATAATCTTATATCTTTCTCTATAGGGGTGCTTCATTCTCAATAGCGGGTGAGGCCCATAAGGAAGAGCAGCCAGAGCACGGCTCGACTGGACACCAACAGGGGAGAGAACCTTCCCCAGGGCAGACACGAGCAGAAGTGGAACCAGAGGCGGTGGAGCCGCAGGTTATTGAAACTCCTACAACACCAGCAGCGACGGCAGTACCAGATGCCGTAGCACTCCTGGAGATCATCCGGGGGATTCTTGTCACTCACCAACAGTAACAGACTCAGCAGCAGGAGCAGAACGTGTTGCTGAACCAAGGGATTCAGTTAGCTTTTGAGAGGAGTGCCGGGGCTGACTCGGGAGCATCAGGAAGGTTCCGTCGCTTGAACCCGAGGTATTTTGATGGCACAAAGGATTCCATCACTGCGGATGCATGGATTCAAGACATCGAAGCCATTCTTGTGGCAGCCAAGGTTCCAGATGATGAGAAGGTTGATCAGGTCAAATTAGTACTTCAGGATCTTGCCCGCGACTGGTGGGCATCAGAAGAAGTTGGTATAAGACACCCTGTTCGTTGGACCACCTTCAGTGAAAGATTCAAGGCCAAGTATTTTGGCGTAGTAGCTCGATATAAGCTCCAGCAGAAGTTTATTAGTCTCAAGCAAGCAGGCAAGACCGTAGATGGGTATGCAGTAGAGTTCTGCAAATTGTGCCGTTTCGCACCCGCAATGGTGGCAATGGAGCCAGAGAAAGCTTTGAGGTTTTAGCACGGACTTCATTTGGAACTACTGCAGCTTGTGGAGGGACACGACTACCAGACGTTTGACGCTATTTTGACGGCCGTTCGGAGGTACGAGCTTATCCAGCAGAGGTTGGCATCGAGGACAGGGGGTCAGAAGAGATCTTATTCCCAGGTTGATGGAGGAGTAATGCAGCGAACATCGGCACCAGCACCCGGTGTACGTATTTATGATGCAGGAGCGCCGCAGAGGACAGCCGTGTCAACTAATACAGCGCCAGTTCGGCATCAGCAGCCGAGGAACCAACAGCAGCGTCAGGGAGCACCCCAGGGCTGTACATTCTGTAGGAAGGCAGGGCACACGAGGGAGGTGTGTCGGTCAGCGAATGGCTTATGCTTGAGGTGTGGTAGTTCAGACCACCGTATTTCCACTTGTCCTATGATGCAGAGGCTAGGAGGGCCAGCTCAGCAGTTTCCAGCGTTGCCAGCTCCGGTGGCAACCCCGAGTAGAGGGCCAGTATTAGCAGTGAGGCCCCTAGCCCAGCGTCTACCAATGTAGGCTCAGATGTTTCGCCAAGCACAGAACGCCGGAGGCCCTCAGGGACAGCAACAACATGGTCGAGAAAGGCCGCAACAAGGAGCTCTACGGGGCCAGGGCCAGGCTCTCATATTATCCATGGGAGAGGCTCTAGCGTCTTGTGACATGGTGGCAGGTAAAATTTTCGTCACCTCATTTTCCGCTGTAGCATTATTTGATTCAGGCGCTACTCATTCATTCATCTCTGCACAATATACTACACGGATTGGACTAGTGTTTGAGGCATTGCCGGAGAGGATGGATATACTCACCGGCAATGGGCTCGTAGAAGTTAGCAGAGTGCACTTTTTATGTCCGGTAGAGGTGTATGGGCATTTACTGCCCGCATCATTGATTGAATTCCCTATGGGGAATTTTGATGTTGTTCTTGGCATGGACTGGTTGAGAGACAGTCATGCAACAATTGATTGTAGAGGAGGTAGGGTCATATTCAGTATTTCTGGGATGGAACAGTTCATCTTTACTCGAACCTTGAAGAATCAGGCCGGAGGTATCATCTCAGCAGCAGTGTCAGAGCCAGGACAGATTCCGAGAGTGGTCGAAGATTTTCTCGACGTCTTCCCTGATGAGCTCCCAGGGATACCCCCAGTCAGAGAGGTAGAATTTAGCATTGAGTTGAACCCTGGAATGAGGCCTATTGCAGACAGAGTTTACAGAATGTCTCCGTCAGAACAGGATAAGTTGTATCAACATGAGAAATAGTTGAAGTCTAAGGGATTCATCCAAGACAGTAAATCGCCCTGGGCCGCGCCAGTGATTCTAGTTCCCAAGAAGGATGGGTCGACGAGAATGTACATCGACTACCGCAAGCTGAATGCAGTAACAGTAGAGAATAAGTACCCACTACCAAGGATTGATGACCTGTTTGACCAGTTGAGCAAGGCCAGCGTCTTTTCCAAGATCGATCTTCGGTCGGGATACTATCAAGTAAGAGTCCGGAAGCAAGACATACCGAAGACAGTATTCAGATCTAGATATGGGCATTATGAGTTTTTAGTAATGCCCTTTGGACTAACCAACGCCCCCGCAGTATTCATGGATTTAATGAACCATATCTTTCTGCCGTATTTGGATAAATTTGTGGTGGTATTCATAGATGACATTCTTGTCTATTCTAGCAGTGAAGAGGAGCATGAGAAACATCTTAGGACTGTCTTACAGACATTGAGGGAGCATCAACTTTATGCGAAGCTCGACAAGTGTGAATTCTGGTTAGACCACATTTCGTTCCTGGGACATGTAATTTCTGGGGCAGGAGTGTCAGTGGATCCGAAGAAGATTGAGGCCGTAGAGCATTGGCCGGTCCCGAGAACGGTTGCAGAAGTGCGAAGTTTCTTAGGACTAGCTGGTTACTATAGAAGGTTCGTAGCGGACTTTGCCAAAATCTCTGCGCCCTTAACGCGTTTGACGCATAAGGACATAGAGTTTGTTTGGTCAGCTAGCTGTCAGGCATCATTTGAAGAATTGAAGAAGAGATTGATCTTAGCCCCGATCTTGACGCTTCCAGTAGGAGCGGGAGGCTTTACCGTATATTGTGACGCATCAAGAAAGGGTCTTGGATGTGTATTAATGCAGCACGAAAAGGTAATAGCATATGCGTCTCGGCAGCTTCGAGACCATGAGAAGAATTACCCGACTCACGATTTGGAGTTAGCAGCTGTGGTGTTTTCACTCAAGTTGTGGAGGCATTACTTATACGGGGATCGGGTAAAGATCTACACTGATCATAAGAGTTTGAAATACGTATTCACGCAGCGAGATTTGAACATGAGGCAAAGAAGATGGTTAGAACTGCTGAAGGATTTTGATTTAGATCTTCAGTATCATCCAGGCAAGGCGAATATAGTTGCAGATGCACTGAGTAGGAGAGACAGTGTCTTTATCTTGACCTCGCAGAAGCATATTTTAGAAGACCTTCAGAGTATGGGAATCGAAGTAGTTTTGCCAAGGGATATAGGAAGAATGACCAGTATACAGATTCAGTCAACCTTAGTAAAGAGGATAAGGACAGCACAAGCAGGAGATCCACAGATTCAAAAATTGCGGTCGGAGTGTGAATCAGGCCGTAGGAAGGAGTTAGTGATTCATGAAGATGGTACGCTCAGGTTTGGAAACAGACTCTGTGTACCGAGTGGAGACCTTCGGCAAGAAGTTATGTCCGAAGCTCATAGTTCTATTTACTCTATTCATCCAGGAGGAACGAAGATGTATCGAGACATCAGGCAGTTCTTTTGGTGGAATGGCATGAAAAGAGAGATAGCGAGATTTGTATCCAAGTGTCTGGTATGTCAGCAGGTGAAAGCTGAGCAGCGGAGACCAGCAGGGTTGCTACAGCCGCTTTCTATCCCAGAATGGAAATAGGAGCACATCACGATGGATTTTGTGACCGGTTTACCTAGATCCCCGACTGGTAAGAATGCAGTCTGGGTAATAGTAGATCGACTCATGAAGGTCGCTCATTTCCTTCCCTTCCAAGTTGGACAGACTACTGAGCAGTTAGCAGAAATGTACATGAAGCAGATAGTAAGGCAGCACGGTGTTCCAGTTAGTATAGTATCAGATCGGGATACGCGGTTTACTTCCCATTTTTGGCGGTGCTTACACCAAAGTTTGGGAACCAAGTTAAGATTCAGTACTGCTTATCATCCACAAACTGACGGGCAATCAGAAAGAACCATTCAGACGTTAGAAGATATGCTACGGGCGTGTACCTTGGATTTTGGCGGATCTTGGGAGGATCACCTTCATCTAGTGGAGTTCTTCTATAACAACAGCTATCAGGCTAGCATTCAGATGGCCCCTTTCGAAGCATTGTACGGAAGGAAGTGCAGGTCCCCTTTGGCATGGGACGACGTCGGAGAACGGAAGTTGTTAGGGCCAGAGATAATCACGCAGACTGTGAAGATAGTTAAGTTGGTCAGAGAGCGCCTTCGAGTTGCACAGGACCGACATCGTTATTGGGCAGATCAGCATCGTAGGCCTTTAGAGTTTAGAGTTGGCGACCAAGTGTTTCTGCGGATTTTGCCTACTCGGGGTATTATCAGATTTGGAACCCGAGGAAAGCTTAGTCCAAGATACATTGGTCCTTTTAAGATTCTCGCTCGGTAGGCGATGTGGCTTATCGACTTACCCTTCCGCCTTCGTTAACTGGCATACATGATGTGTTTCATGTGTCCCAATAACGTGGGTATGTCCCAGATCCGAGTCATGTCCTCGATCATTCTGAGTTAGTCGTTGGTACCGACCTAACTTACGAGGAACAACCCGTGTCTATTTTGCACCGACGAGAGAAGGTACTCAAGAATCGGACGATAAGCCTTGTCCGTGTTTCTTGGAACCATCACTCTTCGGAAGAGTCAACCTGGGAGTGCGAGGACGAGATCAGATCTCGGTATCCGCATTTGTTTGACTAATGAGGTATATTTTTACGCTTTATTGACACGATTCCATGCTTATCTACACCTGCTTGTTTGCCATTTTGTGATGTATGATAATAACTGCTATGATAGTTAACTTGTATATGATTGTGCCTTGCTTGCCCTGATTTCACTATCCTGTCTTGGCTGGAATTTCGAGGACGAAATTTTTCTAAGAAGGGTAGAGATGTCACTCCCCGATCCTGGAATACGTATTTTAATACGTAAACCGATAAATTATATTTACCTTGTATTTATACGATATTTATTATGCTGTATCTCTTCATGCATTTCCCAAAATATTCGACAAAATATTATTTCGTAATTTATTTTCTGTATTTGGGCCTACAGTTTTGGCTCATTTTGGTAACCTATTTTTGGTTCACCAATGGTCCATCATGAACCCTTGGGTTCAAGATTCTATATATATAACTCATCTCATTCTCTCTCCTCTCATTTATTTCCTTTCATTTTTTTCCTCCACCAACCAAGGCAAGTGCCAACTTGCTCAAGAGATGGATCCATAAATTTTGTTCATGTTTTCTTACAAAATTATTTGTCAAAATATGTTCTTCTCCTCATTCTATACTAGTTTAGAACTTGAAATTTTTCATTTTGAAGCTTTAATTTTTGTAGATCTAAGTTTTAACCATTTTCGGATTTTCTTGGTTTTGATCTAGCAAACTTCATTATTTTTAAGTTTTGAGTGTTCCATGTTGTAGAGAATTTTGTTCTACCCCATTTTGACCTATAGAAGTCCCAATTTGGGTTTAGGATGAGGATTTTATGGTCCTTAGAAGTTCTAGGGCTCATGGTGTTCTTGCTCTCAGCCAAGAGGAAGGAGATGACCCTGTAGCAGTTGGCGCGCGCAGCCCGCTTGACCCCAGCGCTTTTTAGCGATGGGCGCAGCTCTCTCGTGGACCAGCGCCCTTTGGCGCTAGGAGCTTGGACCCCTGCGCGCTTTGACCCTGCGCGTTTGGACCCCTGCGCGCTTTGACCCTGCGCGCTTGGACCCCTGCGCGCTTTGACCCTACGCGCTTTGACCCCTGCGCGCTTGGATCCCAGCGCGCTTTGACCCCTGCGCGCTTGGACCCCTGCGCGCTTGGACCCTGCGCGCTTGGACCCCTGCGCGCTTTGACCCTGCGCGCTTGGACCCCTGCGCCCTCTGACCCAGCGCGCTTGGACCCAACTCACTCTGACCCAGCGCGCTCTGACCTGGACTCCCCTATATTTTATATTTTTATATATATTATATTGTATATATATATATGTAAATGTTTGTGTAAGCTATATATCCTTACGCCTTTTGTCCTGAGCATGATATGAGCACTAATGTGACCCCGGTGAACAAAGTATTCCTACCCGATACATGTGCCTGAATGTTCCAGTTCTTGTTCATAACCGACAAATGACTCGTAACTTCACGTGGCGTATTTTTAATGATGCATTACACTAAGGAGGGTAGAACATGTTGGCATGCTGACTGACATGGATCCTCACTTGGGGTACTCGTACTTGAGTACGACTTTTAGGAGGATAATCATGCAGGCCACAGCATGTGAGTCCAAGATTTCACCTAAGGTTAAACTAGGCAACTAAATATACTAGATGCATGGGGAGGGCAGAATCCCGAGATCGTGTTATACCAGCCGCCTTGAGATATTGTCTTGACGCGCCGGCTGGTCTCCATGGATACTGTGTCATCTGCAACGAGCGGACGACTGTATCCGATTAATTCCTGCTATATATTATATGTCTCGGCAAGGTGGCCTTACGAGGGTCCTGTGCTCAATAATATCTGTCTATGCGAACCCCTGGGTTGGCTAGCCTTGCTGGAAAGATACGCTATGAGGATTTCGAAATAACATGACGCGAGGATAACCTCGTCCCACTAGAAACTCGTAGACTTGATTGGCCGCGAAAACGACTTGCTTGTATCCTATTACCTTCCGCGAATAACTGAGGAAAGCGGACTGTTATGATACGTGATCCAACCCATGTTCTTGTTTGATTGTTGGGTTGGTTATCGTACTATGACAGGCTGTGGACCGAAGTTATGAACGGAAGACTTATTCTGGTTGTGAAGTGTCACTTCTGTGAATGACTGAGGAACATGGTCTATCATGGTACATGATCCAACCCATGTTCTTGTTTGATTGTTGGGTTGGTTATTGTGCTACGATAGGCTATCGACCGAAGTCACGATCAGGAGATTTTATTGTTTCTACCTTTAAACTTATGTGAAAGTTATAGAGTACGACACGTCTCGACTCCATACGGCACCTTTTGTCCTTGTTTGGTTATAAGGGTGCCATATGGGTTCGAGGATGTTGCGCTAACCTATAATAGTAGCATAAGTATTGCTATTATCAATCATTCTAGTAACTGGATTTTTAATCTTAACTCTTGTGCCCCTTTGGCGGTACTTGCTATTCGGGGCTGACCCCGCTGGTTTTGTTTGGCCAGATCTTGTAGCAGATCCAGAGGACACGATCTTCCTCTCTGACATCCATGGTGCATACTAGGAGCTTGGCGTTTCGGGGACTCGAGTGGGTTTCTTCTCCACCACTCCTGCTTATACTTTGTGCGGCGTTTAGCCACCGGCACCTGTTAGCCGGATTACTTGATATTTTGTGTCAGTACATAATAGTAATTAAACAGACTGCAGCTGTATATAATTTTGTACTCATGACCCTCTGAGATAGCTAAATTATAAAGCTAGTCTCTCATGACCATTTTGATGAAGCGTCGGGGACGCCTTACTGCTTTATCTTTAATGTTCATTTAATTGCTGATGTGACTTGATTGATTGAGACATAGAACTCTGGGGGACCATAGGATACTTGATTGTAGCATGTACCCCCTAGTCTCTCGACAGCCACGATCGTCGTATGACGTTACGTACCTCATATGAAGTAGCTGGCCTAGTCCGTCTCCGTATTTCGGTACTGGGGCGTGACAGGGAACCACAAGACCAAACATGAACACGGCTATAAACAATAAAAACAACTCCACAGAAGATAACACGAAAAGTACATGTCCATAAATAATCCAAAAGCTGGAAACTGAAATAAAATACATGTAATAAAACTGTCACTCCCCATTTTCGAAATACGTAAATTTTTGATTTTTCATGTATATGGTATCTGGCACCTGTATCTTTATTGCATTTATCCTGTATTTGTAACTGGTCATGGCATGGAACAGTATCTCGTCGCGGATTAGTGTGCCACCCCATGTCCTTGTCTGGTTGTAGGCGTGGTTCACTGTTTCGATGATAAGATTTCTGAACTGTGCTGTGGTTAGGATTTTATTTAATTAATTTAATTAGTTGTATCATGTAGCATTTAACATGTCATTAGTCATGTGGTTAAGAGCATGCTTAAGCTTAGGATTTCTTTGAGTCAACCCAACCGCTATATATATTCTCTTCCACACTCTCTCTCCTCATTCACTCTTTCATTTATTTTCCTCAAGCAAACTTTTAGGCAAGTACATCTTGCACCAAATGGAGAGATTATTGCATTTTCATTTCTTAATTTTTCTTTGATATTATTTGTCTATATTGTTCTTCTCTTCATTCTCTACAAGTTTAGTTCTTGGAGTTTTTGATTTTAATGGCTAGTTTGGTGTAGATTTAAGTTTCTAAAACTAGGGTTCTATGGGTTTTCATGGTTTTGATCTATCAAACTTGGTTGTTTTTGAAAACTAATGGTCATATGTTGTAGGAAATTTGATTCTACACAATTTTGACCTTTGAAAAGTTAGATTTTGACTTATTTTGAGGAAGTAATGGCCAAAATAATTTTTGTCAAACTTCTATGTTCATCTGTCCTGATTCTGGCAGGGATGATGAATAGTGTTGCATAGTACTGTATAGTGCCGAGCCGCATAAGGATGATGCATAGTGCTGCATAGTGCCGAGCCGCATAAGGATGATGCATAGTGCTGTATAGTGCTGCATAGTGCCGAGCCGCATAAGGATGATGCACAGTGCTGCATAGTACGAGCCGCATAAGGATGATGCATAGTGCTGCATAGTGCCGAGCTGCATAAGGATGATGTATAGTGTTGTATAGTGCTGCATAGTGCCGAGTCGTATAAGGATGATGCATAGTGCAGCATAGTACCGAGTCGCATAAGGATGATGCATAGTATTGCATAGTGCCGAGCCGCATAAGAATGATGCATAGTGCTGCATAGTGCTGCATAGTGCTGAGCTGCATAAGAATGATGTATAGTGCTGCATAGTGCTGCATAGTGCCGAGCCACATAAGGATAATGTATAGTGCTGCATAGTGCCGAGCCGTATAAGGATGCTGCATAGTGCTGTATAGTGCTGCATAGTACCGAGCCGCATAAGGATGATACATAGTGCTGCATAGTGCCGAGCCGCATAAGGATGCTGCATAGTGCCTAGCCGCATAAGAATGCTGAATAGTGCCGCATAGTGCCTATTTTGGCTGCTTTTGGCTATTTTAAGTCCTATTTGGCTGAATTGTGGCCAGAATTTCTCCTAACTCCCAACATAAAAGTTGTAGATCTTTGTCTTGGCTTCAAGGACCTTCATGTCTCACTTTAACCAGAATTCATATATGACTTTTATGTCACGAGGGGTCCACGTGACTTCCTGACTTGACCGTGTTCCTGACCTGATTACCTGTATACGTGCTGGTACCTATAATAAGTGTGTATTGAGATACAATATTAGTATGCACTGTGGTGCCATTTAATGAGTGCACTGAGGTGTGACTCTACGTGCTAAGTGATCATTCTTGTTATATGTCAATACATGTGTACCTTCCAGCACAGTCATGGTAATTGGTCAGTAATAGTGTCGTGGTAAAATGATTGTTGTTTGATGCATTACACTAAGCATGGATCTAGATTGAGCCGATGTGGATTTATACTTAGGGTACACGTACTATGGTACGACATATAGGAGGATGACCATGTGACCACGACATGTAATTCTAATATCGAGATAGGGTTAGTCTAAGCAACTTAAATTGGTAGAAGCATTGGGAGGGAACAGAATCTCGAGATCGTACGTCACCAGCCGCCCTGGGTCCCGTCCTGGCGCGTCGGGTTGGCTGCCGCGGATACTGTATAGTCATCCGCACTAGTGGAGTGCAGTATCTGATTTGTGACTGCCGAGCCAGCTCTTCCTATAGGAGAGCTGGAACCGTTACTGCTTATTCTAGCGCGGTGGCCTTTCGAGGGACCGGTGCATTTCGTGCTTGCTTGTATATAATGGTTTGGCTAGCCCTGCTGGAATGCGATATGATCTGAGGATTCCTATATATATATTGCATTACTGGGATAACCCAGGCACATCATAGAAAGCCGTAGGATTGATTGGCCGATTGTAAGCTGACTTGTTTGTGATATGTTTTCGTCTGCTAGCTACCGAGGAACATGGACTATCGTGGTGCGTGGTCCAACCCATGTCCTTGTTTGGTTGTTGGGTTGGGCTATTGTGCTGCGATAGGCTATGGACCGAAGTCGCGATCAGAAGCCCTTTTACCTGTCCATGGTTATAGGATATATCTTATCTCGGTACGATATTGGCACCATTTGTCCTTGTTTGGTTGTAAGGGTGCCGTATTGTCTCGATGATATGGTATAAGCCTATAACTCGTGAATCAGGTCTTATTTAACTCATTGGATTTATCTCACTCTTTTGTGCTCCCTTGTGGTACTTGCTATTCGGGGCCTGACCCTGCTGGTTTTGTTTGGCCAGATTTCGTAGCAGCTCCAGAGGATCCAGCCTTCCACCCGAATAATGGTGCACACCAGGAGTATGGGCGCCAGGGACCATGAGTGGGTTTCTTCTTCACCGCTCTGATATCTTCTATTTTGTACTTGGCGTTTAGCCACCGGCACTTGTTTAGCCGGCAGTTCTGGATACTAGTTTCCTTTGCATAATTGTAATTAAATCAGACTGCAGCTGACTATAGTTATGTACTATTGACTCTCGGAACTAGCTCATCATTTTGTATAGCTAGACTCATGAATCATTCTGATGAAGCGTCGGGGACGCCTTACTGCTTTGTCTTATATGATCATTATTTACTGCTTCTTGTTTTGATTGATTGAGACATAGATGCTCTGTGGGACCATAGGAGACCTGATTGTAGCATGCACCCCCTAGTATCTTGACAGCCACGATCGCCGTATGACGTTTATATACCTCATACGGTGTAGCTGGCCTAGTCCGTCTCAGTATTCCGGTACTGGGGCGTGACAAGGTTTTAGTGGTGGCCCATGTAGGTCTTTTTTTCAGACTTGTGGGGTGTTGCGATTATAGGAGTCTCAATCAAAACATGTTCTCCTTGATCTCCTGATTCGTTTTCTCTTTCTCCCACCTTGATTGCTAACTTGATTATCATCCTTGATTCTTTTCCGTCCTGTCTTTTGATACCTTGTATCCTTTCCTTTAGGGGCACATCATTCTCGGCTATTAGAGGAGCCGGTATGGGAGAGAATCCAGTAGATCAGGGACCGATTGGAGATCAGCAAGGGGTAGCCCCTCTACCTGGACAGATTCACATCGAGAATGTTATCGAGCATGAGCCAGTTGAGCCGCAGAGGCCAGAGGATCCCGTACCTCCAGTGATGCCGGTAGTACCAGTAGCACTAGATACACCGGCACTATTGCAGATTATTAGAGGGTTATTGGAGACCCAGCAACGCCAGACGGCAGCCCAACAGCAACAACAAACCCGACAGCAAGAACAAAATGTGCTACAGAATTAGGGGTTGCAATTAGCCCTTGAGAGAAGTGTCAGAAATGACTCAGGAGCGTCCGGAAGGTTTTGTCGACTTAACCCGAGATATTTTGACAGCACGGAGGATGCCATCACGACGGATGCTTGGCTTCAGGATACAGAGGCCATATTGACTGCAGCAAAGGTTCTAGCAGAAGATAAGGTTGACCAGGTCAGACTTTTACTTCAGGATCTCGCTCGCGATTGGTGGGCATCGGAAGAGGTTGGAATAAGGCGTCCTGTTCCCTGGGATAGCTTCAGTACCAGATTCAAGGCTAAGTACTTTGGCGAGGTAGCGCGATATGAGCTACAGCAGAGGTTTATCAGTCTCAAGCAGACTGGTAAGACGGTGGACGGTTATGCAGCGGAGTTCTGTAGGTTAAGTAGGTTTGCTCGGATGATGGTGGCGACAGAGCCAGAGAGAGCAATGAGGTTCCAGCAGGGACTTCACCTAGAGATTTTGCAGCTGGTCGAGGGGCACGACTACCAGACATTCGATGCAGTATTGACGGCGGCTCGGAGGCACGAGCTTATTATTCAAAGGTTATCAGCAAGGACTGGGGGCCAGAAGAGGTCTCATACGCAGAGTGTTGGGGGAGGAGCAGTACCTCGGACGTCAGTACCAGCTCCTGGCGTCCGAATTCGTGATGCAGCACCAGTCACGACAATTGTGACTGTACCAGTTCGACAGCAGCAACAGAGGAACCAGCAGCAGCGTCAGGAAGCACCAGTGGGTTGCACTTACTGTGGTAAGGGAGGGCACACTAGGGATGTATGTCATTCAGCTAATGGAATATGCTTGAGGTGTGGCAGTCCAGACCATAGGATTGCCAATTGTCCTATGATGCAGAGGCCAGGAGGGCCAGCTCAATAGTTTTCGGCGTTGCCAGCTCCAGAGGTAGCACCGTATCAAGGGCCAGCACTAGCAGTGAGGCCACTAGCTCAGTGCCCATTACTGACGCAAGCTCAGATATACCGACAAGCGCAACATCAGGTTGGACAGCAGGGCCAGGGAAGGCAGGGACAAAGGCAAGAAGAATTTGGACTATTAGAGCAGAGGTTGGCTGAAGGCGGTCAGATTTTGGGTAAGTTTTGAGTATTATTTATTATAATTCCTTGAGTTCTATATTCGAAGAGTGAAGGAGACTTTCTCGTCTCACTCATCTGCTCTCGTATCATGTGATACGTGATATTCATCATGTGTCTTGATTACGAGGGTACGTCCTGGGCAGAGTCTCGTTCTTGATTTAGTCATTGGTACCGACTTATCTCAAGCGTTGACCCTTGTCCACTTTGGGAGTCAGTGTAGGACATCGAGGATGAATTCCTACCTGACTTGAGAGGTATATTTTATTCGTATGTCTCCGATCACTTTCCTTCTATGGTATGATTATTGTTTGTGCTTTTACTTAATAGTTCTTTCTTTCGTAATCTGTTCATATGTCATGTGTTGTTTGATAATTGTGCTTGCTATATGTCATGAGTGTATTTCGTGATCTGAGAGCGTGCTCAACTAGCCTTATCGAAATTCTGAGGACGGAATTTTTCTAAGGAGGGTAGAGATGTCACTCCCCGTTTTCGGAATACGTAAATTTTTGATTTTTCATGTATATGGTATCTGGCACCTGTATCTTTATTGTATTTATCCTGTATTTGTAACTGGCCATGGCATGGAACAATATCTCGTCGCGGATTAGTGTGCCACCCCTTGTCCTTGTCTGGTTGTAGGCGTGGTTCACTGTTTCGATGATAAGATTTCTGAACTGTGCTGTGGTTAGGATTTTATTTAATTAATTTAATTAGTTGTATCATATAGCATTTAACATGTCATTAGTCATGTGGTTAAGAGCATGCTTAAGCTTAGGGTTTCTTTGAGTCAACCCAACCGCTATATATATTCTCTTCCACACTCTCTCTCCTCATTCACACTTTCATTTATTTTTCTCAAGCAAACTTTTAGGTAAGTACATCTTGCACCAAATGGAGAGATTATTGCATTTTCATTTCTTGATTTTTCTTTGATATTATTTGTCTATATTGTTCTTCTCTTCATTCTCTACAAGTTTAGTTCTTGGAGTTTTTGATTTTAAAGGCTAGTTTGGTGTAGATCTAAGTTTCTAAAACTAGGGTTCTATGGGTTTTCATGGTTTTGATCTATCAAACTTGGTTGTTTTTGAAAACTAATGGTCCTATGTTATAGGAAATTTGATTCTACACAATTTTGACCTTTGAAAAGTTAGATTTCGACTTGTTTTGAGGAAGTTATGGCCAAAATAATTTTGGTCAAACTTCTATGTTCATCTGTCCTGATTCTGGCAGGGACGATGAATAGTGTTGCATAGTGCTGCATAGTGCCAAGCCGCATAAGGATGATGCATAGTGCTGTATAGTGCCGAGCCGCATAAGGATGATGTATAGTGCTGCATAGTGCTGCGTAGTGCCGAGCCGCATAAGGATGATGTACAGTACTGCATAGTGCGAGCCGCATAAGGATGATGCATAGTACTGTATAGTGCCGAGCCGTATAAGGATGATGTATAGTGATGCATAGTGCTGCATAGTACCGAGCCGTATAAGGATGATGCATAGTGCAGCATAGTACCGAGCCGCATAAGGATGATGCATAGTATTGTATAGTGCCGAGCCGCATAAGGATGATGCATAGTGCTGCATAGTGCTGAGCCGCATAAGGATGATGCATAGTGCTGCATAGTGCTACATAGTGCCGAACCACATAAGGATAATGCATAGTGCTGCATAGTGCCGAGCCGCACAAGGATGATGCATAGTGCTGTATAGTACCGAGCCGTATAAGGATGATGCATAGTGCTGTATAGTGCCGAGCAGCATAAGGATGCTGCATAGTGCCTGGCCGCATAAGAATGCTGAATAGTGCCTATTTTGGCTGTTTTTAGCTATTTTAAGTCCTATTTGGCTGAATTGTGGCCAGAATTTCTCCTAACTCCCAACATGAAAGTTGTAGATCTTTGTCTTGGCTTCAAGGACCTTCATGTCTCACTTTAACCAGAATTCATATGTGACTTTTATGTCACGAGGGGTCCACGTGACTTTCTGACTTGACCGTGTTCCTGACCTGATTACCTGTATACGTGCTGGTACCTATAATAAGTGTGTATTGAGATACAATATTAGTATGCACTGCGGTGCCATTTAATGAGTGCACTGAGGTGTGACTCTACGTGTTAAGTGATCATTCTTGTTATATGTCAATACATGTGTACCTTCCAGCACAGTCATGGTAATTGGTCAGTAATAGTGTCGTGGTAAAATAATTGTTGTTTGATGCATTACACTAAGCATGGATCTAGATTGAGCCGATGTGGATTTATACTTAGGGTACACGTACTATGGTACGACATATAGGAGGATGACCATGTGACTACGACATGTAATTCCAATATCGAGATAGGGTTAGTCTAAGCAACTTAAATTGGTAGAAGCATTGGGAGGGAACAGAATCTCGAGATCGTACGTCACCAGCCGCCCTGGGTCCCGTCCTGGCGCGTCGGGTTGGCTGCCGCGGATACTGTATAGTCATCCGCACTAGTGGAGTGCAGTATCTGATTTGTGACTGCCGAGCCAGCTCTTCCTATAGGAGAGCTGGAACCGTTACTGCTTATTCTAGCGCGGTAGCCTTTCGAGGGACCGATGCATTTCGTGCTTGCTTGTATATAATGGTTTGGCTAGCCCTGCTGGAATACGATATGATCTGAGGATTCTTATATATATATTGCATTACTGGGATAACCCAGGCACATCATAGAAAGCCGTAGGATTGATTGGCCGATTGTAAGCTGACTTGTTTGTGATATGTTTTCTTCTGCTAGCTACCGAGGAACATGGACTATCGTGGTGCGTGGTCCAACCCATGTCCTTGTTTGGTTGTTGGGTTAGGCTATTGTGCTGCGATAGGCTATGGACCGAAGTCGCGATCAGAAGCCCTTTTACATGCCCATGGTTATAGGATATATCTTATCTCGGCACGATATTGGCACCGTTTGTCCTTGTTTGGTTGTAAGGGTGCCGTATTGTCTCGATGATATGGTATAAGCCTATAACTCATGAATCAGGTCTTATTTAACTCATTGGATTTATCTCACTCTTTTGTGCTCCCTTGTGGTACTTGCTATTCGGGGCCTGACCCTGCTGGTTTTGTTTGGCCAGATTTTGTAGCAGCTCCAGAGGATCCAGCCTTCCACCCGAACAATGGTGCACACCAGGAGTATGGCCGCCAGGGACCATGAGTGGGTTTCTTCTTTACCGCTCTGATATCTTCTATTTTGTACTTGGCGTTTAGCTACCGACACTTGTTTAGCCGGCAGTTCTGGACACTAGTTTCCTTTGCATAATTGTAATTAAATCAGACTGCAGCTGACTATAGTTATGTACTATTGACTCTCGGAACTAGCTCATCATTTTGTATAGCTAGACTCATGAATCATTCTGATGAAGCGTCAGGGACGCCTTACTGCTTTGTCTTATATGATCATTATTTACTGCTTCTTGTTTTGATTGATTGAGACATAGATGCTCTGTGGGACCATAGGAGACCTGATTGTAGCATGCACCCCCTAGTCTCTTGACAGCCACGATCGCCGTATGACGTTTATATACCTCATACGGTGTGGCTGGCCTAGTCCGTCTCAGTATTCCGGTACTGGGGCATGACAAAAACTGTAGAGGGAGGCAAGGTATACTTGCCTGGAGGTTGCACGCAGATCCAACAAATATATAGTCAACTAGTGAGCCGTACAGTCCAAGTCATCACAACTGTCTCCGAAAGCTGAAACAAATATCGCCAACATTCTCAGAATAGTCAAATTAGTTAGGATTGCCTGTCCTTAAGTCCAATTCTGGACACAGGGACAAAACGGTAATTTTGGACCAAAACGGTGTCCGCCGTTGGACCCGCTTTGCACCAAAAAGCATGCCAGAGTCAATGGTCTCTAAAGTCGTCAAACTACATATCTACAGATCCAGTTTTCTGATACGAACCCAACCGTATGACCAAAGTTGGATTCCGGCAGGCCGTGCACAAAATCGTCCATTGAGTCAGACCGTGGGGCCCGCAAAACAATAATTATATCAACTGTCTCAGAATCGGACCAAACTTGGCATACAGGACCAGAAATACGATACGGTCCTGTTGGCACAAGTTTCGTCTCGATCTGACGAGCGTATACAAAGTAATTGAGAAACTTGCACAGAGGCCGATACGGTGAATTTCGACGGATACGCATCAAATTCGTCGCGCACACGCGACCAATTTGAATTCCGTCAAAGCCCACACGTCCACGAAGCCGTTACGCACCTTTCGATGCTTTCGGTTCCCGACTACGTCGCCCGAAATGGCGGAACGCACGTCGCATCGAGGGTTTTTCTAGTTTTCTATAATTTTCAAAACAGATTTTTGGAGAACTTTGGGATCGAATAACTCCCTACACAGACCATGAAATTTGAAAGTACAAACTTGATTTCACAGCTCTATATTTGGTTAACAAGAATTGTTCAGATGGGTTTTTGAAACTGTTCTTGGATTGGCAAGTTTTCGCCTTCTAAAGTAGGGGTTTGAATATCTAAAACTGTCATGTTTCAGACAGTTTTCATCGATTTTCAATTCGACCTACGGTCTAATCGAATTCGATTTTATACAAACTAATTAGCAAGGTTTCTAGGTGTATACGTTGTACTCGTACCTGAAGTAGTAGTTTGCTAAACGATCGATCGTGCGTCGAGAACTCGCGCTGCGAAGCGGCCTTCGTAAACTCTGGTACTGCTGCTGTGCATGTGCTGTTGTCCTGCGCGCACGGTTCCCCCGCCGTCCGACGACTCATACGGCGGCGCTCCGGCGTCGCGGGTGACCTCCAGGGGTGAGGGGGCGCTGCTCACTGAATATGGACGTAGGCGAAGAAAGCCATGAGGGAGCCATCAACGCCGGCAATGAGGAGAGGCACGTCGGGTTGCCTGTACCCGTCGCACAGCCGATATCTCGTCCGCCGCAGAACACCGGGTGGAGTGACAATGAATGAAGCTCACGTCGGCGCTGTCTTATAGGTGGTGGCAATGCCGAATATGAGATGGTGAAGGAGACGTCGACGAGAAAGATGGAAGTTTGTTATTCGCGGCTAGGTTTTATATTGTTATAAAGCATGGATGGCCTGGCCTGGGCTTTGGGGAATTCTCTTGGTTTCGAGCGAGCTGTGGGAATTCTCTTAGGTCTTCCTACTGTGCTGGGCTGCTGACTTCTAGCGTGGACCTGGGCTCAGCTGGCTGGCCTGGGATTGGTATTACAATTACTGTGGGCCGGCTGAGCTCGGTTTTGCTTATTTCAATCCCCCTTTTTTCTAAAGCGTATTATATATATTCATACACCTACACACATATTTATATATATTTACATATACAAACACTTATACACGTATATAATATCTATTTATATATATGTATATCCATACACACACGTATAATATATTTATATATATACACATATACACATATTTATATATATTTATATATACATACGCATACACACATAGGTAATATCTATTTATTTATACCTAACTTCCATGCATACCTACCATTATAACAATAAATATTCACAATAACCAAAATATATCCTAATAATATATATTCATAATATAGTGTCTTATTTATAGAAATATATATACACATATATATACACATATATATATACATATATACACATCATTATAATAAATGATATATTAAATATAAATCGCCAATTCCTAAATATATACACAAAAATATTTGCATTTACCAAACATGTTTACAAGGTTGTATTTGGTCCCACTACATGCCTACATGGGCTTGGATTTGACTTGAGTCCAACCTGGTCAGGTTCGGTACAACCAGGTTCCCTAAAACTCAATAATATAATTAAATAATAAATAAAATCTTCGGTACGGTTAAGTCGCAACTTGGCCTGGTTTTCCTAGTTAGGACACACCGATGACTTGGCACTCCCTTATCATGGCTAAACACTAGTCAAAGCATGCCACTGCACTATCCGTGCCATGACCGAAAACAAGATCCACATGACCGAAAAGGTTTGAAGGATGCGGTTTGAGGATGACAAAACCATGTTGCCTCAAGTCAAGAAGTTCCTCAAGTTATGCCAGAAGCTGGAGGATGACGACATGCCCTTGATCGATGCTTTTATCGTCGGGGTGTCGCCAAGCTCTCACCTGGGTGGAGCAACTTCATCGCGGACATGCACCACAAGAAGATGGAAAGTGGATCTGGAACACCTGTTGCATAGATACATATTGAAGACGAGTTGAGGGCTCAATTCAAAGTGGACACCTTGTCCAAGCAGATAGCTAAGACGAACTTGGTGCACGGAGAAAATTTTAAAAGAAAGCAGAAGGCTCCCTACTAAAAGAAGTAAGATGTTCACCATCTGAAGGTAAAGTCGGCTCTGTTCAAGCCCAAGTCCAAAGAACTTGGGACTTGTTTCAACTGTGGCAAAAAAGGCCACTGGAAGAGGAGCTGCAAAGAAAAACCATAACAAAAGGAGCAAGGTGAGGCTAACATTATTGCTATGATTGTACATGTTGACTCAACTGAGATTGACACGGACTGGTGGATAGACATTGGGCCTTGTGTTATGTTTTCTCAAAGAAGAAGTGGTTCACCACATGCCAACCTGTTTCTGAGAAGGTTATGGTGGCGAACCAGACACAAGCTGAAGTACTTGGGATCGGGACGGTAGTTTTGCAACTGACTTCGGGAAAATCGCTGACGCTTCAGAAAGTGAAGCACGTACCTACTATAGCCAAGAACCTGGTCTCTGGAAGCCTGTTCAGCAACGCAGGCTTGAGGATAGACATTACTGTTTGTCAAGTCGTTATATCCTATAAAGGAACATACTTCGGAAAGGTCGTTTGCACCGAAGGGATATTCAAACTTCAACTTATAACTCCTATAGAGATAGTGAATGCAGTTTCTTCTTCCGGTTATTCTCTTGAGTTGTGGCATAATAGACTATGACATGTTCATTACAAAAGAATAAACAAGATGTCTAGTCTAGGGCTTATCTCCAAATGTGGGGGTAAGGAGTTAGAGAAGTGTGAGGTCTGTACGCAGACAAAGATCACAAAGAAACCGATCAAGTGGGTAAACCGAAGTACAAATCTTCTGGAGTTGGTGCACTCAGATATCTGTGACTTCAAACAGTTCTCCATAAAGGCCGGGATGAAGTATTTCATTACTTTCATCGACGACTTCTCAAAGTACGCATTCGTTTATCTACTGTAACCACCACTTTTCTAAAGTGAGGGTAATTTTGAACTTTTATAAAATTGACCATGTTCATTATTAAATAATATATTTAAATCTTATTAATAAATAATTGGTGGATTTAGATTATTTAAATACTAATTAAATTGGTGTATTGTGACTTGGTGTTCTACTAGTGTAACCCTAGAACTACTTAGCCTACAGACTAACCATGACCATGGGGACCTATCCCATGTGATTAGAGTAGCTAATTACCACTTTTTAGGTTAAGAGTATTATGGTCATTTTGTGACTTTTGTATTAATTTGAATTTTGATTAATTAGTAATGTGCTAATTGAGATATTAGACCTTAACTTTGTTTTGCCCTAACCTAGATGTTAGTCATGATCTTAGAGACTAAGTTAGAGGATTACAAACTTAATGGCTAAGTTAGAAATATATAGATATTCAGCTAAGTTAGATTTTTAGCTTGAACCAATTTCTACTTGGGACTTTAGCTAGAAGGCTTAGAATTTCTATTAGAGAGAAGCCCATAACTTGCATTGCACCTAAACCTAAACCCTAACTATAGTGGCCGGCCAAGGGGCCTCCCTCCCATAAAGGTTCACAATTATTACATCTTACCTCTTTTTCATAGCCTCCTTTAAACCTAATTTGTGTTCTTCCCCAAATCACCCCCTTTTTCCCAAATCACCTCCAAATTGAGCGTAGTCTTTTGTATTGCACTCCCTTTCTGTAGAGAAGACCATTGGAGGCTAACTAGCAAGGACTGGGGAGCTCTTTGGACCATAACAATTAGAGAAGGACCTCATTCCTAAGCTTTTTCATTGAGAAACGCTCAATAGGCAATGGCCCTAAATTCATTCTAATTTCCGTTTTCTCTTCATGAATGCATGCATCTAGGCACCATGGACCTGCAGACCAAGTTTGGTAGGATTTAGAGTCAATTTGGTATGTGTATCGGAGTGCTAGTACAAGTGTTTGATGAAATGCCACAAAGAATTGTTTTATTATATTTTTCAAAATTGATTTCATTTTCTTGTAGCCATTTATATGTGATTTAATATTCTGGATCACTGAGTTGGATTTGATGTCGTTTTCGTGTCCAAATCGAACACGGGAATGTTAGCACGACACTGTGACACATCCCCTGCTGTTCGACCCTCTTTTCTCTCTGTACAGGCCACGTGGACCCACCAAAATTGGTGTGGGACGGGGGCCATGACTGTCAGGCCCCTTTCCATGAATTTGAGTAGATTTCGTGTAGTATCGAACACGAAATTGAGGCCGTATGGATTTTTGCCTTGACTGGGCAATGATGAATCTTGCCACTGAAACGGGCTTCATGTTGAGCCTAGACACATCGTGGACACGTGACAGGGTAATGGAAACCTAGACCTAGACCTGAACTATTTGTGGACACGTGCACGAGACCTCTCGAGCCTTGTGTCGTGTTCAATTCCACCCGACACACACCGTACATACCCCTCTGTGCACTGGTTGCTAGATACATGATTCCCAGGTTTTGACACTTGTTGACACCTCGATTGGACACATCCATGGACACATGGTTGTCACTTAGATACCTGTTAACATGTTGCCATGTCCTGATACTCCATTGTCACATGATGGAAAATACACACTTGCTCGACACATATATTTTGACACCACTGCCTCACAAACTCGATTACCTGTGCACATCACTGTCTTCACACTATGCAATTCTCTACATTGACACAGTCATCCATTGATCAATCCCTATAGGCATTGTCCGCTTGAAAATCCATGTAATGATTTGTCTAACCCTTCTTTGCTCAGTTCCTTGGTGAAGTCATTTCCTCTTTGTTTCATTGCCAGGCCCAATTCACCTTGCCCTGCATATTGCTCGAACCTTTATACTAGTTCCCTGTCCACTGAAGTATCAGAGCTTTGATTTCCTAGGAATTGAAGGGATTAACCTGTTGGCTCAGTCAGTCCCCTGCTATTCCTTTATGTCTGTCCTCTATGCGTCTATATATATAATATATATATTTATATATATATATATATATATAAATATATATATATATATATATATATATGTGTGTGTGTGTGTGTGTGTGTGTGTGTGTGTGTGTGTGTGTATTAGCTAATATTAAGGTATTGAGAGTGGGGGATAGAGTAGACCATACAATAGAGTACCCTTTTGGTATTAGTTTGGATTACCCCCATGTATTAGTAATGTAGTGTCTTGAGTTTCCTTAGTTAAGGTATTGTATCAATCCTACATTAGTTTAGGTCAGTGCAGGTTAGAAGGGGCTGGGCACTACACTAAAGGATTTGGTCCCTGCAGGAAGTGTCCTAATGTCAGTTGTGAGTGTGAAGGATTAGGAAGCATGTGTGTGTGTCGCTTAGCTTTGTGACATACAATATAATGGGTGTCATGGAGTATGATGTGTAAGAGTAAAAGAGGAGTTTTTGGAGGTCGGGTTCAATAGTGTGCGCCTATGTATAGTAGATACACATATAGATACTTTGATAGATAAACAATAGCTAGATGAATAGATAGAGTGAGTGAGTAGTGTCAGTCCATCTCTGTCAAGGTAACCCTGTGAGAGGGTGTGGAGTGTTTAAATGTGAGTGTGTGTGTTGTAAGATTTAGAGTTTGAGTATCAGTGTTCAAGGGAGTACTAGAGTGTATGTATTTGTATTATATACTTATGCATTGTATCCTTAATATAAGAAATGTGTGTGTCCATTTGGGAGTGAAAGAGAGGTAGGGAGTTGAGTGGTGAGATTAGAAATGGGATATATGTATATTGTATTATATACTAGGTTGTAGATTAAGGGTAAGAGTTATATATTGATATATTAGTATAGGTTATGTTGTAGTGTATATGGTATATGCTATATAGGTATCCTATTAGGCTATGTACTTTATACCATTTGGCTATGTATATATATACACATGGTATATATATACATGGAGACTAGCTAGACTATTTTGACCTTAGATAGTAGCTAGATGGCCTAACTGGCCTAGAGGGCTTGAGTTTGACTAAACCCTAGACTAGTTGACTAGTTTGACTAGAGTTGACATAGTTTGACTAGATTGTTGACCAGAGTTGACCAAGAGTTGACTTTGACCTAAATTGACCTAGAATCATGTAGATTACATTGTAAACTTCAATTATTATATATTGAACATATTGTAACATGTATTGCTCTAAATAGGACATTGTGACTCGGTTCGGACATCTGTTTACATCAGTCGCTCATGGTATCAGACGAGTACATTCTCTGATCGTTTCATACTTGCTAGGACTTATATTCTTGCTCTAGATTACTTTACTTGATGCTGTCACGATGTTATCACAGATTAGTACTATATGGATCTTTTCATGAGATGTTATCCCCAAGCGGGTGCATCGGGTATTTCATGTTCGTGTAATTTATTATGTGCATCATGTACTCCTTAGACTCCTTTCTATTCATGTATACACATGTTCTCATGTGCCTTCATGTACACTCATGTGCACTCATGTTCATATGAGCTTCTTGTATAAAGTAGCGTAATCATGTACAATAACTGTAGCCTCCCTTCCCGAAAATTTTTGGAACATTTTTTTAATTTTGATTTCAATGGTGATTTTTAGAATTTTATAAATAATTATTTAGTTAATTATTACGGTAGATGATGTTAGCCATGGTTGAGTTTTGAAGTATCAGGTGATTAGAAATCGTGGCACGGATAGTGCAATGGCGTGCTTTGACTAGTGTATTAGCCCTGGTAGAGAAGGCCGAGCAATAGGGACGTCCTAACTAGAAAAGCCGTGCCAAGTTGCAATTTAACACTTACCAAAGGTTTTATTTATTATTTAATTATATTATAGAGTTTAGGGAACTTGGTTGTACCGAACCTGTCCAGAATGGGCCCAAGGCAATCCAAGCCCATGTAGGCATGTAGTGGGACCAAATACGGCCTTGTAGACATGTTTGGTAAATAAAAATATTCTTGTATATATTTTTAGGAATTGGCAATTATCTTCTAAACAATGTTATAGGTAGATTATAGGTATTATTATTATTATTATTAAATAGTGTTTTACAAAATTTGTATGATCTTCTGGAGCTAGATAAGAAGTGTGCATGTTATGTCCATCAGAAACGAATTTTGGGCTATTTTAATTGTTATTAGAATTTTTATTATCATTAATATTACTTGTTGCTATTAAATGATAACGATTTATTAAATCATTTATTATATAAATGATATATATATATATATATATATATATATATATATATATATGTGTGTGTGTGTGTGTGTGTGTGTGTGTGTGTGTGTGTGTATATATATATATATATATATATATATATATATATATATATATATATATATATATATATATATATATATATATAAATAAGACACTAGACTATGAAGATATATTATTCGGACATTAATTGGTTGCTGTTAGTATTTATTGTTGTTACCATTATTGATCATACCTAGAAAATTGTATTGCTTATATTTAGATTTAAGGTGTATATGCATATGTCATTATATATAGATATATGTATATGTAAATATATATATATAGATAAATTTATAATAGAGAATCTATATGTGGATATATATATATATATATATATATATATATATATATATATATATATATATATATATATATATATATATATGTATGGTTTTATTTAGAAACCAAATAAAATAAAACCCACATCAGCCAAACAAATTTCCCCATGCACACCCCTCCCAAACCATCAGGAAACCAAGCCAGCTCTCGAGCTTAGCCCAGCCAAATTTGGCTCAACCAAATCCCAGCCCTTCTAATGGGCCAAGCCCAACCGAGTAGTCCGACCCAACAGTCAGGCCAATCCCAGCCCTACCACAGCAGACCGAGCACACCCGAGCTGAAAACCGGCTGTGTGCGGATGCATATATATATATATATATATATATATATATATATATATATATATATATATATATAAAATATATATATATATATATATATATATATATATATATATATATATATATATATATATGCAGAGATAGATCGAGAATATATATATATATATATATGCAGAGATAGATCGAGAAGGAGTGGTAGAAAAACCCAAACCCTAATGCAAAACCCAAACCCCAGTCGGCTTCCCACCTCTGGACGACCGTGAGTGCCACCCTGCATCGTCGTTACAGGCGTCGGAGCGCTGCCAAAGCCGCGGTGGCCGACCGAAAATAGAGCACTGCTCTGTTTGTCGACAACAGTTGAGGTACCACTTCTCGACCGAATAACTTCGTGTATTCTCCATTAAATTCGATTCCGTAAGTTGGTATAGAAACCCTATATGACCCTTTAGAGATCCCCACAAATGAAATTCTATGGGGAAAAGCCATCGCTCCAGAAAATCGATACAAACATCGAAGAAAACTGTTTCAAAAACATTTTTCCAAACAGTCCAAGTGCCTCAGTTGGAAGATCGATTCTGGTCGATTCATCGATAGTATCAAAAATCTAATTAGACACACCTGAAGACAACATGTAGGGCTTCATAATATAATTTTAGTTTCGAATTTTATCAAGTGTGTACAAAGAAATCAGTTTTCAAAGTTCGAGAAAAATAGGTTTAAAACAGTTTTTGAAAACAATGAAATCATTCGATACGACGTGCGTCCCGCCAATCTGGACGACGTGGTTGCGAACCGAAAGCATCGAAAGGTGCGTATCGGCTTCGTGGACGTGTGGGCTTTGACGGAATTCAAATTGGTCGCGTGTGCGCGACGAATTTGATGCTTATCCGTCGAAATTTACCGTATCGGCCTCTGTGCAAATTTCCTAATTACTTTGTGCACGTTCGTCAGATCGAGACGAAACTTGTACCAACAGGACCGTGTCATTTTTCTAGTCCTGTATGCCAAGTTTGGTCCGATTCTGAGACAGTTGATTGGATCATCGTTTTGCGGGCCCCACGGTCCGATTCAACGGGCGATTTTGTGCACAGTCCACCGAAATCCAAAATTGGACATACGGTTGGGTTCTTATCGAAAAACTGAATCTGTAGACATATAGTTTGATGACTTTAGAGACCATTGACTCTGGTATGCTTTTCGGTGCAAAGCAGGTCCAACGACGGACATCATTTTTGTCCAAAATTACCGTTTTGCCTCTGTGTCCAGAATTGGACTTAAAGACAGGCAATCCTAGCTAATTTAACTATTCTGAGAATGTTGGTAATGTTTATTTCATCTTTCGAAGACAGTTGTGATGATTTGGACTTTATGGCTTAACAGTTGACGATATTTTGTTGGATCGGCGTGCAATCTCCAGGCAAGATATATTGCCTCCCTCTACAGTTTATTTACATACATATTTACATTATTATACAGTTTTACTAGTTGATTATTTATATGTGATTTATATATCATGGCTGCTAGTATATATATAGCCTTGTTTATCATTAGCTTGTAGTTCATATTGGATATACGTATATATAGTTCTTGTTCCTAGTTAACTTTGTAGTTCATATTGGATTGGTTCTCTCGTGTATCTTAATTGGGTCGTATCATGTCATCACTTGTACTTGGACTGAGTCGCATTGTGTCATAGGATGAATAAGCCATAACGGAACTGCTTTACCTCCTTGTCTTGAAATCTTGAAGCTAACCTGCGAGTCCACATCAGGGGCGAAGGTTAGTAGTTAAGCTAACCTGCGAGTCTATATTAGGGACGAGGGTTAGTAGTTATCTGTTCACACCTGCGAGTCCACACTAGGGACGAGGGTGATGCTAGCCTGCGAGTCCACACCAGGGACGAGGGTTAGTAGTATATGGTTCACACCTGCGAGTCCACACTAGGGACGAGGGTGATGCTAGCCTGCGAGTCCACGCCAGAGGCGAGGGCTAGTAGTTGTTCAAACCTGCGAGTCCACACTAGGGGCGAGGGTTTGAGTATTCGATTGGTTATCCATTGACATCGTGATATCGTGTTCTCTTGTTCTTCTCCAGCAGTTCGTTTATGCGTAGTGGTTCTCCCAGTCGTGTATGGTCATGGTTTCGTGTTGATTGGGTCCTTGCCTATTTATTTCATGTATTTTCTTTATTGCATGATAAACTGCTAGATAGGTATATTTTTATGTATCTTGCTATGTCTCCTGAGGACCTGATGATCTCTTCAGGTTAGTTATTGCATGAAGTTAGTTAGCAACTCTGGATGACGGATGATTATGACACTTGTGGGGTCTGGATGTGATGATATTGCTTGCGAAATTCAGGTATTGATACCATATTTATTATCCAGTTCATCCAGCTCGTGTTTTCCTTTCATCATCATGATATATCATATTTATTGATTCAGTTTATAGACTCATGTTATTTCTTGGAGTCTAATCGGACATGCATGCTAGTGGGCTGCAGACCACGACCCATACTTGTTCATTCTTGTTTATTATTCTTATTGTGGATTGAGATATAGTTTTGCCTTGCCTTGATTAGGCCCATTGCCATAGCCGTGACAGCGTTTACGTATTCGAGTCGGGCTGGAGTCCGCTTGATGCGTAGCTGGCTTGCTCACGCTCTCGCGTCCGAAAAGCGGGTGCGGGTCGTGATAATAACGTAACTTGAATGGATCATTGTGTATTGATTGGGGTAGGAGGAGTAGAAGTGGTTGTGTGGTTAAATCCAAGTAGTGTAATCATGTACATGCCTGTTATACCTTCACGTATAATGGAGTTACCTTAGGATAATCATGTGCAACCTATCCCGATTAAAGCATCTTGTGCTCTAAATCACTTATATATATATATTCACTTACAGTCTTACTTTTCATATAAACTGTCTCCTGTTTTCTGATATCTCTCTTACTATACATGTACATATCTTACAACATTTCATGTATATTACTCTATTGTTTGTTTTACATTTTCTGCCATGATATGAACTATTTGAGAGATATGTGCTCGTTACTGTCCTGACTGGACCTATTGAAAATATTACAGATGACATCGAGTTCTTCCCTACTTATTATGAAGCAGGCCTAAATGACACCTGTGAGTTGGACCCACTGGAGGATCCAGCTCTAACTGAGGATATCAACCCTACTGTTTAGACTAGATTAGCTAGGCTTATCTTATTTCATTATGACTTTGTATTTGACATTCTGAGTTGTATTTATTTCTGGATGTTGAGATATTGTGTCGTTTAGACACTTAAACTTATTTCTTTCTGTTGTATGTTCTCTTTTGAGATTTTATATCTATCTATTCGTGCTATTTCTATCTTAGAATTGTGATTGAGTTGTACCTTCTGTATTATTCTCCGATTGGAGAGCATATCTTGTACATGTATATTTATACTATGTTAGATGTAGTGACCTAGGATAGCGTTCTACCGTCGATACTGTGGCGTAGGCTGGATGTACCCACTTCTCGTGCCCCTACACTGGGTGCGGGTCGTGACACTTTTTTAGTGGTGGTCCATGCAGGTCGAGATTCGAATTAGTGCGAAGTCCTGGTAGTGCGACGATTAGTTGTACTGCTGCACAACTGCGATAAGAGATAAGGAATATGTTTTAGAATGAAAGGATACTCAATCACAGTTAGAATTTCTTGAGAGATTCCTGGGATGACCCTTGAGAATCTCATTATAAACTCTCTCGAAATTCGATCCCAACTGTTCCTGTTCACCTTCCTTGTTCGTTGATGTGAAGCCCATGATTTATAGATAATAATTATGCATGTTTTATTATTTGTGAGCCTTTTGTTTTGTTGGAATTTTAGCCCAATAACTCAGCTATCCAAACCCAAACCTAAGCCCAAACCCATAACTAACCCATTCTCCACTCATACCAGTTCCCCCGTTCAGATCCGCCCCTCCCGCATCTACTCCGTGCACCCACCTCTTCTCTTTACACAAGTTCTCTCCAAGGAACCCATCTTCACAGAAACTCTCCATTTCCAACCTTCATAAAAAACTTCATAACTCCCTAATCCCTCCACCAAAACCTAATCTGAGACAGCCATCGCGTCCGTCTCGCCATCCTCGTCGTTTCTAGACCACTTACCTCCCTATTTCTCGCGCCCGAACCCGCGCCCGCACCAGCGGTCGCCGCCGCAGCTGCCCGTGCCCCGCGTCAGGCCGCCCGTGCTACCGTGCCAGCCCGTCGGTAGTACTGTCCGTGCACGCCCGTCGTGGCTCCCCGTGAGTCCGTACGCTCCGCTCGTAAACCTTGTGCACGTGTCTGTCGTTCCGTCGACGTTCCGACACTCTGATCCGAGCCCTAGGCCTCCCTTCGGTACTCCGCCTCCATTTTTGGTATATCTCTGACCCAGAAATTTTCTATTCCATGTGCAGAACCTTTTCTATGTTCCGGCCAATTGGCATAATGAAGCTCTGCCAATTGGAATAGTTAGATTAGTTAATTATGTATTATTGTATAGGTTCTTTAATTAATTAATGTATTGGTTATTAGTTATTAGTTGTGGAACTATATAAATTAGATTAACAATGAATAATTAGTGTATTATTAACTTTTAATAAATATTAGTAAATTATTAAGGTATAATTATATGGCAAATTAGTTTATTTAATAATATTTGTCATTTTGGTTAATTATTATTAAGAGTAATTAATTATTGGTAATAAATTAGTATTTGTATTTTTTATAAGTAAATTGTTGTCTATAAAAGGTTCTTATATCAAAAAAGGCATTTAGAAATTATATGAGTATTCTATAGCTAAAAGGTAATTATTTATATTATTTTCCAAAAGTTTATAAAAGTTAGTAATTATTATATTTTACCGAATAAATAGTTAAAATGAGGTTTTGCTATTAAAAAGGATTTATTTATTAAATATTACAAGGATGACTTTTAGTAATAAGTTTTATTAAAATATTATGTTCAATATATATATAGTTTTAGTTAGAAAATTAGCCCTTTTACTAAAAATGATAATTTTGGTTCTAAAATAGTATTTGTTGTTTATAGTCAGAAAATGGTTGCTTTATAAATAGACTTTTGAGCATAAATGATAATTTTCATAAAATATCATAATAATATAAATGAAGTAACTATTTCCTTATTTTGGTAATGATACTCAAAAGTGTATTTTTCTTTAGTAAGAAATTGTATTTTTGCACATTTTGGTAATTACATAAAAATACTAACTTCTATAATATGAGTAAATAACTATTTTCTTACAGTAAAAACAAATGTATATTTTTACTAAACAATTATTTTGTCACTTAGTATTTGTCTATTAAAACTTATTCTTGAAATATAAACATTACTATTTTTTCGTAAACAACTTTGTTGCCTTTCAACCCGACCAGACTTAGCCCTAATTAAATAGTTAGCCCTTAAGGTTTATAGTATAGTTGATTCTAGCTGCTGATCTGATGTTACGATTATCTAGGTTCGGATCCCTGAACCCTAGCAGTTACCTCCTAGTTGTTGCTTTCCACGCTGAGGATAAATCTAGGGCAAGTTTCATATCTTTCATGTCTGTATTTTATTTAATATTAAATATACTGCATCAGTAGAATCATATATTGTAGTGACACTGATTCACAGTGGGTCCCTCTCGGACTCCACATCGACGGATGGATTGATTGATTGCCTTATTGGCTTATTGACTCATTAACTCGGTGATTGATTGGGGGAGTAGTATAACGTCTGTGACCAAAGTCATTGTTTACCGATTGCCTCTCTCGCGCTAACCCCTACCGCACAGGGGGTTGAATCGTATCGTATATTATCATTTTGGCCAGAATGCTAGTATACATATTGCCTCTTCAGCCGGTCACAGATACTGTTATATACTCAAAGTACTATTGTAGAATTGCATCATTATAGCTCTTGAGATATTGCATGTTGTCTTTTTATTATTATTTATCAAAAATATATACTGCTTTCAAACTGTCTTGTATTTTATTTATTTATTATTTAGAATGTTAGATGTGAAAATGTGTTTCTTGCTCCCTCCTGACTGGAGACCCAACATTTTTAGGTGACTACGACGACAAAGATCATGCCTATAGCTCTCTTTACGGACCTGGTCCGAACCCTGACGGGGTACCTGAACCAGACTAGGGAGCCCCAGAGTTTTAGTTGTACCTTTGTTTAGTTTATTTCTTTTTGTTTACAAATAAAACCATGTAATAAATGAATGTTTGTTTGTTGTATTTATTTTATTTCATACCAGTTTCCAGGTTAATAAAATATTATTTTCCCGCTTTAGATTTTTGTTCGCTTGTGTTCACTGCTTGATACAGCTTACTGATGTCGTCTCACAACGGTACAGGCTGGGCATGATCCGACATGACCCATTACATTGGGATCGGATCGTGACAGTTGATGAATTTGATTCTTGGTATTCAATGTTGATTTAATTTTCTACTAAGATAAATCGTATGGGCTAGGTCGTCTCAGTTATGGAATTAGAGTCTTCTACTGTCATATTAGCTGGTATGGTGAGGACATATAGTCTGATTTTGGATGTATTTCTCGGGTGTGAGAATTTAAGGTTTTTGCAGCCAAGCCAGCGGCAATGCAAAAAATTTTAAATACCATTATTCTAGAGGTACGTACCTTAGTTGCGGACTCTATGGTTTATCGTGCCTTGCTTACTAGTATGACGAGGATTCTGAGTATCATAATTTTGGACAGACGCATTTGAGTATCAGATTGTATCCTGAGAAGGTTCTTAAACATATCATCTCTAACTTTTGTTTCAGTCTTTTTCAAAAGAAAATTATTTTGTTTCATCATCAATTAACTTAGGAGTAGGAATAGTTTTAGTTATTTAGTCTAATCCTTTGTAGAATTCATTTAGATATAATTCTGTCATAACACAATAAATTGATGACTTATGATAGGCCTTTATCTTAGAGATGATAGTCTAGTTTTGACATTAGAATAGTAACCCTTGTAGTTAAATCTCTGTTGTTTATGATTACCAATTTTCATATAGGGTGTTAGTCTGCTCAGGAGGTAGTGACCCCTCCGACGGATAAGAAGGATAGTACGATGTACATATAGATGGTTAAAACTGTATATAGAAAAATTTAAAGATTTGGTGGAGATTTTAAAATTTAAGAAGGATGATATTGAAGGTATATGTGAAGGAAATACGAAGGTTGATTTTATAATGGAGAATAAGTTCCTACATGACATAGTAGTATTAGCTTCGAATAATTTCGAGGACAGTGATTTGAACAAGTTTGAGGATTTCATAAAATTTGATGTAGAGTTTTTGGATCCAAATTAGGACAAGGTGTAGGACTTCAAATTTTGGGATGATTAAGTTGATAGAGGAGAGTAAGATAAAAAAAAAGAAAGAAGAGTTTTAACAAGAGCATGATTCATAAGAAATGCCTTGGGAATTTAGGCCCGGCTTCTAGAAGGGAGCTCCAGTCACCATACCTAGTGAGTTTTGACCTAGACCTTATCATGTCTTTGATGAATTGATGCACCCTACTATTTCCTGTATGATTGATACCTTATGACTGCTTTTGATCTAGTATGACTAGTATAGCTAGATAAGACCTCAGACTGATATTGCATGCCATGACCCTGTATGTTATTTTTTTTCAAATTGTATGATTTAGATAAAGTTTCTGAGACTATAATTTTTGGGGACGTGACCTTAAGAGGAGTACGATCGCCTTAAATTTCGAGGACAAAATTCTTCTAAGGAGGTAGACTTGTAACCACCACTTTTCTAAAATGAGGGTAATTTTAAACTTTTGTAAAATTGACCATGTTTGTTATTAAATGATATATTTAAATCTTGTTAACGAATAATTGGTAAATTTAGATTATTTAAATACTAATTAAATTGGTGTATTGTGACTTGGTGTTCTACTAGTGTAACCCTAGAACTACTTAGCCAAGAGACTAACCATGACCATGGGGACCTATACCATGTGATTAGAGTAGCTAATTACCACTTTTTAGGCTAAGAGTATTTTGGTCATTTTGTGACTTTTGTATTAATTTGAATTTTGATTAATTAGTAATGTGCTAATTGAGATATTAGACCTTAACCTAGTTTTATCCTAACCTAGATGTTAGTTATGATCCTAGAGACTAAGTTAGAGGATTACAAACTTAACAGCTAAGTTAGAAATATCTAGATATTTAGCTAAGTTAGATTTTTAGCTTGAACCAATTTCTACTTGGGCTTTTAGCTAGAAGGCTTAGAATTTCTATTAGAGAGAAGCCCATAACTTGCATTGCACCTAAACCCTAACTATAGTGGCCGGCCAAGGAGCCTCCCCCTTATAAAGGTTCACATTTATTACATCTTGCCTCTTTTTCATAGTCTCCTTTAAACCTAATTTGTGTTCTTCCCCAAATCATCCCCTTTCTCCAAATCACCTCCAAATTGAGCCTACTCTTTTGCATTGCACTCCCTTACGGTAGAGAAGACCATTGGAGGCTAGCTAGCAAGGATTTGGGAGCTCTTTGAACCATAGAAATTGGAGAAGGACCTCATTTCTAAGCTTTTTTATTGAGATCTAACTCTCAATAGGTAACGGCCCTAAACTTATTCTAATTTCTGTTTTCTCTTCATGAATGCATGCATCTAGTCACCATGGACCTGTAGACCAAGTTTGGTAGGATTTAGAGTCCATTTGGTATGCGTATCGCATGTGTATCGGAGTGCTAGTATAAGTGTTTGATAAAATGCGACAAAAAAATGTTTTATTATATTTTTCATAACTGATTTCATTTTCCTGTAGCATTTTATATGTGATTTAATATTCTGGATCACTGAGTTGGATTTGATGTCATTTTGGTGTCCAAATCGGACACGGGGATGTCAGCACGACACTGTGACACATCCCCTGCTGCTCGACCCTCTTTTCTCTCTGCACAGCCCACATGGACCCACCAAAATTGGTGTGGGGGTGGGGGACAAGACTATTAGGCCTGTCACGCCCCAGAACCAGAATACTGGAGAGCGGGGGCAGACATAGCCAGCTACGTATATTGAAATAGAATACATCTCAACTATACGGTCACGGCTGTCTAGATATGAGGGTTTACTACAAGCCAGCAGTCTCTTAAGGTCAAGCCTATTGTCTCAATCTCAAGCAATTAACAGAGTTACAAGATATTAGAGCATCAAATATATATATATAAGGCGTCCCAAATATTACATATTGGATGATCATGAAGCTAGTCGTACAAAATGATGGGACTAGCAAGAGTTCAGTCATACATGATCAACCCTAGGATTTGTTAATCATGCTTACAGCCCGTAGGCAGACAGTAAGTAAATGTGCATCGAGCTAACAGGTGCTCGTCGGCTAAACGCCTCAAAAAAATAAATTTACATATAAGTGGGTGAAACAAAAAGGAAAACCCACTCTTGGCCCGGGTTCCGTCTAGTTGTCATCATTGGGCTGGAAGCTCGGTAGATCCTCGGGAGCTGCTCCGAAATCTGGCCACACAAAACCAGCTGGGTCAAACCCCAGAAAGAGCAAGTGCCACAAAGGAGGTCACAAATAAGAACAAAAGCCAGCATATCAGAACATAAAGAATAAAAGAAAGTACAAGTAGTAAGGTACACAGGGCGATAAACGACTAGGGACGCGGAACCATTCCGGGAGCCAGGTTACAATCCTTAAACCAGACAAGGACCGGGGTTGTAACCCTTCGCCTGAATAGCTCACTGTCTCTACTCATTTATCGTTAAGATAAGTAAAACAAACATGCTCAGGAGATAGCAGGTACTGGAGGTAGACAAGACTTAGACAAGGCTGAACACCATCCATTCGCAATCGGCCAAGCAAGTACTACGGCTTACTACTTTAACTAACTAGGGTTATCACAAGCCTTAATTACTAACAATATGCAAAAGAGAATTTCCAGTCCCAAGCCCTGCAGACTTTCCAGTTATCCTTCCGCGGGTTGAGAGTTATAGGTGGGTACACTGCCCGGGAGACAAATGTACCCTTAGGTGACTTAGAGGGTGCAACACATGACAGTGTGCTGGAAATGTGCTCTACTCGTCGGCAAGCTACAAGTCTATTAAAGCACCCAGATAACGAGATTGCCTGTGACTGGGAATTCTTCATGTTCTAGTTTGATCTAATCATTAGCCTAATCCAATTTAGCGCGAGTTCCTGGCCGTGGTACCCAGGAAGTCACGTCCTAGACATGATACAATACAAGACAAGTGGATTGTACAAGCAAGCAAGTAGGAACACCCACGGTGTCAAGTTGATTATACGAGTTAATTATAAGTTACAAGTCAAGTCAAGTCAGGAGTGCGCCGCCACGGGCCACTATCAAGTTATCAAGATAAATTATGTCAGGGTGCTTGTTAGGAGTGCACCACTACGGGTCACTGTCATGTCAGGTTGGTCATGTCAGGAGTGCACCACTACGGGTCACTGTCGTGTTATGCTAGATCCTTGTCATACCATGCCATGTACAATAGACATTCCAAACATATTAAGTAAAATCAAGTTCATGACAAAAGGCGTAAGGATATAAAATGGGCGTAAAATATCTAATACAATATCAATATATGTAGGACTATAGAAGAGCCAGGCTTAAAGAAAATAAAACCAAATCTCCAAGAGCCAATGGTTTGCGCAAGGGGTCAGGGGGTTGGATTGTGCAGGAGTCAAGTGCGCCAGGAGGCCAACTGCGCAGGGTGAGCTGCGCAGGGTACCAACTGCACAGGAGTGAACTGCGCAGGGTACCAACTGCGCAGGAGTGGATGGCGCAGCAGATGGATTGCGCACAGGAGGATTGCGCAGGGGTGGATTGCGTAATGGTCGATTGCGCAGGGGTTACTTTACGCATGGCTGGCTTGCGCATGGCTAGCTTGCGCCAGCGTAATCCAGCGCAGCGCAAAGCATTGGCCAAGTGATTGTGCAATCGGCCATGCGCTAAGGAGCACAGGCCGGGGGTGCGCAATCGGCCATGCGCTAAAAAGCGCAACACAGAGGGCTGTTCTTCCTGGCCGAGAGCAAGTCTAAGAACACCAGGAACTTCAATTCTTCATAACTTAGCCAAATTAAAACCAAATCTAGATTTTCAAAGTTCTAACTTGAGTAAAATCGAATTCTCTTCCACATGGAAGCATCAAAACATACAAAAATCAAAGTTAAATAGATCAAAACCATATAAATTCGAAAATAGTAAAAACCTAGATCTAGAACAAAGGAAACTCCAAATCATAAAATGTCAAGTTCTAAAGTTGTTCTCCATGGCCTAATCTAGCTAATGGACAAATAAAAAGTGGTGCTTATTTGATGGCAAGGTGCACTTGCCTAATGGGTTGGGGAGTTGTGGAAGAAGGAAGAAGAAGAAAATTAATGGAGAGTAAAGAGGAGAGAGAAAGTTTGGTGGAGATATAATGAGGGTGGTTGTGTTATGTTGAGTAGAGTATAGGTTAAAGTGTTCCTCTCATGATAAACCAAACCAAACCAAACCCTCTCCACAAAATAAAACCAAGCCATGGTCTAAAACCCATTTACGAGAAACCAAAATCCGCAAGTCGAAAAAATTAAAATACGTGCCAAAATCAAATACGAGTATAAATACGTAATACAGGAAATGGGGGTGACAAGGCCCCTCCCCAAATTTGAGTGGATTTTGTGTCGTATCGAATACAAAATAGAGGCCACATAGATTTTTGCCTTAACTGTGCACTGATGATTCTTGCCACTGATACGGGCTTCGTGTCAAGCCTAAACACGTCGTGGACACGTGACAGGGTGATGGACACCTAGCCTTAGACCTGACCTATTTGAGGACACGTGCACAAGACCTCTCGAGCCTTGTGTCGTGTCCAATCCCACCCGACACACACCGCACATACCCCTATGTGTACTGGTTGCCTGATACATGATTTCCAGGTTTTGACACTTGTTGACACCTCGATTGGACACATCCATGGACACATGGTTGTCACTTAGATACCTGTTGACATGTTGCCATGTTCTGACACTCCATTGTCACATGATGGCACACGCACACTTGCTCGACACATACACTTTGACACCACTGTCTCACAAAATCGATTGCATTTGCACATTATTGTCTTCACACTTTATAGTTCTCTGTATTGACACAATCATCCATTGATCAATCCCTATAGGCATTGTCCACTTGAAAATCCATGTAATTATTTATCTAACCCTTCATTGCTCAGTTCCTTGGTGATGTCAGTCCCTCTTTGTTTCATTGCCAGACCCAATTCACCTTGCCCTGCATATTACTCGAACCTTTACACTAGTTCCCTATCCACTGAAGTATCAGAGCTTTGATTTCCTATGAATTGAAGGGATTAACTTGTTGGCTCAGTCAGTCCCCTGCTATTCCTTTATGTCTATCCTCTATGCATGTCTATATATATAGATATCTTTGTGTATTAGCTAATATTAAGGTAGTGAGGGTGGGGGATAGAGTAGCCCATACAATAGAGTACCCTTTTAGTATTAGTTTGGATTACCCCCATGTATCAGTAATGTGTCTTGAGTGTCCTTAGTTAAGGTTTTGTATCAATCCTACATTAGTTTAGGTCAGTGCAGGTTAGAAGTGGCTAGGCACTACACTAAAGGATTTGGTCCCTACAGGAAGTATCCTAATGTCAGTTGTGAGTGTGGAGGATTAGCAAGCCTGTGTGTGTCGCTTAGCTTTGTGACATACAATAGAATGGGTGTCATGGAGTATGATGTGTAAGAGTAAAAGAGGAGGTTTTGGAGGTCGGGTTCAGTAGTGTGTGCCTATGTATAGTGGATATACATATAGATACTTGGATAGATAAACAATAGCTAGATGAATAGATAGAGTGAGTGAGTAGTGTCAGTCCATCTCTGTCAAGGTGACCCTATGAGAGGGTGTGGAGTGTTTAAATGTGAGTGTGTGTGTTGTAAGATTTAGTGTTTGAGTATCAATATTCAAGGGAGTACTAGAGTGTGTGTATTTGTCTTATATACATATGCATTGTATCCTTAATATAGGAAATGTGTGTGTCCATTTGGGAGTGAAAGAGAGGTAGTGAGCTGAGTGGTGAGGTCAGACATGGGATATATGTATATTGTATTATATACTAGGTTGTAGATTGAGGGTAAGAGTTATATAATGATATATTAGTATAGTTTATGTTGTAGTGTATATGGTATATGGTATATGCTATATAGGTATCCTATTAGGCTATGTACTTTATACCATTTGGCTATGTATATATATACATTTAGACTAGCTAGAATATTTTGACCTTAGATAGTAGCTGTGAAACCCGTAATTTTAAAAATTTTAGTGTTAATTATTATTATTATTATTAATAGTTAAATAAAAAATTATTATTTTCAAAAATTAAAATATTGGACTTTTGTTTGTCTGGCCCAATCCCGAACCCGCACCCGAGACCCAAACCCAACCCCAAGTTCAAAATCTTCTTTTTAAATATTTTTAGGAGTTATATATTTGGAGTTACAATTTTCTATATAAAGAAATTGAATTTATGATAAAGAGTTATTTAAGAAAAAAAAAACTTTTGTCTATATAATTAACTATGTCTCTCTCTATCTCTAATTTCTTTCGATTAGAAACCGAAGCAGCCGAGCTCTTCCCCTTCCCGAACGGAAGCTTGATTCTTCCATTCCTCTCCCGTAACCTCTCTTCCCCTCTCCCTATTTAAACCCCTTCCATCACCATCTCTATCACCATCTCAATCTCCCAAAATTTCCCCCAAAAATCTTGAGCCCTAATTCGCAGCCAACCGGAGCTTCTTCGACGACCCACTGTGCGGCGCCACCCCGCCGACCGAGCCCCGCCCCCTGCGCGTCAACTTTCGCCGATGTTGTTCCGGCGACCCGCAGCCGCCCAGGCCGACCCCGATCCGGCGCACACTCCAGCGCCCCTCCGACCGAGCGCCCTGCCCGATGACCCGCGCGCGCAACTCCAAGCCCCGATCCGGCCGCTCTTGCCCCGGTCCAGCGCCTCCTCGCGCTAACCCCGTTCCCGATCCACTGTCCGTTGTTTCCCGTGTTTTCGATCCCGCTGTCCGCATGTTCTGGATTGTTTCGAGTTCGCGGGATTCGCCTTCTTTCCCTATTTATACATCTGAGAGCTCTAGCCGAGCACCCGAGGTATATCACGTGTCCCCGTGTCCCTCCCTTAAGTGTCGATGATGACACGGTCCCCGATCCCGTTATGGGATTCGGTTTAGATAGTTGCTGTTGTGTTTTCAGAATTTCTGAATTCCATTTCGGAATGATTCGGCAGTTTTTGGCTTTGAGGTTTTGATGCTGTGGTTTGGATTCTTGGCCTTGAGTTGGTTACTCATGGTATGGCGATTAGTTTTGGTTGGTTTTGATTAGGTTCTGTGGCTTTTCGGTACTTTTCGAACTTCGTTTCGGAACGATTCTGTGGTTATTTTGTGCTGGTTTTTGTTTTTAGCTTTGTGATATTGTCTGGGTTGGAGTATTTGTGGATTGGTTTGGATCCCTGGTTTGGGACATTTTACTGGTTGTATTTTTGGCATTTTTCCAGGATTGGGTTATCCCAGTTACAAAGGAGATGCTGCCCAATTTTTCTCAAATGATTTCAAAATACTATTTTCAAAACCGGCCTTTGCAAAGAATTATTAAAAGGTTTTTTGATTGGTTTTGTTGGTTTTGGATACCTTTCGGGCGACGACCGTATCGGTCAATGGACCCTTAGCGAAATGCAAACGAAACCGGAAGTTTCGGACGTTGGGGCATTAGCTATTTTATGACAATTGGACCAAGTCTGAGACTCGTATTATATTTTAATTTAATTTAATTTATTACTCTTATTTTGTAATTAAATTATAGGATGAATTTTAGAACTAACCAATATTTTTTCTTATTTCAATTCGTGAAAATGGTCAATAAGGGCATAAGCCCAGCTTTTATTTATTATCTATGGTTTTGTAATATTGAAAAATTTTATTTTATTTCTGGTTGGTTGGTTGACGTAAAACGTAAAATGATAATATAATTATTTTATAAGATTTAATATCATTTTCTCACAATAAAATAATTAGAAAATTACAAGTTTATTGCAAATTCACGTTTTCTCATTTAAAGAAAAATATTAATTTTATATATAATAGAAAATACAAAGTTTTACCAAGTAAATCAATAACTACGAGTTTTTCCAAATACAAAGTTAAATCGACTTTTCTTCGTAAGATAGTAACTCACCTCGATAAGCGTGCTCTAAGTAGAGTTGTAAATAACCTAAAATTTGACTAGGACAAATACTAGAGATTGTAACTAGCACACCTAGATATGGATTGAATATTGGTGCTAAGTCAGGAATTCTCAATTGTAGGGTTTCGTAGACTGTACTAGCATCATCCCGGAACCAACATCGAATCCAGTCGTAATCAAGGCAAGTACAATTTGTGTTAGTTTACCAATTATTTAGTAATCATTTTATTGCAAGTTTAAACCACGATGCAACACGGAACTCTCTCTGAGAGTATTGACTGATTGACTGTTGGGTACTAGGGGAGTAGTGTAATGAGTATTACCACATCCAAAGTAGTATACTGACTGTGTTAGCTTACCCCTCATACACACGGGGAAAAGCCATATCGTATCAATAGGATACAACTGTGCAACCCAATCCGGTCATATTTATTGCCTATTCACATCACAATATTTTAACTGCTGGAGAACTATTTATTTCAAAAAGTGCATAACTCTATTATTATTTCAATTGTTGGATTATCATGAATTGTACTTTGCTCCCTCCTGACTGGAGACAACATTTTTAGGTTCTTTTGATGATGCAGAGCTACTGATTAGTAGTTATTACGACCCTGAGCTCTACCCTGCTGTGCTTCCAGCATTTTATGTGGACGATATTGATATTGGGGCTGATGAGCGCCCTAATCTCTAGAGGATGTTTTATTTTTTTGTTAAATAAAAGACAGTTTATTCAGTTTTTATTTCAGTTGTATTTTTGTTGGACAAAGTTTATTTTAAATATTCGAAATTCAGATGTTGTGACAAAATAGATTGTGTTGTTGTGATTACCTGCATTTGGATACAGCTTACTGCCGCCGTCTCACAACGGTGTAGGCTAGGCATGATCCTATTCGATCCAACAAATTGGGACCGGGTCGTGACATATTTTTAGTGGTGGCCCATGCAGGTCAGATCAACAACTTAGGAAAACATAGTTAGAAACATTTAGAACACTAGAACATTAAATTTGTCACAACATAGGACCGATATAAAAATTATAACTAAATATTTTTGTTGTTATAGACTGGTAGGCTACCTTGCTTATGTTTTGTAATCCTAAACCTTCCAGAGTATGGCCACCAATCCTGCTGGAGATGGGTTGTCATCACCCGATCACACCCCACCTCCTCAATCGAGTCCGGATCCTATACCTCGGCAGCTGGCCGATCGTCCCCATAATGCACCAGCACCCCGTGGATTCTACACTACAACTCAAGTGTTAGATCCTACATCTTCCCAGACTGAACAGCAAGCCCATGTGGTAGTGCCCGATCCAGTTGCGCCACCAGTGCCCGTGGACCCCACTGACCTCGTAGGCCTACTACGAGGAGTGCTTGAGGCACAGAGAACTCAAGCTGAAGTTCATCGCGAACAGACGGCGATTATGAGAGAAGGCATGGAGAATGCCCACAATGTGGCTATGGCTGCACTGGAGAGAGGAGAAGCAGCCCAATCTGAACCAAGGCCAGCAAAAGTCGATGATATCGAGAAATTCAAGAAGCTGGGCCCTCGACCTTTCAAAGGAACCGAGGGAATCATTTATGTTGACGAATGGCTCGACAGCATGGAACGTCTCCTCAGCGTTGCTCGACTTCCTGATGATCTTCAAGTTGAAGCTGTGGGACTCCAGCTGTTAGATGTAGCTAGCACCTGGTATCGGAATGAACTCCGACTCCAGGACAAGTAGCTGGACTGGAACACTTTCAAGAGATAGTTCCGAAGGAAGTTCTTTTCAACATCAGAGTTACGGGAGATAGAAAGACAATTCCAGAACCTGAAGCAAGGGAACATGACTGTTGGCGAATATGCAGCCGAGCTTGGTCAACTTAGTCGCTTTGCCAAGAACTTGGTTGCTGACCCCGTCGATCGTGCTAAAAGATTCAGGTATGGACTGAGGGAAGAGATTCGTACTCCTGTGATCGCAGGTGGTGCCAAGACATATGAGAGGATCCTAATACGAGCTCAGGATATAGAGAAGAGTCAGCCTACTCGCTCAAAGAGGGAGTATTCTGGAACTAGCAACTTCCAGAATAACCAGAAGAGGCCCAACCACAACAATAACAAGAGGCCTTCTCACCACCAGCAGCAGCATCATCAGGCGAGGACCAATGACAGAGCGCCTCAGAAGAAGATTCCTGTCTGTGATTTTTGTAAGAGGCCAGGGCATCAGTCAAACATCTGCAGGAAGAGGCTAGGACATTACCTAGTCTGTGGGTCTGCCACCCACCAAGTGAAGGACTGCCCCTCGTCAGTTCACCGGACTGGAGCAACTCATCAGAAAGGTCCTCTACCCACTCAGCAACAACAGTTTGGGCAACATCAACAGAAGACTGGATGAGCTTTTGCCCTAACAGCAGAGGAACAAGAGCCAGAGCAGGAACCTACTGCTGATGTCATCACAGGTTTCATTTATGTGCATTCATATCCTGCTTTAGTATTATTTGATTCGGGTGCATCATATAGTTTCATATCAACAAAATTCATCACTGCACACCACCTAGTTACGGGATTTAGCAAGAAGATATGTAGAGTTATGACTGGTGGTGGACCCATACCCATCACTGAGACCTGTAACTATCCTATAACAATATCTGGACATAACTTCTTAGCACCCTTACTTGTGATGCCCTTACCTAACTATGATGTAGTCCTAGGAATGGACTGGTTAAGTAAGCAGCATGCGCTGATAGATTGTCACATAGGATGTGTAGTCTTCAGCCCACCTGGAGAGCCGAAGTTTGAAATCTCTTGAGCTCCGGAAGATATGGAGGGTATTACTTACTTCTCTATCACCGAAGAACCTGGACCTCCTCATCCTATCATAGCAGAATTCATGGATGTCTTCCCTGATAGTCTTCCAGGATTACCCCCAGATAGAGATGTAGAATTCAACATCGACCTAGTTCCCGGCTCTGCCCCTATTTCTCGGGGATGCTACAGAGTCAACCCTAAGGAGGCCAAGGAAATGAAGGACCAGATCAATGACGTGAAGGCACTTGGATTTATCAGAGATGGAGCTTTACCCTAGGGAGCACATGTCTTGTTCGTACCCAAGAAGGACAGGACTGTGTGGATGTGCATCGACTACCGGACGCTGAACAACATCACCATCAAGAATAAATATCCTTTGCCCCAGATTGATGACCTGTTTGATCAACTCAGTGGAGCTAAGGTGTTCTCGAAAATAAACCTTCGATCTGGCTACCATCAAATCAAGGTCGGGAAGGAGGATATTCCAAAGACGGCATTCAACACCAAATATGGTCAGTATGAATTTTTCGTCATGTCGTTTGGATTGACGAATGCCCCTGCAGTATTCATGAACCTTATGAACAAGGTTTTCCATGAATATCTTGATCAGTTTGTTGTTGTCTTTATCGATGACATTCTGATCTACTCGAAGACTGAAGAAGAGCATGAAGAGCACCTGAGAAAAGTTCTGGAAACCTTGAGGAAGAAGAAGCTCTATGGTAAGCTATCTAAATGTGCATTCTTCTTAGACAAGGTGTATTTTCTGGGCCATGTTGTCACAGAAGAAGAAATTTTGGTGGATCCAAAGAAGATAGCTGCCATAGAGAAGTGGAGTACACCAAGTTCTGTTGCTGAAATCAGAAGTTTCTTGGGCTTAGCTGGCTACTACCAGAAATTTGTGAAGGACTTCGCCAGGATTGCTGAGCCGATAACGAAGCTCACAAGGAAGAATGAAGAGTTTGTATGGACTGAAGCTTGCCAAGCAGCATTTAAGGAACTGAAGAAGAGGCTTACAACAGCACCGATACTTGCGCTACCCGCAGGTACCGGCAGTTTCTCAATCTACAGTGATGTCTCTGGAAAAGGACTGGGTTGCATTCTTCAACAACATGAGAAAGTGATTGCTTACACATCTAGGCACTTACGGACTCATGAGAAGAACTATCCCACACATGATCTGGAGCTTACTGCAGTCATCTTTGCTTTGAAGTTATGGAAGCACTACCTCTATAGAGAGAGAGTAGAAATATTTACAGACCACAAAAGTCTTAAATATGTTTTCACTCAGAAGGAGCTGAACATGCGACAGAGGCGATGGCTGTAGCTGATGAAAGATTTTGACATCGACTTGCAGTACCATCCAGGTAAGGCTAATATGGTTGCAGATGCACTTAGTCGATACCCGATGGCGATGTTCTTGACTAAGGAGCGATAATTGCTGGAAGACATAGAGAAGCTTGGACTGGAGATAGTGCTGCCTGAAGAAGAAATGAAGAAACTGGGATAAGAAGCTATTGTACCAGGAGTTGAATCATCAATGATACAGTTGCAAGTACGTTCAAGTCTGATGGACAAAGTCAAGGAGACACAATTTCAAGACGAGATGCTTTTGCAAACTCAGAGATCAAGTATTGGCAGGAACACTTGAAGGATTCTCTATCGCCAGTGACGGAGCATTGAAGAATGGTACGAGGCTGTGTGTACCATCAGGCAATTTGAGGAATGAGCTGATGCAAGAAGCATACCAGTCGCAGTATTCCATACATCCTGGTGCTAACAAGATGTATCAGGATATGCGTTGCATTGTATGGTGGTATGGAATGAAGAAGGACGTATCCAGATTTGTGGCTAGATGCTTGATTTGTCAACAAGTAAAAGCCAACAGACAAAGACCAGCAGGATTATTGCAGCCGCTGGACATCCCGGAGTGGAAATGGGAACACATAACGATAGATTTTGTGTCGGGACTGCTTCGATCCCAAGGAAAAAAGGATGCCATTTGGGTTATTGTGGACCGACTGACGAAGTTAGCTCACTTTATCCCCTTCAAGGTTGGTCTATCCACCGAGAAGTTGGCAGCACTGTACATGCAGCATATCTACCGGATTCATGAAGTTCCGGTAAGTATCGTATCTGACAGAGATACTAGATTTACCTCTCACTTTTGGAAGAGTTTGTATGATAGTTTGGGAACACAATTGAAGTTCAGCACCGCCTATCATCCCTAAACTGACGGACAATCGGAGAGGACCATCCAGACGCTAGAAGACATGCTGAGATCTTGTGTCTTGGAATTTGGAGGGTCTTGGGAAGACCACTTACTCTTGGTAGAGTTCTCTTACAACAACAGCTACCAAGCCAGCATCGGTATGATACCGTTCGAAGCACTCTATGGACGTCGTTGTTGTACTCCACTTACATGGGACGACGTAGGAGAAAGAGTAATACTGGGACCAGAAATGGTGACTGACGCATCAGAGAAGGTGAAGGTGATTAGAGACAAACTCAGGATTGCTCAGGACAGGCAGAAACATTGGGCTGATAGCAGTCGTCGACCAGTGGAGTTCGAAGAAGGAGATTGTGTGTTTGTGAAGATATCCCCTACCCGAGGAACTATCAGATTTGGCAGAGCAGGAAAGCTGAGCCCCAGGTACATCGGCCCATTCGAAGTTTTGAGCCGAATTAAAGAAGTAGCGTACCGATTAGCTCTACCAGCTAATCTTGAAGGCGTGCACAATGTCTTCCACATTTTAAAGCTCAGACGCTACATCTCGGATCCGAGTCACATTCTGGACCATTCGGAGCTGAAGATTGGACCGAGCCTCACAGTGCCAGAGAAGCCAGTGGCAATTTTAGACAGAGGCGAGAAGAGAACCAGGAACTCGGTGACGCCCATAGTCAGAGTTATGTGGCGACACAATTCTCCAGGCGAGTCTACCAGGGAACAAAAAGATGAGATGCGGGAGCAGTACCCGTATTTGTTTGAGACCTGAGGTAATTTCTAACCCTATCCTTTAATTTCGAGGACGAAATTTTCTAAGGAGGGAAGGTTGTGAAATCCGTAATTTTAAAATTTTTAGTGTTAGTTATTATTATTATTATTTATAGTTAAATAAAAAATTATTATATTCAAAAATTAAAATATTGGACTTTTGTTTGTCTGGCCCAATCCCGAACCCGCACCCGAGACCCAAACCCAACCCCAAGTTTAAAATCTTCTTTTTAAATGTTTTTAGGAGTTATACATTTGGAGTTACAATTTTCTATATAAAGAAATTGAATTTATGATAAAGAGTTATTTAAGAAAAAAAACTTTTATCTATATAATTAACTATGTCTCTCTCTATCTCTAATTTCTTTCGGTTAGAAACCGAAGTAGCCGAGCTCTTCCCCTTCCCGAACGGAAGCTCGATTCTTCCCTTCATCTCCCGTAACCTCTCTTCCCCTCTCCCAATTTAAACCCCTTCCATCACCATCTCCATCACCATCTCAATCTCCCAAAATTTCCTCCAAAAACCTGAGCCCTAATCCGCAGCCAACCGGAGCTTCTCCGGCGACCCACTGTGCGGCGCCACCCCGCCGACCGAGCCCCGCCCCCTGCGCGTCAACTTCCGCCACTGCTGTTCCGGCGACCCGCAGCCGCCCAGGCCGACCCCGATCCGGTGCACCCTCCAGCGCCCCTCCGTCCGAGCGCCCTGCCCGCTGACCCGCGCGCGCAACTCCAAGCCCCGATCCGGCCGCTCTTGCCCCGGTCCAGCGCCTCCTCGCGCTTACCCCATTTTCGATCCACTGTCCGTGGTTTCCCGTGTTTTCGATCCCGCTGTCTGCGTGTTCTGGATTGTTCCGAGTTCGCGGGATTCGCCTCCTTTTCCTATTTATACATCTGAGAGCTCTAGCCGAGCACCCGAGGTATATCTCGTGTCCCCGTGTCCCTCCCTTAAGTGTCGATGATGACACGGTCCCCGATCCCGTTATGGGATTCGGTTTAGATAGTTGCTGTTGTGTTTTCGGAATTTCAGAATTCCATTTCGGAATGATTCGGTAGTTTTTGGCTTTGAGGTTTTGATGTTGTGGTTTGGATTCTTGGCCTTGAGTTGGTTACTCATGGTATGGCGATTAGTTTTGGTTGGTTTTGATTAGGTTCTGTGGCTTTTCGGTACTTTCTGAACTTCGTTTCGGAACGATTCTGTGGTTATATTGTGCTGAGTTTTGTTTTTAGCTTTGTGATATTGTCTGGGTTGGAGTATTTGTGGATTGGTTTGGATCCCTGGTTTGGGACATTTTACTGGTTGTGTTTTTGGCATTTCCCAGGATTGGGTTATCCCAGTTACAAAGGAGATGCTGCCCAATTTTTCTCAAATAATTTCAAAATACTATTTTCAAAACCGGCCTTTGCAAAGAATTATTAAAAGGTTTTTCGATTGGTTTTGGATACCTTTCGGACGACGACCGTATCGGTCAATGGACCCTTAGCGAAATACAAACGAAATCGGGAGTTCTGGACGTTGGGACATTAGCTATTTTATGACAATTGGACCAAGTCTGAGACTCGTATTATATTTTAATTTAATTTAATTTATTAATCTTATTTTGTAATTAAATTGTAGGAAAACTTTTAGAACTAACCAATATTTTTTCTTATTTCAATTCGTGAAAATGGTCTGTAAGGGCATAAGTCCAGCTTTTATTTATTATCTGTGGTTTTGTAATATTGAAAATTTTTATTTTATTTCTGGTTGGTTGATTGACGTAAAACGTAAAATGATAATATAATTATTTTATAAGATTTAATATCATTTTCTCACAATAAAATAATTAGGAAATTATAAGTTTATTGTAAATTCACGTTTTTTCATTTAAAGAAAAATATTAATTTTATATATAATACAAAATACAAATTTTTACCAAGTAAATCAATAACTACGAGTTTTTTCAAATACAAAGTTAAATGGACTTTTCTTCGTAAGATAGTAACTCACCTCGATAAGCGCGCTCTAAGTAAAGTTGTAAATAACCTAAAATTTGACTAGGACAAATACTAAAGATTGTAACAAGCATACCTAGATATGGATTGAATATTGGTGCTAAGTCAGGAATTCTTAATTGTAGGGTTTCGAGGACTGTACTAGCATCATCCCGGAACCAACATCGAATCCATTCGTAATCAAGGCAAGTACAATTTGTGTTAGTTTACCAATTATTTAGTAATCGTTTTATTGTAAGTTTAAACCACGATGCAACATGGAACTCTCTCTGAGAGCATTGACTGATTGACTGTTGGGTACTGGGGGAGTAGTGTAATGAGTATGACCACATCCAAAGTAGTATACTGACTGTGTTAGCTTACCCCTCATACACACGGGGATAAGCCATATCGTATCAATAGGATACAACTATACAACCCAATCCGGTCATATTCATTGCCTATTCACATCACAATGTTTTAACTGCTGGAGAACTATTTATTTCAAAAAGTGCATAACTCTATTATTATTTCAATTGTTGGATTATCATAAATTGTACTTTGCTCCCTCCTGATTGGAGACTACATTTTTAGGTTCTTTTGATGATGCAGAGCTACTGATTAGTAGTTATTACGACCCTGAGCTCTACCCTGCTGTGCTTCCAGCATTCCACGTGGACGATGTTGATCTTGGGGATGATGAGCCTAATCTCTAGAGGATGTTTTATCTTTTTGTTAAATAAAAGACAGTTTATTCAGTTTTTACTTCAGTTGTATTTTTGTTGGACAATTATTTTAAATATTCGAAATTCAGATGTTGTGACAAAATAGATTGTGTTGTTGTGATTACCTGTATTTGGATACATCTTACTGCCGTCGTCTCACAACGGTGCAGGCTGGGTATGATCCGATTCGACCCAACAAATTGGGACCGGGTCGTGGCAGTAGCTAGATGGCCTAATTGGCCTAGAGGGCTTGAGTTTGACTAAACCCTAGACTAATTGACTAGTTTGACTAGAGTTGACCTAGTTTGACTAGATTGTTGACCAGAGTTGACCAATAGTTGACTTTAACCTAGATTGACCTAGAATCATGTAGATTGTATTGTAAACTTTAATTATTATATGTTGAACACATTGTAACCTGTATTGCGCTAAATAGGATATTGTGACTCTGGTTTGGACATCTGTTTACATCAGTCGCTCAGGGTATCAGGCGAGTACATTCTCTGATCGTTTTGTACTTGCTAGGACTTATATTCTTGCTCTAGATTACTTTACTTGATACTGTGACAATGTTATCATAGATTAGTACTATATGGATCTTTTTATGAGATGTTATCCCCAAGCGAGTGCATCGGGTATTTCATATTCATATACTTTATCATGTGCATCATGTACTCCTTGGACACATATCTATTCATGTATACACATGTTCTCATGTGCTTTCATGTACACTCATGTGCATTTATGTTCACTTGAGCTTCTTGTATAAAGTAGCGTAATCATGAACAATAACGTAACTTGAATGGATCCTTGTGTATTAATTAGGGTAGGGGGAGTAGAAGTTGTTATGTGGTTAAATCCAAGTAGTGTAATCATGTACATGCCTGTTATACCTTCATATATAATAGAGTTACCTTAGAATAATCATGTGCAACCTATCCCGATTATATAACCATCTTGTGCTCTAAATCACTTATATATACTCACTTACAGTCTTACTTTCCATATAAACTGTCTCTTGTTTTCAGATATCTCTCTTACTATACATATACATATCTTACAATGTTTCTTGTATATTACTCTATTGTTTGTTTTATATTTTCTGCCATGATATGAACTGTTTGAGAGATATGTGCTCGTTCATGTCCTGACTGGACCTGTTGAAAATATTACAAATGACACCGAGGAGTTCTGCCTTACTTATTATGGAGCAGGCCTAGATGACACTTGTGAGTTGGACCCACTGGAGGATCTACCTCTAGCTGAGGATATCACCCCTACTGTTTAGACTAGATTTGATAGGTTTTTCTTATTTCATTATGAATTTGTATTTGACATTCTGAATTGTATTTATTTTATGATGTTGAGGTATTGTGTCGTTTAGACACTTAGACTTATTTTCTTTTGTTGTATGTTCTCTTTTCAAATTTTATATCTATTTATTCGTGCTATTTCTACCTTAGAATTGTGATTGAGTTGTACCTTCTGTGTTGTCCTTCGATTGGAGAGTATATCTTATACAGGTACATTTATACTGTGTTAGATGTAGTGACCTAGGACAGCATTCTATCGCCGACACTGCGGCGTAGGCTGGACGTACCCACTTCTCGTGCCCCTACACTGGGTGCGGGTCGTAACATCTGCTCAAGTCTATAGATGAAACGTTTGAGAAGTTTAAGGACTTTAAGGCTGAAGCCGAGCATCAAACCGGACAACAACTCAAGGGACTCAGAAGTGATCGATGTGGAGAGTATAGGTCTTATGAATTTGTATCATTCTGCATATAACATAGAATTATCAATAGAGATGATGAACTCAATGCTGTTGACTGTGGGTCTTCCAAATTGCTTCTAGAGAGAAGCAGTACTTACGGTTACGTTCATATTGAACCGAGTGCCGCATGCTACCTCGGAAGTCACTCCTCATGAACTCTGGTTCAAGGTCAGACCCAACTTGAATGTCATTCGAGTGTGGGTGTCTAGCATATGTGAAGCTTCTGAATTTTAAGATTCAGAAGCTAGGAACAAGGACTACGAAGACTATATTCCTGGGTTATGCTGATAAGAGTGATGCTCGAAGGTTCCTTGATATTTAGTCAATTCATATCATTGAATCTCGCGATGCAGAATTCTTTGAAGATAAATTTGCATGGCACAAGAACATTCTTACGGACATTCCAGAGAACAATGTGAGTGCACAGGAGGTTCAAGTTCCTTACAATAAGGTAGTCCAAGAAGATGTTATTTACTGGTGGTGTCAGAATTGGAATCCGGAGTCCCGGGTCCAAAATTAGAATTTTACAAGTTAGAAATTACGAATTTGGACGGCCAACTTTGACGTCAAATCAACCAATCAAACAAGCTCGCAATGAAACAAAACTTTAAGGACATGAAGTTGGTTATACCAGCTATGCACAGGAAGTGGTGGCACGTCAAATGGAGCTGCGATGGTGGAGATACAAGTACACGAAGTTGGTCCCACAAAACTATCAAAAATAAATACAATTATTTGAGTAATTTAGCGGCCGATTTGATCTATCAAATGGACGAATTAACGGTTGAAACTTTATTAGAAGGTAGGGCTAAATACCGAGATTGCAATGGAGGAAAGAATTCGATGATCCAACGGTCGGATTGCCCAGAAAACACGTGCAAAATTGCTGTCTCGGAACTTAAAATTTTGACTTGGCGTTCCACGCGCGCGTCGACGGGATCGGTTCAAAAATACAAAAAATGCCTACGGAGATCGCTGTGAGAGGCACGACCATGTCGGGGACGCTCATGGTGGCACGCACGCTGGCAAAGGTGCTGTCTCGGAAAAGCATAGCACACGGGGAGGCGCAGTCACGTACGGGGACTGTCTGTACGACATGTTGCCACCGCGAGGGGAGGTCTCGAATGAGAATACGGCCAGGATGGGTGCGCTAGTGGTCGACGACGAGCGAGGGGAGGCACTGCAAGCCCCCTAAATTTTAGGGTTTATTTTAATTTTTCTAAATGAATTATTTTCAATAAATACTTTATTATAATTATTTTTGATCATTAAATGTACTTTTTCGTGAATTTGACTTCTGGAGCGTCAGAGATGCCAATCTCTGGAAACTCTCTTCATGAGTTTGTAGTAGACAAGATTATCTTTATTTTGATATATCATGTCCCACTCAAACTCGTTCCCTTGTACTATTTTGCTTCACAAAACTTCGGATCAATTTAGACCATTTGATCGTTAAATAATTATTAATTAATTAACCACTTTTATCTTTGATCATTATATGCACGTTGTCATGACTTTTAATTTAGGAGCACAAAACTAGTTATTTTCTTGAAACCAACTTCTCATGCATGATCTACTTGAGACGCCCTACACCTATGACCTTTGTGCCCCACTCAGACACACCATCTTGTGCTTCATTTTCTTTGCACAACTTTTCTGACGCGAGATCCAATTCTAATTTATCCCACGAAGTCACATTTATTTTTGACTTGAATTGGGAACACCCTTTCGGCCCAAACCTGCCAGCCCGAAATATGGACATGGCCCACATGAAGCCTACTACCCACATGATGCTTGTGTCTCATTTAGTTTAGTTCCCGCATGCTACCTATTTACCCGTGTCCATAAATGACTAAATTAATCCATTTATTGTACCAAGCCCGATTTTGACCCGACCCGGCTCTATTGAGCCAACCAAGCTTCATATTGTCCCCACATGAATACCCCACACAATTTCTCTCTTTTTTCCTATTTAAAATATCTCTTTCTTTTTCTATAAATATCTTTCTCTCTCTTTCTAATATATATATATATATATATATATATATATATATATATATATATATATATCATTTCTCTCTCCACCAGCACACACACTCCCCCCCCCCTCTTAGCCGACTTCACTCTCTTTCTTAACTTTCTCTTTCTCTCTCTCTTTAATATCTATCTCTCTCTCTCTTTTTAATATCTCACACACTCTCTCTCTCTCTCTCTCTCTCTCTCTCTCCACTTTTCTCACAGCCTCATTCACCCCCATGGTCGGGCTCCCCCTCCTCATATTCTTCTTCACCACCACCCCGAGCACCACCACCTCAGCCACCTCCCTCTCCTCCCTCTCATTCTTCTCCTTCATAGGCCAAGCACCACACCATCTTCATCACCATCATCATCCTTACCAACACCATCATCTACACCACTACCATCACTACTCACCACAGCCACCACCGTACGCCGCCATGGCTACCACTGCCGTCGTCGTGCCCCCGCCTGGCCCGTCGCCGTGCCGTGCAGCAGTAGCAGCTTCAACAACAACAACAGCAGCTGCGACAATAGCAGCAGCTGCTGCTGCGACAACAGCAGCAGCAGCACATGGCAGCAGCAGCAGCCGCGCCACCACCGCCGCACACGACCGCGTGGACCCCTCTGATCCGACGAACACCATGTGGCCAATGCCCTCTTTCCTGATGCATCACCTAGCCGATTCATGCATTTTGCACGAAATCCCGTCGTGACGTGCGATTTGTGAAAACAAAAAGTGCGCTTCATCGCAGCGACTTCGTACGCGTTTTCTGAGAAATCCAACCGTTGGATCGATTAACTCTTTGCTCCATCACAATCTCGATATATAGCTCTACCTCTTTCTCAATTTCTTCCGTTAATTTTATCGTTTGATACATCAAAATCGGCCGCCAAGTTGACACTTTAAATTGTACTATTTTTGGACAGTTTTGTGGAGCCGACTTCGTCGACTCGTATCTCCGTCGTTGTACCTCCGTTTGATGTACCGTCAGTTCTTGTGCACAACTGGTATAACCCTCTTCCTTCCCTCCTTCAGTTTCGTTTCATTGTGAGCATATTTGATTGGTTAAATTTGACGTCAAAGTTGAGCATCCGAATTCGTAATTTTTAACTTGTTAAATGCCATTTTGAACTCGGGATTCCGGATTTCAATTTTGACACCACCAATAGACTCGTAGCGTCATTCTGGCATAATTTCATATAAAGTTTGTTAGATTAGGAGGACATGGGCCCTGACACGTATTTCGGTACAAAGCGGACCCCACAGTCCGAGTCAAAGAATCATTTTGAGATCGGCTCATCAAAATCTAATTCTGAATATACCGTTGAGTTCCTATCGTCATTCTGGACTCGTTGACATATAATTTGCTGAGTTTTGAGGACATTGGCTCTGACATGCTTTTTCGTGCAAACCGGATTCTAAATGTCCGGGTCAACGTGTCATTTTGAGATCGGCTCATCGAAATCCAATTCCGGATATACCTTGAGTTTGTTTCATCATTCTGGACTCGTTGACATATACTTTGTTAGATTTAGTGGACTTTGGCTTCGACACGCATTTTTGTGCAAATCGGATACCAATATCTAGGTCAACGGACCATTTTGTGATCGGGTCATCGGAATCCCATTTCGGACATACCGTTGGGTTCGTATCGTCATTCTAGATTCGTGGACATATAATTTACTAGGTTTTGTAGACTTATATCCTGACACGTTTTTCGGTGCAAAGTGTGTCCAACGGCGGACATCATTTTGACCTAAAATTACCATTTTGCCCCTATGTCCAAATTGGACTTATGGGTAGGCTATCCTAGCTAATTCGACCATTCTGGACACATAAGTGATATTTATTTTATCATCCGACAACATCTATAGATTTTTCCTTATGTATCACCCTTAAATTATAATTAATTATTATTATTAGTATATATATATTTATATGCTTAGTTTTTTGTAAAACTCTAAAGTGATCCTTGTGTTTCTAAGGACCCTAAGTGTTGGTTTAGATATAGTGTCACCCCACATTGGAATTTTATGCTAGGTCACCACTTAGCTAGTGTCCAGTTAGGAGTCGTGTCACACCACTAATGTAAAATCTTGAACATAGTTTAGAGACTGAGATTGTGTATCATTTTGACAGAACATCGGACATCTATATCTTCATACTCGTATCCTTACCTTGCTCGAGGCGAGTACCCCTACAAACTCTATTTTACTGCATATGATAATAAATTGCGTATGAACCATGTTAAAATACCGTTTCTTGAACTGCAAGTCATATCTTCACATGCTTTATACTGCTCTAAGTACTTACCATGTTTTATACTGTTCTAAGTACCTACCATATTTTATATTGCTCTCAGTACCTACCATGCTTTATACTGCTCCTAGTATCTTTCACATGTTTTAAACTGCTCTCGTATCTCTCACATGTTAGAACTTAGGTTATGGGAAAATTGATAGTTGAGTACGTGATCATGCCCCCTTCTACCGAATCCGAGCAAGGTCGCATTCTATATGCAAACCTTGTCGTAGGCACTTATCCAGCTGTATTTCTGCGTATGTACATCTATCACCTTCTCACTTGTACAGAAGTATATTTTATTTACATGTGCCACAGTACACTGTACACCTATTGACGATCACGTACCTGCTCCAGTTTTAAACTCTAGATATACATGTGTCATCATGACAAATGTATCTTTTACATGATAGACTGTGATATGCTATGATTCTTATTTATTACATCTCTTTTCATTCCATGCTCAGTATGTTTAGTTTGTAGAACCAGTACATGCTCCCGTCCTGACAGGATAACGTTGTGGGCATACTTTCGGAGGAATATTTGCTCTGTGATCTTTTCTTTGGACCTACTACAGAGGACCAGGCTTTTGCTCCCGAGGAATTCCCCGCAGGGAACCTCACTTGGTAGTCTCGCTTAGATTATTTTTGGCTTAGTTATTGAACTGTTTAGACTATATCTTGTAGTCACTGGACTTTGTTTCCAGTTTAATACTTTGGAAGTGTATTATTAAGTCTGTACTTATTTTACTTTCACTTATAGATGTTGTATTTTGATGAACCTTTTAAATGTGATATTAGAACTATTAGCAACTTAGATCCTTTATTGTCTATTCTTAGAACAGCTTACTACGCTTTAACCAAGCGTAGGCTGGACATGGCTCGGCCCGGCCCAACAATTTGGGTAGCGGGTCGTGACATGTTTTTAGTGGTGGTCCATGCAGGTCGAGACTTAAGTTGTTTCGTTACGTTACTGTACCAAGCTTGCCTACAATTAGGATCTTAGGACAACTTGTTAACACTAGGAACAACAATTAGGACACCTAGAGGATTTTTAGGATTGCAACATAGGAAAACTCATCACAGCATATGACCGTTAACTATATTTAGTCTCTTACTTAAAATTCAGTGGATTACAATTTTAACCAAGATAGTACCCTTGGGATGACCCCTGAGGATCTCACTCTAAATCTTACCTCGAAATCTGTTTCCATTTGCTCTTCCTTAATTCGTTGTTAAAATTGATTTCTGATTTTCGTTATTGACTTTGATCTTGCATCGTGATAAATTTTGTGGATTGAATTGTGATATATCCTGATAAGGTAAATGTCTGCTTTATTTATGGAGTTTAGAATTCATCGCAGCCATATTAGCTGGTATGACAAAAACATAGGGCCTAATTTTGGGTATACTTATCTTAGTTATGAAATTTAGATTTTCTCGCAGCCATACCGGTTGACGTGGTAAAAATTCTACATAACATGATTATAGGGTGTATACCTTAGTTATGACTCTATCGTTTATCGCATCTAAGCTTACTGGTGTGGCAAAAATTCTGAAAACATGATTTCAGGAAGACGTGTATGGTTATCAGATCATATCTCAACTTGGTTCACTTCGTTATGACCGAATGAGCAAGAATAAATTCGTATCATCATTCTTTCCCGTCTTGATTAACTCTGTCATATCTACATCCACAACTAGGATTATAGGTTCTCTAGGACTCTCCAACAAGATTGCTTTCATGTTATGCTTTTGGACATAATTGTTTTTGTGTTCCATCTTTCCTATGATTTGACTAAACTCTTCTTCATTAACCTCTTGAATAATTTTTCTCGTCTTTCTCGGTAATTGTTGGAAATGCCTTATAAATTGATCCAAGGAAGGTTCGAGAAAGTAGATTTTAACCTTGTATTACGAAATCAAGAGTTTTGCGGCTAGAAAAATACTGGCGAGGCAGGACTTCAGATGATGGCATAATGGTTACATATGTTTCACGGATCTTACTTGAACCATACCCTGTGTATTTGATTAATATTTCATGGATTTAGCCAAGATAAGTTCAAGAACCTGTATTATCTGCTGTACACTGCAGCCATCCGTCGTATTACGGAACAAAGAAGTTATTTCAGCCAGATGCACACTGACTTGGCAATAACTTTATGTGACCTAATCGCGGACATATATGGTTCTCGAGTTTTACATCGACTACGTCCTATGCATCTCGTTGTCCTCACACCATTCTTGGAGATATTTCGACAAACTTTTATGTCTTGCTTCATCCTTAACTTGTTTGGATACTGTTATGGATTGCTCGACCCAGTCTTAGGCCTTGTTACCTTCTATTTGATAGACGACTGAAATAGCCAAACCTCGTTAAATGATTCTATAGTATAACTATAAATGTTATTGTATGATTGTGATAAGTACATTTCTTAGAGATTGGTTAGATTAAGCTTATAGGACAAGTATGAGTGACTGACTATAGTAGACTTGGAAACCATTAAGAACGATTGTATTGATAGTATAAATTGATGATAGGGTATCTAAGATAGAATAATGAGATACTATATTGTTGTGACTATGGATTGAGGATTAGAATCTTGTGCATAGAGTTTGAGGATTGAGCATTCGTAGGACTTTGATGACCAAGTGATTATTGGTTATCTACAAGCTATTTACTTATGATTAGAAGGTAGATCGATATGTGGAATGATATAGGATAAGGGAACAAACTATTTGTAATTGAGGTTGGAAATATGGTTGATGACTAAGCATTGTTGGCTTATAAACATATCAAGAGAATGACCTATATTTTAAGGTATACATAATGGTTTTATATTAGTATGAAATATTCTAAAGGATATATGACGTAGTTTATGATAGAAGGACCTTTGTTGAACCTGAACCAAAAATATTGTAAAAAGGAACAGAAGAAATGATCACAAGGGTAGTAGATTGAGTATCGTAGCCAGAGCAGCTACATGTTATAGTTTGACCTATTGGATGATTTTAAATTTTGAGGACGAAATTTTTGTAAGATTGGTAGAATGTAAGCCCCCTGAATTTTAGGATTTATTTTAATTTTTCTAAATGAATTATTTTTAATAAATATTTTATTATAATTATTTTTTATCATTAAATGTACTTTTTCGTGACTTTGACTTCTGGAGCGTCAGAGATGCCAATCTCTGGAAACTCTCTTAATGAGTTTGTAGTAGACAAGATTATCTTTATTTTGATATATCATGTTCCGCTCAAACTCGTTTTTTTGTACTCTTTTTGCTTCACACAACTTCGGATCAATTTAGACCATTTGATCGTTAAATAATTATTAATTAATTTCTTATTTTTATCTTTGATCATTATATTCACGTTGCTATGACTTTTAATTTAGGAGCACAAGACTAGTCATTTTCTTGAAACCAACTTCTCATGCATGATCTACTTGAGATCCCTACACCCATGACCTTCATGTCCCACTCAGACACACCATCTTGTGCTTTATTTGCTTCGTACAATTTTCCTGACGCAAGACCCAATTCTAATTTATCCCACGGAGTCACATTTATTTTTGACTTGAATTGGGAACACCCTTTCGGCCCAAACCTGCCAACCCGAAATATGGACATGGCCCACATGAAGCCTACTACCCACATGACGCTTGTGTCCCATTTAGTTTAGCTCCCGCATGCTACTTATTTATCCGTGTCCATAAATGACTAAATTAATCTATTTATTGTACCAAGCCCAATTTTGACCCGACCCGACTCCATTGAGCCAACCTAAGCTTCATGTTGTCCCCACATGAACACCCCACACAATTTCTCTCTTTTTTTCTATTTAAAATATCTCTTTCTTTTTTATAAATATCTTTCTCTCTCTTTCTAATATATATATATATATATATATATATATATATATATATATATATATATATATATATACATGTCCAAGCTCCCTAGCCCAAGTGGTTAGGGAGGGGGCTCACTTGGGGGAGGTGTAACACCCTGTTTTCTAAAATTATGGATTTTTGAAAAATTATTATTTTTATTAATTATTAATGGTGTATAGGGCATGATATGATTTATGGTGATTTTAGTGTACTTAGAACCATCTTCTAAGTCATGCTAAGTCATGACTTATGACTTTGTGATTTTGGTTAGTATAACTTAGTGAAAACCCTAGTTTTCCTTAACCTAGAAGTTGCCATGACCATGTGAGCTTAGCCATAGGCTTAGAACATCAAATTAGTAACTTTTGGCTAAAAGGGTATTTTGGTAAATTACTAGACTTTATTTGAGATTATGTAATTTTTGATATTGTTTAATCATGGTTAAGTTCCATGATTAGTCCCTAGCCTATCCTACCCTAATCTAGAGGTTAGCCACTAACCTAGAAGCTTTAGGATGGATTTTTGGTTAAGGGTTAAAGTGGTATAAATATCTAGTTTACCTTTATTGATATTTTCCTTAAACCACTCCAAATATCTCACCCCTTTACACAAAGTCCATGCCTTAGCCATGAAGGAAGGGCAAGGACACCCCCCCCATGCCATGGCCGGCCAAGGGTACCCCCCTAGCAGCCCACACTTCTATATAATCCCATTGTATTAATTCATGGAAAATTTACATAAATTTTAATCTCACAAAATTCCCATTTCTTCAAACCTACACAACTTGAGCAATATTGTTCCAAATTCACTCTAGTATTTTGCATTGGGACCCTACAACATCAAGGGTACTAAGGGAGGATAGCAATCAAGAATTTGGAGGCTTTGGATATCATCAAGTTGAAGGACACACCCCCCCCCCTCTTCTTTGATTTTCATTGGATTGCACCAATAGGTAAATTCCCTCAAACATAGTTAAAATCCTGTTTTTTTCTTCATAAATGCATTCATATAGGACTACCATAACTATGGGTAAAATTTGGTGGAAATTAGAGTCGGTTAGGTGTCCGTATCGGACACGTATCCTAAGCTAGAAACCCTTGTTTGTTGAAATGCCACATAGGATTTGTTTTTGTTAAAATATAGAAAAATTACACTTTTGTGAAGTCCTAGACATGTAGGTCACATACCCAGTGGACTGACCATGTTTTCGTGCTGTGTCCGTGTCCAAATTGGACACGAACCCACTGCACGAGACTCTCGTGCATGCCCTGCCACCCCATCCTTCGTGCGCACTGCACATGCACCTAGGACACGTGATATTTGACACGGACACGGGGGCAATGTCTGTGAACATGCCCCCAAAGTCTCGTGTCGCATTGTGTCGTGTCGAGTGAGAAATCTCACTCGCACTGGACACGCGCTGTCAGCGCAGACGCGCGCGGGGGCGACTTTGAGCATGTCGTGTCGCATGGACACGACACTTGGGTGTCTCATGATGATACGGGCGTGTAGACACGTGTGCACGACCATGAGACGTGTCGTGTCTCGTGGTGTGTCCACGAGCGTGTGGAACGCGTGCACGATGCTGTGCACGCGTTGCGTATCAGGAATTTACCCGAGTGGGGATTTTGTGTGTTTTGACACATGAATTCGTGTCGTGGTGTCGTGTCAGGTACCTAGGACACTAGGGTATGTATGGGGCACCAGTTACCAACCATTAGAATCGAGCCTTAGCTCGTTTTAGTGTGTGAAATCGGGTTATCCCAGTTTCGAGTGCACAGTGCACTGTTTCCAGGTTTTAGGATTTTCCAGTTTTGCAAAATCGATTTTCAAATCGATTTTGATTATGTTTTATACTTTGTATTAGTGTATTTTAGTATGTATATACGTAGTATATATGTATATGTGAGTGTGGGTGAGTTTTGGGGTTAAATGGTAGTGTATAGGTGTAGTTGTGTGTGTATATACATATGTGTGTATATATGGACTGTGTGTGTGTGTGTTGGGGAGCCAATTTTGGTTCCAGAATCTGGAACCCCCCTGCTGTTCAGCAGCAGCCCTCTCCTTCTCACTGTCCCTCTCTCCTTCAGTCTCTCATTCACTCTCTCTCTCACTCTATGTCCCTCTCACTTCCCTCTATATATATAGAGTATATATATATAAGTTTATATATATATATATATATATATATATATATATATATATATAATATACATATATATGATATATATGTATACTTTTGTATTAGGTCTCATTATGTCATATATAGTGTATTATATGTATGTGGGTTTTGTATATATATAGTTTTTACATATTGATATTGGGTAGTGGATAGATAGTGTATATCTATATATATAGATATATATGTATACGTATGACTTCTAGTTATAGGTTATATGGAAACCCTAATGGCCCAAAACCCAACTTGTTGACCCTTGTTGACTAAGGATTGACCAAAGTCAACCTTTGGTCAAAGTTGACCTAGTTAACCTAGAATTGACTAGGAATGACCTAAAACAACTAGTTTGACTAGTTTGACTAAAACCCTAACTAGTTGACTAGTGTTGACCTAACTTTGACTAGTTTGACTTTAGAGTTGACCAAGAGTTGACTTTTAACCAAATTGACCTAGAATCATGTAGTATGCATAGTAGACTTCATGTTTACTATTTAGAACACATTGTGACTTGTGTTGCTCTGATCAGGAGCCAGACACCTCTCCTCAGACAGCATATTCTCTACAGACATTCATACAGCAGGCGAGTACATTCTCTGACCGTTTCATACTTGTTCAGGCTTTACTTCTCGCTCTAGATTACTTTACTTGTTGCTGTCACATTGGTAAGACGGATTGGTACTATATGGATCTTTACATGAGATGTTATCCCTCTCGGGAGCATCAGGTACTTCATGTTATGTGTGTTTCACTATCATCATGTACTCCTATGCTTCCATCATTCATGTGCACTCATGTGATCATGTACTCTCATGTTCACAAAGCCCTCATGTATACTATCATGTGCACCCTTTCATGGGCCCCATGTGATATCATGTATAATAACATAACTTGTATAGATCCTTGTGTATTGATTGGGGTAACGGGAGAGTAGAAGTGGACATGTGAATAATTCCAAAGTAGTGTAATCATGTGCAAACTCAGTAGTGTAATCATGTATAAATTCTAGCCATTCACATGCCTATCTTGTGCTCTACATCACTAGTCACTTATAGTTCTCTATATACAGTAGATATTTTATTACAGCTATCTCTTTTACAGCGTATATTTCCTTTCAGCATTTCTCGTATCTTACTCTATTGCCTGTATCGTATTTCCTAACCTGATATGAACTGTGAGATGTATTGTGCTCATTCCTGTCCTGACTGGACCTGTTGAAAATATTACAGAGGATGAGGACGAGGCATGGGTAACTACATATTATGGAGCAGGACTAGAAGACACTTGTGTTGAGGACCCTCAGCAGGATCCACCTGCAGCTGAGGATGTTGCTCCAGTAGTCTAGACCAGTTAGCTAGACAGTCTTTTCTACATTATATTTTGTCTCACATTCTGAGTTGTATTTTGAGATATGGAGATGTATAGACTATTAGACTTATTGTATTAGGAGTTGACATTCTGGATGTTATGTATCCTAGACACTTAGACTTATTTCATCTATGCTATTGTTCTCTTTGAGTTACTATCTATCTATCTGTCTTTCATTCTTCTACCTTAGATATGATTGAGACTGCATGTTGTGATGTTACCTCCATTCGGAGTGTATAAACTATACATATACCTTTATATTGTTAGATGATTGACCTAGGACAGCGTTCTACCGCCGACACTGCGGCGTAGGATGGACGTACCCACGTCTCGTGCCCTTACTCTAGGGTGCGGGTCGTGACACGTTTTTAGTGGTGGCCCATGCAGGTCCAGTTTATGTGGTGGTATTCGAACTAGAGTATCGCCACAGCCTGCAGTAGGAAATAGGATGTAGTTGAGGTACTCAATCATATTAGGAAAAACTCTTATTTAAATCCCTGCTATCTAAATTCTTGCTGATATTATCTTTCTTTTGAAAAAACTGTCTCCTTTGACTATATCGTTTCTTCTCCGTATTGATTTTCTTGTTGATCTATCTTCAGGATGGTGGAGACACGATCGCAGCGTCTCGGTCCAGGTGACACCACTGAGAGGTCTGCCACCTCTCGTCCAGCTCACCAGGACCCGGGGACCACAGCTCCCCTTACTCCAGCTCATGTGGGAGCTTCTGCCATATTTGGGGGTGCACCTCTACTTATTCGGGGGATCATCCCAGCTACCCCAGACATGCCTCCCCCACAGTTTTGTCAGCCACAGTTCCAGCAGCACCAGCAGCAATTCCAGCCGCCGATGCCATCTGGATTAGTGGATGCTGCACAAATGTTTTCGTACTTCCAGTATTTCCTAGAGACGCAGCAGCACCAGCAGCAGCGTCAAACAGCGGAGTTTACAAGGGGCATAGATGAGGCCCATCAGCTGGCTAGAGCGACGGTGGAGAGGTTGGCTGTCCAGCCACAGGAAGGATTGGGACAGCCGCGACAACAGAGGATTCCGGGCATTCAGGACTTCAAGAAGATGAACCCCAGGGACTTCTTGGGGACAGAGGGGATTCTTTATGCTGATGACTGGATTGAGCACATTGAGGAGATCTTCCGACTGGCGGAGATACCAGCCGGACTCCAGATAGAGGCAGCAGCCAGCCAGATGCAGGATCTTACCCGTACCTGGTATCAGACGGACCCGAGAGTAGGCACTCCAGGGCTGACATAGAGAGTTTTCAAGGAGCTTTTCAAGGGGAAGTTTTTCCCAGATCAGGCAGTCGGTGCTTTGGAGACCCAGTTCGAGAACCTGGTTCAGGGGAACCAGACTGTAGAGGAGTATTCCGGTGAGTTTTGCCAGTTGAGCAGATTCGTGGAGGGCCTTAGCGAGACAGCGAAGGCGAGGAGGTTCAGGAAGGGCTTGGTCAAGGAGGTCAAGTCCTTGACCAAGAGTGACAGGAACGCCACTTTTGAGGAGATCCTATCAGGAGCGATAGCGGCTGAGGATGATCTTGAGCTGAAGCTCAAGAGGGGCCGCGACACCCAGGGAGCTGGCAGCAGTAGAGGACAGGCCAAGAGGCCTCATTTTCAGCACCAGCAGCAGAGGCCATTCCAGCAGCAAAGGCCGTTCCAGCAGGTGCAGCAGCCGAGGCACCAGCAGCAGGCACCCAGTCAGCAGGTCGTCAGTTGTACTTTCTGCAAGAAGCAGGGTCATGGATGGAATAACTGCAGAAAGAGGCTTAGCAGGTGTCTATTATGTGGTTCTGGAGACCACCAGCTGAGGGAGTGTCCCATGTCTTCGGGACGACCAGTTCAGGGAGGCGGAGCCAAGGCTCCGGCAGGGCAGCAGAAGGAACCTTTGCCGACTCAGCAGCAGAGGTTCACCCAGCACCAGCATCAGGCCAGGGGTGGACAGCAGGGGCGAGCCTATGCCATGGCAGCAGAGGATGCCGAGGTTACTGGAGAGCTGATAGCAGGTTCTATTCTTCTCGACTCTATTCCAGATTATGCATTGTTCGATTCTGGGGCTTCCCATAGCTTTGTATCAGTATCTTTTACGATTCGACATCATGTTATATCTGAATCGTTGCCTAGGACTTGCAAGATTACGACCGGGGGTGGCATTATCCTCGTTCGTGATATTTGCAAGGGACGGAGAGTAGTTTTGGAAGGCCGAGAGTTGGATGTGTGTTTGCTCGTAATGCCACTACCGAACTACGATATTGTACTCGGTATGGATTGGTTGAGCATGCACCATGCCAGCATAGATTGCCGCGGGGGTAGAGTTCTGTTCAGAGCACCAGGAGAGCCAGAGTTTGTATATTCCCGACGGCAGGCAGAGCAAACTTACGGAGTTTTCTGTGGAGCTTCGGTCGAGGAGCAGCCAGCTCCACATCCATTGATTGCTGTGTTCATGGACGTGTTTCCAGAGGAATTGCCTGGGCTTCCACCAGACAGAGACGTTGAGTTCTCGATAGACTTGGTTCCAGGTGCGGAACCCATTTCTCAGCATGTTTATCGGGTGAACAACAGCGAGCTGGTGGAATTGAAGAAACAGGTGGATGAGTTGCAGGACAAAGGCTTCATCCGCTCTAGTTCTTCACCTTGGGGTGCACCGGTACTCTTTGTACCGAAGAAGGATGGGTCGGTACGTATGTGTATCGACTACAGGGCACTCAACAGTCTGACGATCAAGAACAGATATCCACTGCCGCGGATCGATGATCTCTTCGATCAGTTGAGCGGAGCTCGGGTATTCTCGAAGATTGATCTGAGGTCAGGCTACCATCAGGTAAAGGTGAAGAGGGAGGACATCCCGAAGACAGCGTTCAGGACGCGGTACGGCCAGTTCGAGTTTATGGTGATGCCGTTTGGGTTGACGAATGCTCCGGCGGTGTTCATGAACTTGATGAACAAGGTGTTCCACCAGTACTTAGATAAGTTCATGGTGGTGTTCATCGACGACATCCTGGTGTACTCGAAGACCGAGGAGGAGCACGAGGAGCACTTGAGAGTGGTCCTGGAGACTCTCAGGCAGGAGCAGCTTTACGGCAAGCTCTCGAAGTGCGAGTTCTTCCTTGATAGAGTTGACTTCCTGGGTCATGTAGTGACTGGAGATGGGATCTCAGTCGACCCGAGGAAGATATCAGCAGTTGAGGCTTGGGCAGCGCCGACGTCAGTAGCAGAGATTAGGAGCTTTCTGGGATTGGCAGGCTACTACAGGAGGTTCGTCCAGGATTTCTTCCGGGTTGCAGAGCCGTTGTCTAGGCTGACCCGGAAGGACGCAGAGTTTCTCTGGTCAGAGGAGTGTCAGGCCGCTTTCGATGAGTTGAAGAAGCGGTTGACGACAGCCCCGATTCTGACATTGCCATCAGGATCAGGCGGGTTCACTATCTACAGTGACGCCTCGGGGAAGGGTTTGGGTTGTGTCTTGCAGCAGCATGGAAAGGTGATTGCCTATGCTTCCAGACAGTTACGGCCCCATGAGAAGAACTAGCCTACCCATGATTTAGAGTTGGCGGCAGTTATCTTTGCTCTGAAGCTGTAGAAACACTATTTGTATGGAGAGCGCGTGGAGATATTCACAGACCACAAGAGCTTGAAATACGTGTTTACGCAGAAGGAGCTGAACATGAGGCAGCGTAGATGGCTGGAGCTGATGAAGGACTTTGATATTCTTCTACAGTATCACCCAGGGAAGGCCAACATAGTTACCGATGCTTTGAGCAGATATTCGACAGCTATGTGATTGACGATGGATCGTCACTTGTTAGCGAACTTGGAGAGCCTTGGGATCGAGGTGATTGTGCCGGGAGTACAGATGCAGATGTGGGGCCTCCAGATTCAGTCGGACTTGATTGATAGGATCAAGTCGGCTCAGTTTGATGAAGTTTCTCTACGATGCATCAGGGAGAAGGTCAGACAGGGATTTGCGGACGATGAGTTCACTCTTGCAGGGGATGGCACATTGAGGCACGGTTCCAGACTGTGTGTGCCCAGTGGAGACTTTCGGGAGCAGGTTATGCAGGAGGCCCACCGTTCTCAGTACTCGATACATTCGGGAGCCAACAAGATGTATAGGGATCTGAGAGAGCATGTATGGTGGAGTAGGATGAAGCACGAGGTTGCACACTTCGTAGCTAGGTGTTTGATCTGCCAGCAGGTCAAGGCGGAGAGGCAGAGGCCAGGAGGACTGTTGCAGCCATTGCCCATTCCGGAGTGGAAGTGGGAGCACATCACGATGGACTTCGTTTCGGGATTACCGCATACTCCAGGAGGAAAGGATACGATTTGGGTCATCGTCGACAGGTTGACCAAATTGGCCTACTTCTTGCTATTCAAAGTGGGTTTGTCTACCGAGAAGCTATCAGAGATGTATATGAGGCAGATAGTCAGACTTCATGGGATTCCAGTGAGCATTGTATCGGACCGGGACAGTCGTTTCACTTCACATTTCTGGAGGAGCTTGTATATTAGCTTGGGCACTCAGCTCAAGTTTAGTACTGCATACCACCCGCAGACAGACGGACAGTCAGAGCGGACCATTCAGACTCTGGAGGACATGTTGCGGACTTGTGTCCTGGACTTTGGAGGATCTTGGGAGAGTCACCTGCACTTAGTAGAGTTTGCATATAACAACAGCTTTCAGGCCAGCATCGAGATGTCCCCTTTTGAGGCACTGTACGGGCGTAGATGTCGTACACCCTTGTCTTGGGATGATGTTGGGGAGCGAGTTTTATTGGGGCCTGAGATGGTTGTAGATGCAGCAGAGAAGGTGAAGCTTATCAGAGATCGGCTTCGCATGGCGCAGGACAGACATCGGTACTGGGCCGATAGCCACCGCAGACCTTTGGAGTTTGAGGTACAGTTTAGAGATAGGATTAGAATTAGGTTATCTTGTTTGTGTTTTGTTAATCATGTTTGTTTATCATAATTAAATTGAGACCTTGTTTGTGTTTAGGTCGGAGACCAGGTATTCTTGAGGATATCTCCGACACGTGGCACGATACGTTTTGGTGGAGGTGGGAAGCTTAGCCCACGTTTCATCGGCCCTTTCGTTATCAGCGGGAGAGTCGGTGACGTGTCTTACAGGCTAGACTTACCACCAGCATTGGTAGAAGTCCACAACGTATTTCACGTGTCGCAGTTGAGATGGTACGTGGCAGATCCTAGCCATGTACATGATCATTCCGAGATCGAGGTGGGTCCTACTCTTCGTTATCCAGGGCAGCCTGTTGAGATTCTGGATCGACGGAAGAAGGCATTGAGGAACCAGACGATACCTTTGGTTCGTGTCGCATGGAGGCATCATTCTCCAGGAGAGTCCACCTGGGAACGGGAGGATGAGATGCGCGAGCGATACCCTTATCTATTTGTACCTTGAGGTATGATTTCTATCCTTCTCATTAGTTTCAGTTTCGTCTTTAAATTTCGAGGACGAAATTATTGTTAGGAGGGTAGACTTGTAACACCCTATTTTCTAAAATTAGGGATTTTTGAAAAATTATTATTTTTATTAATTATTAATGGTGTATAGGGCATGATATGATTTATGGTGATTTTAGTGTACTTAGAACCATCTTCTAAGTCATGCTAAGTCATGACTTATGACTTTGTGATTTTGGTTAGTATAACTTAGTGAAAACCCTAGTTTTCCTTAACCTAGAAGTTGCCATGACCATGTGAGCTTAGCCATAGGCTTAGAACATCAAATTAGTGACTTTTGGCCAAAAGGGTATTTTGGTAAATTACTAGACTTTATTTGAGATTATGTGATTTTTGATATTGTTTAATCATGGTTAAGTTCCATGATTAGTCCCTAGCCTATCCTACCCTAATCTAGAGGTTAGCCACTAACCTAGAAGCTTTAGGATGGATTTTTGGTTAAGGGTTAAAGTGGTATAAATATCTAGTTTACCTTTATTGATATTTTCCTTAAACCACTCCAAATATCTCACCCCTTTACACAAAGTCCATGCCTTAGCCATGAAGGAAGGGCAAGGACACCCCCCATGCCATAGCCGGCCAAGGGTACCCCCCCTAGCAGCCCATACTTCTATATAATCCCATTGTATTAATTCATAGAAAATTTATATGAATTTTAATCTCACAAAATTCCCATTTCTTCAAACCTACACAACTTGAGCAATATTGTTCCAAATTCACTCTAGTCTTTTGTATTGGGACCCTACAACATCAAGGGTACTAAGGGAGGATAGCAATCAAGAATTTGGAGGCTTTGGATATCATCAAGTTGAAGGACACACACCCCCTCCCCCTCTTCTTTGATTTTCATTGGATTGCACCAATAGGTAAATTCCCTCAAACATAGTTAAAATCCTATTTTTTTTCTTTATAAATGCATTCATATAGGACTACCATAACTGTAGGTAAAATTTGGTAGAAATTAGAGTCAGTTAGGTGTTCGTATCGGACACGTATCCTAAGCTAGAAATCCTTGTTTGTTGAAATGCCACATAGGATTTATTTTTGTTAAAATGTAGAACAAATTACACCTTTGTGAAGCCCTAGACATGTAGGTCACATACCCAGTGGACTGAGCACGTTTTCGTGCTGTGTCCGTGTCCAAATTGGACACGAACCCACTGCACGAGACTCTCGTGCATGCCCTGCTACCCCATCCTTCGTGCGCACTGCACAAGCACCTAGGACACGTAATATTTGACACGGACACGGGGGCAATGTCTGCGAACATGCCCCCAAAGTCTCGTGTCGTGTTGTGTCGTGTCGAGTGAGAAATCTCACTCGCACTGGACACGCGCTGTCAGCGCACACGCACGCGGGGGCGACTTTGAGCGTGTCGTATCGCATGGACACGACACTTGGGTGTCTCGTGATGACACGGGCGTGTAGCCCTATTCGTGGCGTACACGTGTGCACGACCATGAGACGTGTCGTGTCTCGTGGTGTGTCCACGAGTGTGTGGAACGCGTGCACGACACTGTGCACGCGTTGCGTATCAGGAATTTACCCGAGTGGGGATTTTGTATGTTTTGACACATGAATTCGTGTCGTGGTGTCGTGTCAGGTACCTAGGACACTAGGGTATGTATGGGGCACCAGTTACCAACCATTAGAATCGAGCCTTAGCTCGTTTTAGTGTGTGAAATCGGGTTATCCCAGTTTCGAGTGCACAGTGCACTGTTTCCAGGTTTTAGGATTTTTCAGTTTTGCAAAATCGATTTTCAAATCGATTTTGATTATGTTTTATACTTTGTATTAGTGTATTTAGTATGTATATACGTAGTATATATGTATATGTGAGTGTGGGTGAGTTTTGGGGTTAAATGGTAGTGTATAGGTGTAGTTGTGTGTGTATATACATATGTGTGTATATATGGACTGTGTGTGTGTGTGTTGGGGAGCCAATTTTGGTTCCAGAATCTGGAACCCCCCCTACTGTTCAGTAGCAGCCCTCTCCCTCTCACTGTCCCTCTCTCTTTCAGTCTCTCATTCACTCTCTCTCTCACTCTATGTCCCTCTCACTTCCCTCTATATATATAGAGTATATATATATAAGTTTATATATATATATATGTAATATACATATATATGATATATATGTATACTTTTGTATTAGGTCTTATTATGTCATATATAGTGTATTATATGTATATGGGTTTTGTATATATATAGTTTTTACATATTGATATTGGGTAGTGGATAGATAATGTATATCTATATATATAGATATATATGTATATGTATGACTTCTAGTTATTGGTCATATGGAAACCCTAATGGCCCAAAACCCAACTTGTTGACCCTTGTTGACTAAGGGTTGACCAAAGTCAACCTTAGGTCAAAGTTGACCTAGTTAACCTAGAATTGACTAGGAATGACCTAAAACAACTAGTTTGACTAGTTTGACTAAAACCCTAACTAGTTGACTAGTGTTGACCTAACTTTGACTAGTTTGACTTTAGAGTTGACCAAGAGTTGACTTTTGACCAAATTGACCTAGAATCATGTAGTATGCATAGTAGACTTCATTTTTACTATTTAGAACACATTGTGACTTGTGTTGCTCAGATCTGGAGCCAGACACCTCTCCTCAGACAGCATATTCTCTACAGACATTCATACAGCAGGCGAGTATATTCTCTGACCGTTTCATACTTGTTCAGGCTTTACTTCTCGCTCTAGATTACTTTACTTGTTGCTGTCACATTGGTAACATGGATTGGACTATATGGATCTTTACATGAGATGTTATCCCTCTCGGGAGCATCGGGTACTTTATGTTATGTGTGTTTCACTATCATCATGTACTCCTATGCTTCCATCATTCATGTGCACTCATGTGATCATGTACTCTCATGTTCACAGAGCCCTCATGTATACTATCATGTGCACCCTTTCATGGGCCCCATGTGATATCATGTATAATAACGTAACTTGTATAGATCCTTGTGTATTGATTGGGGTAACGGAGGAGTAGAAGTGGACATGTGAATAATTCCAAAGTAGTATAATCATGTGCAAACTCAGTAGTGTAATCATGTATAAATTCTAGCCATTCACATGCTTATCTTGTGCTCTACATCACTAGTCACTTATAGTTCTCTATATACAGTAGATATTTCATTACAGCTATCTCTTTTACAGCGTATATTTCCTTTCAGCATTTCTCGTATCTTACTCTATTGCCTGTATCGTATTTCCTAACCTGATATGAACTGTGTGAGATGTATTGTGCTCGTTCCTGTCCTGACTGGACCTGTTGAAAATATTACAGAGGATGAGGACGAGGCATGGGTGACTACATATTATGGAGCAGGACTAGATGACACTTGTGTTGAGGACCCTCAGCAGGATCCACCTGCAGCTGAGGATGTTGCTCCAGTAGTCTAGACCAGTTAGCTAGACAGTCTTTTCTATATTATATTTTGTCTCACATTCTGAGTTGTATTTTGAGATGTGGAGATGTATAGACTCTTAGACTTATTGTATTAGGAGTTGACATTCTGGATGTTATGTATCCTAGACACTTAGACTTATTTCATCTATGCTATTGTTCTCTTTGAGTTACTATCTATCTATCTGTCTTTCATTCTTCTATCTTAGATGTGATTGAGACTGCATGTTGTGATGTTACCTCCATTCGGAGTGTATAAACTCTACAGGTACCTTTATATTGTTAGATGATTGACCTAGGACAGCGTTCTACCGCCGACACTGCGGCGTAGGCTGGACGTACCCACGTCTCGTGCCCTTACTCTAGGGTGCGGGTCGTGACAGGAGGTCCCAAGTTCGAGCCCCCCGTGGGCATGGGATGGCTGGGTGGTCGTGGGGCGGCCACCTTCCTCTCCTCCCTCTCTTTCTTCTCCTTCCTCCTCCTCCCTAGGTCGAGCACCACCCCCATCTTCATCACCATCTTCATCACCATCATCATCCTTACCAACACCATCATCTATACCACCACCATTACTACTTACCACAGACACCACCGCACACCGCCATGGCCACCACCGCCGTCGTCGTTGTCATGACCCGTACCCGCTTTTTCGGATATGAGACGTGTCCAAGCCAGCCTACGCCGCAGAGTCGGCGGTAGAACGCTGTCACGGCCAAGATGTTCAAACTCACAAAATATACATTTATTGCTTATTCATAATTATTAAATCAATTTTACAAATTATAAGGCTTCACAACTTCACGTTTGCTAGAAAATACAATGTCTCACAAAATGGAAAAGACAGCTAATACAACTATCTAGGTTGACCTCAGCATACCCATGTCTTCCCAGTGCTAAGAGTGATCACGGCTAAACCTAAAAAATATTGGTTTCCAGTCAGGAATGGAACGAGTACAATCTTACAACAGAATTAATAAATGACGAAATCCATAAATCTGTAAATAATAATAAAATACACGACGAAAAGACAAGTATAGAATCATGACAGAAACTGAGCATGGTGAACAAGGCAAGTGAGTACTAAAAAACAGAGAAGGCCGGTAGCTAGCAATGTATACTGTAGAACCAGAAACTGCATCTATCTAGTGAGTTGAAATACTGCTTCGACATGTAAACGGCTAAGTGTAAATCCGGTACCCCGTACATAAAATGTGCGACTGCTATTAGGCAAGAATAAGGTCCGGCACACGCACGTGAAGTGTGCGACTGCTATTAGGCAAGTATAATTTTAGATTTGTTTACATGTCTAGAGTATTTACCCGCCCGACCAGTACTCATGGATCCAAACAGGTCACGAACACGATAATAGATTGGTCACGAACAACATGTAAAGAATCCATAACTACTATCTCGTGTAACATCGTGTCAAGAATCAATAGGATATCAATGTAAAACACTACTATGTACAAGAGAAATAGAGATAATCAAATATAAAAACTATCGAAGATGTACTCGCCTGAGGTATTGTGCTGGTAAAACCGATAATACTATACCACTCAATGAGCCACAATCAGTCAACACATGCAGAAGTCTCCAGATGCTAAAATAAACATTACCCACATTTTTATAATAGTCAAATTAGCTAGAATTTCCCGTCCTTAAGTCCAATTCTGGACACAGGGGCAAAACGGTAATTTTGGGTCAAAACGGTGTCCGCCGTTGGACCCGTTTTGCACCGAAAAGCGTGCTAGAGTCTATGGTCTCTAAATTTGTCAAACTATATGTCAATAGGTCCGGTTTTCCGATATGAACCTAATCGTATGTGCAAAGTTGGATTCGGGCGGGCCGTGCATAAAATCGTCCGTTGAGTCGGATCGTGGGGCCCGCAAAACAGCGATCCGATCAACTGTCTCAGAATCGGACCAAACTTGGCATACAGGACCAGAAAAATGATACGGTCCTGTTGGCACAAGTTTTATCTCGATCTGACGAACGTGCACAAAGTAATTAAAAAATTTACACAGAGGTCGATACGGTAAATTTTGATGGATACGCATTAAATTCGTCGCGTACACGCGACCAATTTAAATTCCGTCAAAGCCCACACGTCCACAAAGTCGATATGCACCTTTCGATGCTTTCGGTTCGTGACCACGTCGTCCGAATTAGCGGGACGCTTGTTGTATCGAAGGGTTTTCTACGTTTTGAAAACAGTTTTTCGGGGTGTTTGGAACTGGTTTTATTTACGAACTAATGAACAGAAAATTATGAATAAATATTCGATGTAAAGTCGTTCATATTGACTACAACTCTGTTCTTTTAGATTTCTAAAATTCTCGATATCCTATCAGAAAATCTACTTCCAAAACAGCATTCCGGGACAGTTTTCGGTGCCCAAAAATTGTATTTTTTTCTCTATTTGGAACTCAATTTTTGTCGTGAATATCGTGAATTAAGGCCATCTACTTAAAGAGAGTTGAAGGGTGTCAGTTTGGGTATATACCTGAAAAATTCGTTCATGAAACGAACGAACGTGGTAGGAGAACCATCGGCACGAAGTTGGGCTTCCTGCAGCACCCTGCTGCTGTCGCTTTGTTTCACGCGTGCGCGCGCGTGGTCGGGTTCCCACGCTTGGCCGGCCGGCGGTGACTCGCGGTGGCGCACGACGGTGTTAGGGTTTTCGAGAGATCACTATATATATATGTACACCCGACGATTAATCCTGGGAGTGGCCGGGCTTAGCATGGCTTGGCTGGTTGGTTGCTTGGGCTGGGCCTGGGCTGGCTTGTTTTCATTCTTTTGCTTTTCTTTTTCCTTTTCTATTTCTTTATTAATATACCTATATATATATCTATATACATATAAGTACTTATGTATATATATGTATATGTACATATACATATATATATATATATATATATATATATATATATATATATATATATATATATATATATATATATACGCACACATATATAATATATTTATTTATACATACACACCTGTATATTTATTTATATATACATACCCATACACACATATGTATTTATATATACATACACATTTATATATTCACATATATAATATTTATTTATATATACATACACATTTATATATTAACATATATACTTATTTGATAATCTTCATAAAATCCAAATAAACCTCAATACTTTTTACCACCTAGTGTAGGGCCTACCTACATAAATATGAACACATATACTATAATATTTATTTGATAATAATTATAACCAATAATTGTAAAATAATATTATTTAATATAACGTCAACAACATTAACAATAATAATCCTAATAACAACTAAAATTAAACCAATAATGTATTTCGGTGAACTCATCAAACACACCATTTATTTGGCTCCAGAAATTTGTACATATATTCCAAAATGCCAGTTATTATTAATAATAGCTATTTTCTACGTTTATAGCAAATATCTAGAAACATATGTTAATTCCAAAGAGATAAAAAATGTTTGCATACAGATAAAGTACGTCCTTAAGGACGTCCTTGGTCTCACTACATGCCTACCCGGGATTGAGCTTGATTCGGGTCCAGTCCGGACTAGTTTGGTACAACCGGATCACTTAAACGTCAAATAATAATAATAAATGAATAATTAAACTACTTATAATGGTTATGTCATACTTAGCCTGATTTTCCTAGTTAGGACATCACTATGGCTCGGCCTTCCCTGGCATGGCTAATACACTAGTCAAGGTACGCTACTGCACTATCTGTGCTACGATTTCTAGTCACCTTGTACTCTAAATTTAATCATGACTAAAGGCATCTACCGTAATAATTATCTAATTAATTATTCATAAAAGCCTAAAAATCATAATTTCAATAAATAAAATAAAATAAAAATATATTAATATTCTAGGAAGGGGGACTACAGCCGTGCCCCCGCCTGGCCCGCCGCCGCGCCGTGCAGCAGTAGCAGCAGCGCCACCGTACGCCGTCGCATGGACCCCCTGATCCGGCGAACACCTCGTGGCTACTGCCCTCTTCTCTGACGTGCCACCTAGCTGATTCGTGCATTTTGCATGAAATCCCGTCGTGACGCACAATTTATGAAAACATAAGGTGTGCTTCGTCGCAGTGACTTCGTGTACGTTTATCAAAAAATTCGACCGTTGGATCGACGAACTCTTTGCTCCGTCACAATCTCGGTATATAGCTCTACCTCTCCCTCAAGTTTCGTCCGTTAATTTTATCGTTTGATACATCAAAATTGGCCGCCAAGTTGACACTTTAAATTGTACTATTTTTGGACAGTTTTGTGGAGCCGACTTCGTCGACTCGTATCTCCGTCATCGTACCTCCGTTTGATGCACCGTTAGTTCCTGTGCATAGCTTGTATAACCCTCTTCCTTTCCCTTCAGTTTTGTTTCATTGTGAGCATGTTTGATTGGTTGAATTTGACGCCAAAATTAGCCGTCCGAATTCGTAATTTCCAACTTGTTAAATTCTATTTTTGAACCCGGGACTCCGGATTTCAATTCTGATACCCCCAATAGACTCGTGGCATCGTTCTGGCACAATTTTATATAAAGTTTGTTAGATTTGGAGGACGTTGGCCCTGTCACGTATTTCGGTGCAAAGTGGGTCCCACAGTCCGAGTCAACGGTTCATTTTGAGATCGGCTCATCGGAATCCAATTCCTGATATACCGTTGAGTTCGTATCGTCATTCTAGACTCATTGACATATAATTTGCTGAGTTTTGAGGACATTGGCTCCGACATACTTTTTCGTGCAAATCGGATTCTAAATGTCCGGGTCAACGTGTCATTTTGAGATCGGCTCATCAAAATCCAATTCCGGATATACCGTTGAGTTCGTGTCGTCATTCTGGACTCGTTGATATATACTTTGTTAGAGTTAGTGGACTTTGGCTTCGACACGCATTTTCGTGCAAATCGGATACCAATATCCAGATCAACATACCATTTTGTGATCGGGTCATCGAAATCCCATTTTGGACATACCGTTGGGTTCGTATCGTCATTCTGGATTCGTGGACATATAATTTGCTAGTTTTGTAGACTTCTATCCTGATACATTTTTCGGTGCAAACTGTATCCAAAGACGGACATCATTTTGACCTAAAATTACCATTTTGCCCCTGTGTCCAAATTCGACTTTTGGGTAGGCTATCCTAGCTAATTTGACCATTCTGGACACGTTGGTGATATTTATTTTATCATCCGACAACATCTGTAGATTTTTTCTTATGTATCACCCTTAAATTATAATTAATTATTATTATTAGTATATATATTTATATGCTTGGTTTTTCTAAAACTCTAAAGTGATCCTTGTGTTTCTAAGGACCCTAAGTGTTGGTTTAGATATAGTGTCACCCCACATTGGACTTTTATGCTAGGTCGCCACTTAGCTAGTGTCCAGTTAGGAGTCGTGTCACACAACTATTATAAAATTTTGAACATAGTTTAGAGACTAAGATTGTGTATCATTTTGACAGGACATCGGACATCTATATCTTTATACTCGTATCCTTGCCTTGCTCGAGGCGAGTACCCTTACAAACTCTATTTTACTGCATATGATAATGAATTGCGTATGAACCATGTTAAAATACCGTTTCTTGAACTACAAGCCATATCTTCACATGCTTTATACTGCTCTAAGTACGTACCATGTTTTATACTGCTCTAAGTACCTACCATATTTTATACTGCTCTCAGTACCTACCATGCTTTATACTGCTCCCAGTATCTTTCACATGTTTTAAACTGCTCTCGTATCTCTCACATGTTAGAACTTGGGTTATGGGAAAACTCATAGTTGAGTACGTGATCATGCCCCCTTCTACCAAATCCGAGCAAGGTCGCATTCTATATGCAAATCTTGCCATAGGCAGTTATCCAGCTGTATTTGTACGTATGTACATCTATCGCATTCTCACTTGTATGAAAGTACATTTTATTTATATGTGCCACAGTACATTGTACACCTATTGACGATCACGTATCTGCTCCAGTTTTAAACTCTAGATATACATGTGTCGCCATGACAAATGTATCCTTTAGATGATAGAATGTGATATGCTATGATTCTTATTTATTATATCTCTTTTTATTCCATGCTCAGTATGTTTAGTTTGTAGAACCAGTACATGCTCCCATGTTGACAGGATAACGTTGTAGGCATACTTTCGGAGGAAGATTTGCTCTGTGATCTTTTCTATGGACCTACTATAGAGGACCAAGCTTTTGCTCCCGAGGAAGTCCCCTTAGGGAACCTCGCTTGGTAGTCTCGCTTAGATTATTTTTGGCTTAGTTATTGAACTGTTTAGACTATATCTTGTAGTCACTGGACTTTGTCTCCAGTTTAATACTTAGGAAGTGTATTATTAAGTCTGTACTTATTTTACTTTCGCTTATAGATGATGTGTTATGATGAACCTTTTAAATGTGATATTAGAACTGTTAGCAGCTTAGATCCTTTATTGTCTATTCTTAGAACAGCTTACTACGCTTTAACCAAGCGTAGGCTGGACATGGCTCAGCCCGGCCCAATAATTTGGGTAGCGGGTTGTGACAAGCACGCAGGCTGGTTTGGTTTAGCTTGGGTCAAGTCGGGTTTGGTCTCACCATGACCCTAATTTAAGTCATCGATGATCATGGATAAATAAATAGCATGTAGGGACTCAAGTGAATGGGACACAATTGGCATGTGTATAGAAGACTCAATATGGGCCATGTTTTCACGATCCGCACCCTGAGGAAGGGCACGAGAACGTGGGTACGTCCAGCCTACGTCGCAGTGTCGGCGGTAGAACGCTGTATAGTTCGTCTATAACATCTAACATCAAACAACAATATGATATAAACATATCATCTCCGCACGGAGGTATAAAATAATATCTCAATTCTATATCTCAATCACAAGTCTAGGAAAAGATAGAGCACAATATAGAATCAGATAAAAGGAAGAAACTGAAATATACATAGAGTTATCACACCACACAAAGTAGATGTCCAACACAATAAATACAAGTCCTGAAATATAACTAAGTCTCAACTAAAAATTGGAACAATCCGATACAAACTGAAAACTATAAACACTAGACTAGACTAGGCACCATCTACTGAGCTAGATGCTCCTCGGGCTCTAGAAGGTCACCCTCATGTACCCCATCGATGGTAGGGCAGTCACCATCATCATCTGTAATATTTTCAACAGGTCCAGTCAGGACAGGAGCGAGCACAATACATCTCACGCAGTTCATAACATGTTAGAAAATATAAAGCATGTAAAGAGTAAGATACATGAACTGTAAGAAGATGTACATGAAAACGAAAGAGAATTTATAACTGAAAATATATACAGAATAAGTAAAACTGCAAGTACTAGTGATTTAGAGCACAATATGGTTATATAAACGGCTGAGGTTATACAATAACAATAGGTAACTCCATCATACGTGAGTGTACAATGGATGCATACAATAGTCGTACAATATGGGATTTTGATCACATAACCATTTCCTACTCACCCTCCCCAATCAATACACAAAGATCCAATCCAGTTATGCTACCTTGTACAATAGTTCTCCATGAAGCTCATGTGATCATGAGAGTACAAGATGCACAATGAGTATACATGAATAGGGGTGTATAATAAATACAATATGTTCATGAAACGTACATCATAATATGTATCTGTTGAACACAATAGAGATAACATCGCAAGAGAAGATCCATATAGTACCAATCCGTGATAACAATCGTGCCAGTATCAAGTAAAGTAATCTAGAGCAAGAATATAAGTTCTGACAATTATGAAACGATCAGAGAATATACTCGCCTGTCATCCTGAATGACTGATATGAATGGATGTCCGAACTGGTGTCACAGAGTCCTATTTAGAGTAAAACAGGTTATGATGTATTCGGAAATAAGGTAATTGAAGTGTATGATGCAATCTATATAATTTCTAAGTCAATCTAGATCACAGTCAACTATTGGTCAACTTTGGTCAACTGTCTAGGTCAAACTAGGTCAAGTCAAATCTAAGTATAGTCAAAATAGTCAATCTAGTCTAACCAAGTCTAGGTCAACTAGCCAATCTAAAACCCAAGTCTAAACAACACAAAACCTAGCTTTAGTTTAATACCATAATCTAACCTAGGCACACATACAATTTAAGTCATAGAGGGTATTTCTTATATTAGGTTACATTCATACAATACATAATTATATATAGGTAGCTATATATAGAGAGAGAAGGAAAAAGGAATTTTAAGAAAGGGTGTGTGTGTGTGTGTGTTCATGAGATGTGAAGAGTGTGTGTGTGTGTGTGTGTGTGTGTGTGTGTGTGTGTGTGTGTGTGTGTGTGTGTGAGCATGGTAAGACATGGTATGTAGGTGAAAGGGGCACATGTGAAGGTGTCAACATATGCATATGTGTGTGAAAATCAAACTGTCACAGTGAGTGTGTGACAGTGAGTGAAAAGAGAGAATGTGAAGAGTGTGTGTGTGTGTGTGTGTGTGTGTGTGTGTGTGTGTGTGTGTGTGTGTGTGTGTGTGTGTGTGTGTGAATTTGTGTAGACAGTGGTAGGAATAAGTTTGTGTGTAACCTATGAGTCACTGTTAGAAAACAGTGAATAAACTCAGGATTTCCAAGTGCATCTCAGTTTCACTAATACAAAACCATAAGTTATCTCTATATAACATTGTATTTATATAACATATATGTGTAGAGATAGAGAGGTAAAGAGGGATATAGGTTTCAGTTTTACAGTTTAAATAATAATCTCAGGTTACCTATCATTCAATCTCAGATTTTTCTAGTAAACCAAATCTCAGGTTTTACTTGCCTTGTATTCATAATTTAACCCATTTCAGTTTTCTATTGAATCTCAGAAATTCACATATGAACTCAGGTTACATTACTTGATTGAAAAAATAGTTAACAACATTAAATCTCAGTTATCTGATAACTGAATCTCAGTTTAGAACATATGTAAATCAGTTCTAATTGGATTTAAACTCATGTTACTGTCAGTTCATTCCTATTTCAAATATCCCATTCTCAACATCAAAATAATAACCAATTCATCACTCAATCAACATGGACATTAATATTTCAAGTTCAGGAATCAATTCAGTTAACAAACATTTAGTTTACAACATTCCCTTTGACTTAACTCAGGAATTAGGTTCATTTATAAATGTTAACTGATAGTTCAATTTAAACGAAAACTGGAAACACTGATACCTAATCTAAGTTTGAAAACCTAAATTAACCCATGAATTTTAGCAATCAGGCATGTAGGTGTGATCTGCATATAATTACGTGTCTAGGGTGTGTCATTTGTGTCCACTAGAGTGGACACGAAGTGTCCAAGGCAAGGTAAACTGGGGTTCAAAATTCTGGTAGTGCACAGTTCGTGCACAGGCTCGTGCAGCCATGTCCTGAGAAATTGGACACGACATAGAGCCTAGGACACCTCGTGCACACTAACCTAGGTAGCCTACCTATAGGACTACATATTAGGCTAGATAACACGTGTCCGAGTCGTGTCTATTGTCGACACGAACTGCGTATCAGTGGAGAATTTCCACACGCACAGTGACAGTACAAATCGCGTGCACGTGGAATTACGTGTCCAATACGACACGAGATGACTCAAGACTCAAGGGGTGTGATGTCAGCCACTGCCCCTTGGTCTGTGCCAAGTGGCAAGCCGCCACGTGGCGTGTCGTGTCCACAGTGACACTTGGGTAGCAGGACACTGCTACCGTGTCTGCACGCGTGTGTGCGTGTCCGTTTTGGACACGAAAAACACTAAATTTTTTACTTAGTCACCTAGATTATTAATGTGTATATAATAACCTAATTTTCTATTCATTTAGTTTCTGAAATTAACATAATTTATTTCTAACAAATATTTCATCGAACACCTATTTATTTCGGCTGATACGTGTCCGATACAGACACGAAATAGACACTACCTAGCACCAAACTATTCCTACAGCTAGGGTATACCTATATGCATGCATCTATGAAAATAAAACATGATTTTAGAAGGGTTTCATGGGATTTACCTATTGAGATTGAATCTCAATAAAAAAAGATAATGATGAGGTTTTTCCTTGAACTCCAATTGACCAAAGCACTTCAAACCCTAGCTAGCAAGCCCCTACTAGCTTCCACTATGGTAGAGGGTGATGTTACAATTGATTAGAACCAATTTGGGCTTGATTTGGATATTAGGGAAGGAAATTTAGGGAGGAACTATTAGGGTTCTAAGAAGTTGTAAAAGAGGCAAAGGTTTTTACTAAGGATATTTTATAGGAAGGGGGGCACTTGATGGCTGCCATAAGATGGATTAGGGTTAGGTTTTAGGTCTAGATGAGTGGCTAGGAGTTGTCCACCCAATTCTAGGCCTTCCTATTGGTTCTAGGCTTTCTTTTCACAAATATCCTAAGAAGAAAATATCCTACTTATAAATATCTAGATATTACTAACCTTGACACTTAGTAGGAATCTTCTAACCATGATCCTAACCTCAAGACTAATCTAGATTAGGTTAAGGCTTAACTAAAAGATTAGCACAATATTTAATTCATATAATTTACAATTTCACAAAATTGTCAAAATGACCAAAATACCCTTAGGCTAAAAAGTTGTAATTAGTCATCCTAATCACATGACTAGGCTCCCTTTTTCATGGCTAGTCTCTAGGCTTAGCCAAACTCTAGGGTTACACTAGTCAATCATCAAAATCACAAGTCGTGATTTTAAATAGTTTTAAATTAACTAAAAATCACCAAAAATTATAACATGGTTTAAATATCATTATTAAATAATTATAATTACAAAATTTCAAAATTACCCTTATTTTAGAAACTGGGTGCTACAAGTCTACCCTCCTTAGAAAAATTTCGTCCTCGAAATTAAAATGGTCGTACTCCTTCTAGGTCAAACCCCCAACAATAAGGTCGAAGCCTCTTTCTAGAAGTACACAAGATCAACAAATTAAATATAGGTAGTAGGCTTAAAATGGGTCATGTCCACAATTTGGCTCGACAGGTTTAGGTTGAAAAGGTGTCCCCAATTCGAGTCAGAATAAAAGCGACTCCGTGAGGTAAATCAATATGGGATCTTGTGTCAGGAAGGTCGTGTGAAGCAAATGAAGCACAAGATGGTGTGTCCGAGTGGAACACGAAGGTCATAGGTGTAGGGTGTCATATTTAGGTCATGCATGTGAAATCGGTTTTGAGAAAACAACTAGTCTTGTGCTCCTAAATTAAAAGTCACGGTAATGTGCATATGATAATCATAATTTAAGTGGGAATGGTCGAATGGCCTAAATTGGACCCAAAGTTGTGATGCAAAAGTAGTACAAGGGAACAAGTTGAGTGGGACAGACTCTGGTCATGAGTGCCAGACTGGGAAGATAAGGAAAATAATGAATCAATCAGGGCTGTTAGGCAGTATTATCTTATATAAAACTGGAAACTAGCTACAATGGTCACCATTCTAAGGTCAGAAGTACACTATCAATTCTAAGTCAAAAATTCCTAACACAAATCATCAATTTATTATATTTTAGAAGAAATTTATATCAAAGGAAGTTACACAAAGGATTATACTAACAACTAAAACTACTCCTACTCCTAAGTTAATTGAAGAAGGACAAAGAACAATTTTTTTTTGAAAAAGACTGAATTAAAAAGGTAGAATGATATTTTATAAACCTTTTTGAGATAAAATCTGATAATCATATGCGTTTGTCCAAAATTATGATAATCAGAATCTTCGTCATACTAGTAAGCAAGGCTACGATATTCACAGAGTCCTCGACTAAGGTACATACCTCTAGAATCATGGTATTTAAAATTTTCGCATTGTCGCATGCTTGGCCGCGAAAACCTTAAATTCCCACACCCGAGAAATATATCCTAAATCAGACTGTATGTCCTCACCATGCTTGCTAATGTGACTTTAGAATATTCTAGATTCCATAACTAAGTCGACCTAGCCCATATGATTCAACTTGGTAGAATATTTCAAATTAACCTTGATTACCAAGAATCAAATTCATCAACAAACAAGGAAGATAAACAGAAGCTGTTGGAATCGAATTTCGAGATTCATAATAAGATTCTCAAGGGTCATCCAAGGAATCTCTCAAGTAGTCCTAACAGTGACTGAGTAACTCTCTATACTGCCTAATCCTATATCCTAACAGCAGCCTCGTAGCAGCAATCTAAGTCGAGCACCACTACGAAATCGTACTAGTTACGACTCTGACCTGCATGGGCCACCACAAAAATGTGTCACGACCGGCACCCTGAGGAAGGGCATGAGAACGTGAGTACGTCTATCCTACGCCACAGTGTCGGCGATAGAATGCTGTATAGTTCGTCTATAACATCTAACATCTAACAATAATATGATATAAACATATCATCTCCGCACGGAGGTATAATATAATATCTCAATTCTATATCTCAATCACAAGTCTAGGAAAAGATAGAGCATGATATGGAATCAGATAAAAGGAAGAAACTGAAATATAAATAGAGTTATCACACCACACAAAGTAGATGTCCAACACAATAAATACAATTCCTAAAATATAACTAAGTCTCAACTAACAATCGGAACAATCCGATACAAACTGAAAACTATAAACACTAGACTAGACTATGCACCCTCTACTGAGCTAGATGCTCCTCGGACTCCTGAAGGTCACCTTCATGTGCCCCATAGAAGGTATGACAGTCACCATCATCATCTGAAATATTTTTAACAGGTCCAGTCAGGACAGGAGCGAGCACAATACATCTCACGCAGTTCATAACATGTTAGAAAATATAATGCATGCAAAGAGTAAGATACATGAACTGTAAGAAGATGTACATGAAAACGAAAGAGAATTTATAACTGAAAAAATATACAGAATAAGTAAAACTGTAAGTACTAGTGATTTAGAGCACAATATGGTTATGTAAACGGCTTAGGTTATACAATAACAATAGGTAACTCCATCATACGTGAGTGTACAATGGATGCATACAATAGTCGTACAATATAAGATTTTGATCACATAACCATTTCCTACTCACCCTCCCCAATCAATACACAAGGATCCGATCCAGTTATGCTACCTTGTACAATAGTTCTCCATGAAGCTCATGTGATCATGAGAGTACAAGATGCACAATGAGTATACATGAATAGGGGTGTACAATAAATACAATATGTTCATGAAACGCACATCACAATATGTATCTGTTGAACACAATAGAGATAACATCGCAAGAGAAGATCCATATAGTACCAGTCCATGATAACAATCGTGCCAGTATCAAGTAAAGTAATCTAGAGCAAGAATATAAGTCCTGACAATTATGAAACGATCAGAGAATATACTCGCATGTCATCCTGAATGACTGATATGAATGGATGTCCGAACTGGTGTCACAAAGTCCTATTTAGAGTAAAACAGGTTATGATGTATTCAGAAATAAGGTAATTGAAGTGTATGATGCAATCTATATAATTTCTAAGTCAATCTAGATCAAAGTCAACTATTGGTCAACTTTGGTCAACTGTCTAGGTCAAACTAGGTCAAGTCAAATCTAAGTCTAGTCAAAACAGTCAATCTAGTCGAACCAAGTCTAGGTCAACTAGCCAATCTAAAACCCGAGTCTAAACAACACAAAACCTAGCTTTAGTCTAATACCATAATCTAACCTTGGCACACATACAATTTAAGTCATAAAGGGTATTTCTTATATTAGGTTACATTCATACAATACACAAGTATATATATAGGTAGCTATATATAGAGAGAGAAGGAAAAAGGAATTTTAAGTAAGGGTATGTGTGTGTTCATGAGATGTGAAGAGTGTGTGTGTGAGAGAGAGCATGGTAAGACATGGTATGAAGTGTAGGAACCCTAGAGGGGGGGTAAATAGGGTCAGGCTAACTAATCAAGCACTTAGCACAAGCTAATTGGCAATTTAAAAATATAAGTGCAAGAGAAGAAGCAAACACAATACCGACACCCGATGTATCCTGGTATCCTCCTAAGAGGCAGTCCAGTCCCGGAACTCTCTCCGGCTTTAATCTACTATTTGAGCAAATAGTTACACACGAGTTTGGATCCGAAGAACTCGCCAACTTCTTACACAAGAGCTTTAATCCGAAGGGCTCTCCGACTTCAACCGAGAGTTTGGATACGAAGACTCCCCAACTTCAACCGAGAGTTTGGATACGAAGACTCTCCAACTTCAACCTTTCACAATAGGTTTTGATCTCCTTATACAATAGGATGAAGATCTCACTTTTCAACTCAATAACTCTAACACAATTTGTGGATGGCAAATGAAAGCTTTGTAGAGTTGTTTGTGGATAGCCTTTGGTGGTTTAGAAATATTTAGGCTCAAAGCATCAACCTTGAATGAAGGGGTTCAAGGCTATTTATAACCAAAGCATTGAAAAGTGCTCAAGGTAACTTTTCAGTCCACGAACCGGCATACCGCCGGTATGATCCGGCATACCGACGGTATACCGGTCTGGGATTGCAACGGCTAAAAATATAGCCGTTGGGATCATTAATGGCTGGAAATCCGACCGTTGGAATTTCAACGTTTCGGAAGCGGTATACCGTCGGTATGGACCGGTATGCCGTCGGTATGCCGGTTTTGTAAACAGAAACTTTCTGTGAACAAAAACCGGTATACCGTCGGTATACACCGGTATACCGTCGGTATGCCGTTTTTCCATCGAAAATGATCCTGGGCTTATTTCTGCCCTAGCTTTCGATTTTGCCATCCATTTTTTGTGTTTACAAAAATTCCTAAGACTCATTACAGACTCCAGATAAACATAGGCAGGTGCAGGCTTCTCCAGAGTCTTGAAATGATGATGGCATGGCTTGGCTTCTTTCTTTGATAGGTGATGGCTTTTTTTCTTGGCGGCAGATGTCAAAGATATCCAGTTTGTAAAAACTGAATACCTTTCGGGGGCTTCGCCCCCGAACCCCCGACGAGGGACGCTGCCCCCTCGACCCCCGTCCGCTGACCGGGCAGCGGAACCCCCGGTGCGTGGCTCCAGAGATGTCGTCGGGTGGTTCAGAAAAATCTTGTGGGATCCATCGTCTTTGGCCCACCATGATTTCTTCATTGCATATGTCCACATTGATCTTGCTTATTGCTTTTCTGCATGTACATGTTAGACGAACAAAGCAATATACATAGTAGCAACTATGACCGGTTTAATGCACATTAGGACAATGTTGAGTTTAAGTATAAGTGCTAAGGCGATAGCATAAATATTAGTGATATCATAATGATTAAACTTAATTGAATGACCACATTCAAAAATATAGTTTTGATTTTGGCAACCCGATTAAATTTAAGATAGATAAGCTCATATCACTAAGATGTAAACCAATAGGCACATATCATCAAAGGTATAAGTATAAGTAGAAATGCTATAGCGATAGTATAAGATTAGTGATAATGAAATGCTAAACTTAACAAATTAACCATATTCAAAAATATGATACAATCATTGGGCCAACAATCTCCCCCTTTTTGATTATGGCAAATCGGTTAAGTTTAGTATGGACACAATAGATGCATGTATCACTAATATACAAAAGACATAAGCAATATCACTGAAGGCATACTACTTAGATTACTTATAAAAGCATACTTAAACTTACTTCTCCCCCTTTGACATGATCAAAAATAGGCTCCCCCGTACTAAGAGATAAAATGAAATCATCCTCAAGCATAGAAATCAGAGCATAGAAAAGTTATAGACAATCATGATCAAGATATACTAATAAAAAATAATGGAAGAAGTGTGTAAAGACAAGTGTATAAAACTGCATACCAAATGTAGAGTACTAAAAAAAATTGCTTGTCAAAACATAATATGGTTGGTAAAACTAAAAGTATTTGAAAAACAAGAAATAAGTAGTTTACCAACTTGAAATCCAAGGAATAAATCCAAAATACAATAGGATATGAAATATTGCTCCAGTTTTGGAAGAGAACTATGAAATAAAGGATTTCAAACAAAAGCCATGAGGAATAGAGAATTGCAACTAATAGATACCAATTGAGATATGAAATTAAATAAACTTGATACCAATTGAAAAGATGTAAAATTGAAACAGTGATCAAAGAAACCATTAATAATCATAATTGTCCACAAATAAATAGTGGAACAAAAGAAAAGAATGATCAATGTAAAATATTGCAATTGATATAAAGTAATCTCATTATTTGCAAGATCGATATGCTTATCCAAGTTCATACATTTGAACTCAATTACCTTATCATGCTATATGAATACCCTTTAGATAAATATGAAGGTAAAGGAGAAAAATACTTGAGAAGGAGAAATTCAGTCGACTTGAATGCTCCCCCTCAAAGTACTACCAAAGTAGATAAAAATTATGAATTTTGGATAAGTCCTCAACAAGGAAAGCCAAATCAATTAAGCATGAAAGAAAAGCTAAATCAACGAAAGCATAATATTCATCAAGATAAGATCTGAAAGTTAATATTAGCAAGATGACATATTTAACCCATATGAAAGAGAGAGATAAGATAATAAGGACAATTACATACACTCTCATAAACCCTTCAAAAAAAATATCATGACCTCAATCAATAAGATATAAAATAGAAGAAAATATGGGTCCATGATGAACTAGGTATACGACATATTAAAGGGTATAAATGAATTAAAACAATTTATTTGCTCCCCCTCAAAATATGCGTAACTAGTTCCAAAGCACTTATAGCATAAAATAGATAACTACAAGATCTAGGGGTAAATCAACTATGGATTTCTCCCCCTTGTTCGATGCATATAAGGCTACAATATCGTCAAAAGACGAATAATATCATCTTTAGTCAAGAGAAGATATCCAATTAATAGCCAGTAAAGATGAAAAATCAAAAGAATATTCCAATAAAGCACGTATAATCAAAAGATGACATACATTAGTCTATATAGAAGGATCTCATATTTAAATATGATAGATCAATGTATGTTATCCTTTGAGAAAATGTCATCATAAAAAAAGAATAAAGTCAATTAAGAACAATCATGATGATAGACAGAATATAGCCAAAATAAAATAAAAATAAAACTCAAACATCATGTCCATGATTATCTAATTAAGAAAGAATCAACCAATTTATTACTTTACATGGACTAGGTATGTTTTATCACATTTGTACCCATCAACCGGGTAATATCCAAACTTTGCTACTTCTAAATGAAAGACCAATAAAGTTCAAATAGCAAAGACACTATATGATAATCCATGAGTAGTCAACGTAGAGTAGTAAATTAACTTGACATTTACAAAATTAGATAGTTTAGGACTACTCAATCATTAGGATCATTCATAAAGTAAACAAATGAATAAATATGATCTAATGAATCTCATCAAGAGAAAATCACAAATTCAAAAAAAATCTCATAAATCAATAGAAAAATAAGAAAAAGAGTCATTCTCATTTAAATGATTGCAAATCTAATCAAGAAGAGATGTAAATGATAATACGATGAAATCATGACTCAAAAGTGAGAGAAATTTAAGAGATACTTGCTAATGACTAATAAGGAAGGAGACTTAAAGAAAGGAATCACAAACCTCCAAGAGAAACAAGATCTTATCAAGAATTTATAAAACTAGTTTTGGAGAACAAACATATGTATCTAAAATATGATACAAATTATATTTAGAAGAATCACAGATCTTGTTTATGTAAACTAGCATATCATATATAGATTGAAAAGAAAAACAATAGCTAGATGAGTAGAAGTGAACCAAATTATATAGCTTAACAATATATCATAAATAAGCAAGCTACATAACTAATTAAGATTAATGAGATAGGCCATTAACAAGATAAAGGTGCTCATTTAATCTTAAGTCACTAACACTAAAGATACTTGCTCAAGCATAGAGTTCACAAAGAAGGCAATACATTTTAAATGAACAAAATGATTTATAGACTCTTTACTAAGCAAGGATAAGAGCATAAGATGACAAATAAATGAATCTATCTCTTATCAAGTATAGATCAAAAGAGATACTCATGAAAACATAATAAAATAAATCTCTTTGCCAAGTATTGAGATTGGTCCAAGATAATGAAATAATATATCGATCTAGAGAATGCAAGATATTATAACCATTATAATATCAAAGAAGGATCATTAAGATCAAGAAAGCTAAATGCTAAAAATATCAAGAAGTACATTTCAAAGAGCTTTCATAGTGCACCATAGTAAGTTATAAGGAAGATATAGATTGAAAATGTGCACTAAAAACGGAGGTAAATATAAAAACAAGACAAAGCACAAAACCATGTGATTCTTAAAAGAACTTCCATAAATAGTCATGAATAAGACACTAATAAACATTTTCTCTCAACACCCCAACTTAAAGGAATAAAACAAATAAATATCAAAAGTTAGAAAACATTTGTATATGAAACTATATAAAACTATATAGATCACGAATAGGCATACATGAAAAGATCAAAAATCAATTAAGAACATGTATCCATAATACCAACCAAAAAGTCAAGAAGATATCATCAAAAGAAGACTTTAAGGAAGAAGCTAATTGATTCAAAAAGAGATTCACAAATTTGATCAAAAGAATCAATAGCTAGAGTATGAGTTAAGCACAAGTTTGAAGGTAACAAGTATATTTAAATACTCTTCAAGTCAATATAGAACTTTAGCTTAACTCATATGCCCAAATAAAGATATTTATACAAGAAAAATATCAACATAAGAAATACATGATCTACATGTAAATGGAAATTTTAATGAATATAGTCATGTATCATTAATGAATGTTTAAAAAACTATCATAAATTCAAAGCACATATAAATAAGCTTTATTAGGCAAAAACATAATTGATTCATAAGAGGTTTAATCAAAATAAAATATGAGAATCAATAATGGATATATTATGTAAGCACAAGGTTAAAATGGAAGTAAGTGTATACTTGTCAAGTGATAAGAAGCTTGTGCTAAACATACATATTCACAAATACCGATTTAAAGTAAATAATACATATAAAGGAGAAATCGGTAAGAAGTAACTATTTCGAAAACTTTAAAGACGGAGAGTTAAAATCATATTAACTCAAATCAAAAACAAGCTCCTATGGACTAGAGTGATATGCATGCTTCATAATAAAGAGATTAAGAATAACAAGCATGCATAAATCAAATGTGTCACACTTAATAGAAAATGAGTGATAAACTACATAGTGTGAACTAATCATTTAAGCCGAGTAACTAGTCATGCTAGATAAAAAAATTAATAAGAAAATTAACAAAGCATGCTAGTAATGTATCTCACATTGATTTATATAGAAGGCAACTGAAGAATATCAATGTGAGCTAGTAGCAAGATATCAAGAGAAACATGCTAGATTCTACAAATATAAACAATTTAAAGAGAATCGCTTAGCATGTTACCAAAGTGGCTCTAGTGGCCACGCTTGTGTTGGTGCAATTGCTTGGAAGATGACCTTTGAGCTTTGTAACCACCAACACGCTCCTCGGTGCTATGTCCCGATATAAGAAGCTCCACCTACAATATTAGGCGAAGACTTTGGTATCCAAATAAACTTGGATCCACATTTATTAGCTTTAGGGACCCATATAGCACTTACTCTAGCATTGGTAGTAAAGGTCCTACGAATAGGGCATGTAAAGTTCATGTGTCCAATGCGAGAGCAATAGAAGCATCTAATACTAGTGTGTGCACATGTATCGGAATGAGTATGATTAAGAACATGTGACATACTAGAATGATGAATATCTCTAGAGTGAGCATGAGAAGATTTTGTTTTAAGAATATTATGTTCTAATAGCAAATCATCATGCATGTAAGTAAGAGAATCAAATTTAGCATTTAAAATATCATTCTCTTTTTCAAATAAAGCAATTCTAGAGATAAATGCATCATTTTGTTTCTTTAAAGTGTCAATAGAGGAATAATGCAAATGATTTAGCTCATGAGTTTGCCTCTTAAGATCTTCTATTGATGAGAAAAGAGATTTGATTTTCAAAATTAAAGCCTCATTCAAACTCTTTAAAGAAACACATGATGAGTTTTGAGAATCAAGTCTAGATAATAAATCATTGTTTTCATTTCTCAATAACTCATTAGCTTCTTCTAAATGAACAACCTTTTCAGAAAATTCTTCATTTGTAGAATGAAGGTTGTCAAGAATCTCTAAGGATTGTTTAGCCATGGCTTTCCACTTAGAGCATTTCTTGCATTTAGAGGAAACATGATTGTCTATGCTACTAGAAGTAAAACCCTCTTTATCGGAGGAGGAGTAGGAGGAATACGATGCCATAGAAAAATAACAAGGATCTACTCTAAGGATGTTAAGCCTAACAATAGAGTCCTTGCTCTGATACCAATTGTAGGAACCCTAGAGGGGGGGTGAATAGGGTCAAGCTAACTAATCAAGCACTTAGCACAAGCTAATTGGCAATTTAAAAATATAAGTGCAAGAGAAGAAGCAAACACAATACCGACACCCGATGTATCCTGGTATCCTCCTAAGAGGCAGTCCAGTCCCGAAACTCTCTCCGGCTTTAATCTACTATTTGAGCAAATAGTTACACACGAGTTTGGATCCGAAGAACTCGCCAACTTCTTACACAAGAGCTTTAATCCGAAGGGCTCTCCGACTTCAATCGAGAGTTTGGATACAAAGACTCCCCAACTTCAACCGAGAGTTTGGATACGAACTCTCCAACTTCAACCTTTCACAATAGGTTTTGATCTCCTTATACAATAGGATGAAGATCTCACTTTTTAACTCAATAACTCTAACACAATTTGTGGATGGCAAATGAAACCTTTGTAGAGTTGTTTGTGGATAGGCTTTGGTGGTTTAGAAATATTTAGGCTCAAAGCATCAACCTTGAATGAAGGGGTTCAAGGCTATTTATAACCAAAGCATAGAAAAGTGCTCAAGGCAACTTTTCAGTCCACGAACCGGCATACCGCCGGTATGATCCGGCATACCGGTGGTATACCGGTCTGGGATTGCAACGGCTAAAAATATAGCCGTTGGGATCATTAATGGCTGGAAATCCGATCGTTGGAATTTCAACTTTTCGGAAGCGGTATACCGTCGGTATGGACCGGTATGCCGTCGGTATGCCGGTTTTGTAAACAAAAACTTTCTGTGAACAAAAACCGGTATACCGTCGGTATACACCGGTATACCGTCGGTATGCCATTTTTCCATCGAAAATGATCCTGGGCTTATTTTTGCCCTAGCTTTCGATTTTGCCATCCATTTCTTGTGTTTACAAAAATTCCTAAGACTCATTACATACTCCAGATAAACTTAGGCAGGTGCAGGCTTCTCCAGAGTCTTGAAATGATGATGGCATGGCTTGGCTTCTTCCTTTGATAGGTGCTGGCTTTTTTCCTTGGCGGCAGGTGTCAAAGATATCCAGTTTGTAAAAACTGAATACCTTTCGGGGGCTTCGCCCCCGAACCCCCGACGAGGGGTGCTGCCCCCTCGACCCCCGTCCGCTGACCGGGCAGCGGAACCCCCGGTGCGTGGCTCCAGAGATGTCGTCGGGTGGTTCAGAAAAATCTTGTGGGATCCATCATCTTTGGCCCACCATGATTTCTTTATTGCATATGTCCATATTGATCTTGCTTATTGCTTTTCTGTATGTACATGTTAGACGAACAAAGCAATATACATAGTAGCAACTATGACCGGTTTAATGCACATTAGGACAATGCTGAGTTTAAGTATAAGTGCTAAGGCGATAGCATAAATATTAGTGATATCATAATGATTAAACTTAATTGAATGACCACATTCAAAAACATAGTTTTGATTTTGGCAATCCGATTAAATTTAAGATAGATAAGCTCATATCACTAAGATGTAAACCAATAGGCACATATCATCAAAGGTATAAGTATAAGTAGAAATGCTATAGCGATAGTATAAGATTAGTGATAATGAAATGCTAAACTTAACAAATTAACCATATTCAAAAATATGATACAATCATTAGGCCAATATGAAGGTGAAAGGGGCACATGTGAAGGTGTCAACATATGCATATGTGTGTGAAAATCAAACTGTCACAGTGAGTGAAAAGAGAGAATGTGAAGAGTGTGTGTGTGTGTGTGTGTGTGTGTGTGTGTGTGTGTGTGTGAATTTGTGTAGACAGTGGTAGGAATAAGTTTGTGTGTAACCTATGAGTCACTGTTAGAAAACAGTAATAAACTCAGGATTTCCAAGTGCATCTCAGTTTCACTAATACAAAACCATAAGTTATCTCTATATAACATTGAATTTATATAACATATATGTGTAGAGATAGAGAGGTAAAGAGGGATATAGGTTTCAGTTTTACAGTTTAAACAATAATCTCAGGTTACCTATCATTCAATCTCAGATTTTCTAGTAAACCCAATCTCAGGTTTTACTTGCCTTGTATTCACAATTTAACCCATTTCAGTTTTCTATTGAATCTCAGAAATTCACATGTGAACTCAGGTTACATTGCTTGATTGAAAAAATAGTTAACAACATTAAATCTCAGTTATCTGATAACTGAATCTCAGTTTAGAACATATATAAAATCAGTTCCATTGGATTTAAACTCAGGTTACTGTCAGTTCATTCCCATTTCGAATATCCCATTCTCAACATCAAAACAATAACCAATTCATCACTCAATCAACATGGACATTAATATTTCAAGTTCAGGAATCAATTCAGTTAACAAACATTCAGTTTACAACATTCCCTTTGACTTAACTCAGTAATTAGGTTCATTTATAAATGTTAACTGATAGTTCAATTTAAACAAAAACTGGAAACACTGATACCTAACCTAAGTTCGAAAACCTAAATTAACCCATGAATTTTAGCAATCAGGCATGTAGGTGTGATCTCCATATAATTACGTGTCTAGGGTGTGTCATTCGTGTCCACTAGAGTGGACACGAAGTGTCCAAGGCAAGGAAAACTGGGGTTCGAAATTCTGGTAGTGTACAGTTCGTGCACAGGCTCGTGCAGCCATTTCCTGAGGAATTGGACATGACACAGAGCCTAGGACACCTCGTGCACACTAAACTAGGTAGCCTATCTATAGGACTACATTAGGCTAGATAACACGTGTCCAAGTCGTGTCTATTATCGACATGAACTGCGTATCAGTAGGGAATTTCCATACGCACAGTGACAGTGCAAATCGCGTGCACATAGAATTACGTGTCCAATACGACACGAGATAACTCAAGACTCAAGGGGTGTGATGTCAGTCACTGCCCCTTGGTCTGTGCCAAGTGGCAGGCCGCCACGTGGCGTGTCGTGTCCACAGTAACACTCGGGTAGCAGGGCACTGCTACCGTATCTGCACGCGTGTGTGCGTGTCTATTTTGGACACGAAAAACACTAAATTTTTGACTTAGTCACCTAGATTATTAATGTCACGACCCGCTCCCGAATAATCGGATACGAGTCGGACACGCCCAGCCTTCGTCGTGTAGCCCAGCCTTCGTCGTTAGACACGACGAAGTAAGCTGTACCAATCTAGAGAAACTAACCAGATAAATATGAACCTGTATGAAATCACAGCATCTATAAATGTGTCCCCATATCCAGAGTAAAGTACAATATCAGAATTATTACATTCCAGAATAATAGAAAGTCTACTAGTCTCAATACATGGAAAGATAATGGAAAACTAAAGAAGCATTAGGCTTCTGCAGCCTCTAGGTCAGAAGCAGCTCCAGCTGGCTCAGTAGGGAATGCCATATCCTGCCTATAGTAGGTGTCACACAAAGCCTCCATCTCACCTGCAACATATCCTATTCAGGAGCGGAGCAAGTACAATTCTAGGTAATGAACAAGACATCATGATATGAAAGTACAAAGAAATATGGAAAGTACAGGAAAAATAGGTGAATAAGTACATGAAGAACAGTGTAGAGTACATGAAGAACATGAATGTAAAAACATGAAAGTACATGATATGTAAACACCTGAAGAACATGATATCATGGAATCACATGAAATAAGTACAAGGTAATCTCCTGAACATGTGTGTACTGCATTTGAAATATAACTAAATATGTGACCGGCTAGGGTAAGCACATGAAAGCACATGAAAGCACATGAATGGTGACTAAGGACCCGCGTGCACGATGCGGGGTCTAAGCTAAACACACCTGAGTTGTTACTTGGGATTGGTCACATAGATAGTATATTTCCCCACCCCAGATACAAGTAATAAGAACAAGAGCACCAGAAAGTACATGACGTGTTGCAATTGTGTCACTCAAGGAAGCACAGGATATATAATGTAAAGTACAGAACCGTAGAGTGTACTTGCCTGGCTCCAGGAAAGTACAAGTAGACAAGAAAACTGGGTGTCCTCCTGTAATTAATAATGATATATACAAGTTGGTTAATCTCTACATAATCTCATTGGGTTATCACAAGTTCTAATCCTGTTTTAAAATACTTTAATCAAAATCTCTATTGAACCTTATCTTATGATCTACTACTAAAGTCTAAATACAAAAGGATCATTAAAATACTATACTCAAATTAGTAACACAACTTAAGTATCATTCAACCTTTTGTTAAGGAAGCACATGAATATTCAAAACAGGGTTTGAACACAGGACTTATAGGAAGTTATTGTTCATTCAATAACACATTAAAGAAGTAATACTATCTCTAACAGTGTCCACATTCCTGTCCTGAAGATCAACCTAACTGAACAGTGAGATGTCTTTGGTTCTTCTAACTGAACCAATAGATGTCTCAGGTTCCTGTGTTATCTGAACCTTGAGGAATGACTCAGGTTCCTGTGCTAACACATAACAGTACATGAAGGATGCATGGTTTCCAGGTTCCTTAGTTAATTAAAAATCCTTGCCTCAGTCCTATATGCTCATAGCAGTATTAGCAATCAAGGTTCAATGTTCAGCAAGCCTCTACTCATTAGTTAAAACCATGTAACCTTCCTATTTGAAAGTTCAAACTAAACAGGAACTTACCTCTCTTGAATTCAAAACTGAACAACATGAAGTGCTATCTAAAACTGAAATCCTGATTGAATCAACCTGGAAAATCATCTCAGGTTCTTGATAACACAATCTGAACCATGGAAGATGTCCCAGGTCCTGATAATCAAAACTGAACCATGGGATATATCCCAGGTTCCTGTTATCTCCATCTGAATCATGGAAGATTTCCCAGGTTCCTAATAACACCAACTGAATCATGGAAGATCTCCCAGGTTCTTGATAACACCAAATAAATTATGAAAGATCTCCCAGGTTCTCACTAATCAGCCATTACTCGAGAATCCATTCAAAATACAGCTGATACTTCCAACCTGGAACCAGGACACCATCAACCTTGGTGAGAACTGATTCCATATTAGTGCAATGCTGGTATACCAGTCCTATAACACAATCTATTACTCATTTCAGATCTGGACAGGGTAGTCTATAGATTGTATAAATTAACCAATGCCAAAAACTCCTCTATCTTAACAGGGCACAACTCAATTTAGTCCTAAGTGTGGGACTGTCAAGAACTGAATTCACAGTCCAAATCAGGACTGTTCTCCCAAACAAACGTATGGACACTCCCTGGATATGTGATCCTAAATAATATCTACACAGTTTCACACAAAATCACAAAATGCTAAACTAACATGGCCTTTCCCTCACTGAAGACAACCTGACAGTTAGGTCATTAAGTGACATCTAGTCTATTTAACAGAGGGAGTTTAGTAATTGCAGGAAATAGTACTAAGGAAAAAAACATAACTTAATATGAACAAATGAATGGAAATGATATGGAACAATATTTAGACATCTCAACTCCTAAATTGTTCACAAGCACTAAGTTAAATCAAGCTACTGCACTCAAATTCTATATCTATTCCAAATTAACCAAGTGAGGTTCATCATTCAAATATGCTAATGGTCCTTAAATCAGGACAGCCTTGCTCACTGTCTCAGACTTTGCAATACAGCACATGGAAGGACATCAACCGACAGATGTGAAACTAATCCAGACTAAAACGTAACTCTACTCCATTTCCCTTACCACAGGCACATGATCCTTAGTGATAGGATTCCTAGAAAAATCCTAACTAAAGTACACTGATGATTTAGTTTAGGATATGGGACTGATACAAGTATTTTCCTGAATAGGATTGAAGCATGGCTGATACCATTCAATCCTGTCCAGGTTAATCAACCAATACCAGTCCCAGATTGAACTCACACATCAGATTGACCTAGCTATGATTGAACAAAATTTCAGGAAGAACTGACTCGATTACCAGTGACACTGAGATAACATCATGTCAGTGATATTGATAACTTATTAGTTTACTTCCTGAAGGACTGTTATCCATACAATTCTCACACGATCTACCCACATAAATCTATAACAAAATTACTCTACCGCTCATAGTATCAATTAAGTAAAAAGTTGAATAGCCAAAAAGAAGTACCTCAAATTTCAGACAAGAACTCCTCGACACCAACTCAAGCTTAGAATCTAGATTCTAGGAAATTGAAGTGATCTATAAGGAAAATGATCAAACAGTGAGGATGCATCAATTTTCGGAATACATAATTGTTCTCCTGATCTAGATCAGGTTGGATCGAGACCATCAACCCACATCCTCATAACCAAATCTGATCGGAGGAACAATAAGAATGATGAGGAAAATTAATACTCACACACGACTGATGGTTGTCCAAGGAGTATCAAATCGATCACCAAAGCTTCGATCCAGTTGAAACAAGGAAGGACAGCCTTGATCGTTCAATCCTTCAAAACGAATAAGATCTAAAGAACAAAATCCTGATCAAGAATGGATCAAATCGGGGTTTCACTCGAAGTACTCACCAAGAACAGATCGAATTCTGGTTCGATCGTCGAAGCACAATCTCGATTCTGGCTAAGCCTCCAAGAATCACTCCTTCTCCTTCCTTACGCCTCCACCATGCTCTTCAACTCGAACTCAGCAGCAGGAATGAGATGGAAAATTTGGTGAAGATTTCTGAAGGGAAAAATAGGATTAAATAGAAGAGATAGCGTGAGGCTCAGGCTTCATTTGGCGGGAAAAATTCTTCATTCGCTCCTCTGACAGTTCTGTTAGAGATGGAGATGCACATGGCCCTCTCCTAGGCCGTTGGGGAAAATTTTGAATTCGAACTCTCAGGCATTTCTTTTTAGAAGAACAGAGGAAAATAACCTAAGCTAACATTTGAGTTGAGTTTGAAGGAGATTTGATTGGGCTGACAGGGTTTGGCCCAATCAATTGGGTTGGCATTGATTAAGCCCAAGAAAACTAACTAGATGAACCTAAAAATAAAAATATAAATCCACCTATGCTAAAATATGTATAAAAAAAATATATATTCCTAAACCATTATTCAATTACCAAAAATTTAAATTCTACCATATTTAAAGAAAGTGGAGTTACAAATCTCCCCTCCTGAAAAATTTCGTCCTCGAAATTCAAAGGACTAACACAACTCCCAAAAGATCCAAACTGCAGTTTTTATTATTGAAAACCAAAATGCAAAATACAATCACGAGAACAATCTAGGGTAGCGCTCCCGTATCTCGTCCTCGCGCTCCCATGTGGACTCGCCCGAAGAGTGATGTCTCCACATGACGCGAACGAGAGGAATGGTCTGGTTCCGCAGGCGCTTCTCCCTTCGGTCGAGGATCTCTACTGGCTGCTCCTCGTAAGTCAATCTCGGGCCCACCTCTAGCTCGAAATAGTCCACCACATGGCTCGGGTCTGGAATGTATCGTCGAAGCTGAGATACATGGAAGACGTCGTGCACTCCCTCCAAGCTATCTGGAAGTGCTAGTCGATATGCCACCTCGCCAATCCGTGCCGTCACGTCGAAGGGTCCGATGAATCTCGGACTGAGCTTCCCGCCTCTGCCGAACCGAATGATGCCTCTGGTCGGTGAGATCTTCAGGAACACTCTGTCTCCAATCTCGAACTCAAGTGGCCGTCTGCTGCTGTCCGTCCAGTGCTTCTGTCGATCCTGCACAACTCTGAGACGATCCCTGATCAGTCTGACTTTCTCTGCTGAGTCCACCACCATCTCTGGCCCAAGTAAAGCTCTCTCGCCAACGTCATCCCAGGATAACGGCGTGCGACATCTCCGTCCGTACAGTGCCTCGAATGGAGTCATCTCGATGCTGGCCTGATAACTGTTGTTATAGGCAAATTCCACCAGGTGTAAATGGTCCTCCCACGAACCGCCAAAGTCGAGTGCGCAAACCCGCAGCATGTCCTCCAAGGTCTAAATGGTCCTCTCGGACTGCCCGTCCGTTTGTGGATGATAGGCCGTGCTGAACTTCAACTGTGATCCCAAGCTCTGCTGTAGACTCCTCCAGAAGTGTGATATGAAGCGGCTGTCTCGATCTGAAACGATGCTAACTGGCACTCCGTGAATCCTCACGATCTGACGTATGTAGAGATCTGCAAGCTTCTCGGTCGATAGCCCAATCTTGAACGGAATGAAATGGGCGGACTTTGTCAATATATCCACGATCACCCAAATAGCGTCCTTGGCACTGGAAGTACGCGGTAATCCAGAGACAAAGTCCATGGTAATGTGCTCCCACTTCCATTCCGGAATAGGTAAAGGCTGGAGTAGCCCCGCTGGTCTCTGGCGCTCCGCCTTGACTTGCTGGCACACAAGGCATCTGGAAACAAATCTGGCAACCTCTCTCTTCATCCCATACCACCAAACATACTCACGCAAATCCTTGTACATCTTGGTAGATCCAGGATGTATAGAATACTGCGACTGGTGGGCCTCCTGCATCACCTCCTCCCGCAAGTCCTTGGGCACACACAGTTGACTCCCGTACCTCAAGGATCCGTCCTCTGCAATGGTGAAGTCGTCGAGAAGACCTAACTCTACCTGAGCTCTAAGGCCTTGGATTCCCTCATCAAGCAACTGGGCCTCCTTGATCTTCTCTAGCAACCCCGACTGTATCTGCATATGCATCATCTGACCTCCATACCCTGGGAGAACAATCTCAATCCCAAGGCTCTCCAGATCCTCCAAGAGATGACGGTCCATGGTGAGATACATAGCAATAGGATACCGACTGAGAGCGTCTGCAACCACATTCGCCTTCCCAGGATGATACTGCAGACTGATGTCAAAATCTTTCATGAGTTCTAGCCATCTGCGTTGCCTCATATTCAGCTCCTTCTGAGTAAAGACATACTTCAGGCTTTTGTGGTCCGTGAAGATGTCCACTCTCTCCCCATACAGGTAATGCTTCCACAGTTTCAAGGCAAATATGACTGCTGCAAGCTCCAAGTCATGTGTAGGATAATTCTTCTCATGGGGCCTCAACTGTCTAGAAGCATACGCTATCACCTTCTTGTTCTGCTCCAGCACACATCCCAAGCCTTTCCCCGAAGCATCGCTGTAGATGACGAATCCTCCTGATCCCGATGGCAAAGCTAGAACTGGTGCCATCGTGAGTCTTCTCTTCAATTCTTCAAATGCTGACTGGCAGGCGTCGCTCCAGATGAACTCCTCGTCTTTCCGCGTAAGCTTCGTCATAGGCTCTGCTATCCTGGCGAAGTCCTTCACAAACTTCCTGTAGTATCCTGCAAGATCCAGGAAACTACGAATCTCTGCTACTGACTTGGGAGGTGCCCATGCTTCTACAGCTTCAATCTTCTTGGGATCCACAGAAATCCCTTCTCCAGTCACCATATGCCCTAGAAACTCCACTTTGTCCACGAAAAACTCACATTTCGAGAGTTTCCCATACAGCTTCTCCTTCCGCAGAATCTCTAAAATAATTCGCAGATGCTCAACATACTCCTCCTCCGTCTTAGAATAGATCAGAATGTCGTCAATAAAGACTACGACAAACTTATCCAAATATTTGTGGAAAACCTTATGCATCAGGTTCATAAACACTACAGGGGCATTGGTGAGTCTGAACGGCATCACTAGGAACTCATACTGGCCGTATCGAGTGTTGAAGGCTGTCTTCGAGATATCCTGCTCCCGAACCTTCATCTGGTGGTACACTGACCGAAGATCAATCTTAGAAAAGACCTTCGCTCCACTAAGCTGGTCAAACAGCTCATCAATCCGTGGCAAAGAATATCTATTCTTGATGGTGATGTTGTTGAGTGCACGGTAGTCAATGCACATCCTCACCTTCCCATCCTTCTTGGGCACGAAAAGTACCGGTGCTCCCCAAGGTGAAGCACTGGACCGAATAAATCCCTTGCCCTCAAGCTCATCAATCTGCGCCTTCAACTCCGCAGCTTCCTTTGGGTTGATCTTGTAATAGTACTGGGACTTCGGTGCTGATCCGGGCACTAGGTCGATGCTGAACTCCACATCTCGATCTGGTGGCAATCCTGGAAGCTCCTCGGGGAAGACGCCGAGATACTCTGCAATCAGTGGATGCGGCAACTCCTGGTCTTCTGTAACAGCTCCGAAGTAGATTCTCTCTGGCCTCTCTGCAACTCGCCTGCTGATCTCGAACGGTGGAACTCCTGGCGGGCTGAAGATCACCTTCCCTTCATGGCAGTCTATTACGGCAAACTGCTCGCTCATCCAGTCGATGCCGAGGACTACGTCAAATCCGGGAAGCGACATCACTAGAAGTCGAGCTCGAATCTCTCTCCCAGCAATAGTGATAGGGCATTCCACCATCTCACTTACTGGCACTGACCCTCCTCCTGTCATGATCTGACAGTTCCTCCTAGTGGGCTTGGGTGTGAAGCCGTGTCTATACAGAAACTCATATGATACAAAGCTACGGGTGGCTCCAGAATCAAACAATGCAATGGCAGGAAAAGAATATAAGAATATAGAACCTGTGATCACATCTGGTACTGCCTCGTCCTCCTCAACTGCAGCCATGACGTAAGCACGTCCCTGCTGTGCTCCTCCTCTCTGCTGCTACTAGTGCTATGCAAACCTCTGCTGCTGGGGTGGTAGAGCTCCTCCTCTCTGGGGTGCAGCAGGCAATGCTCTGGATGGTGCAGCCGGTGGTCCTCCAGCTCTTCGTCCTCCTGCTAGCCTAGCTGTAGCCTGAGCGCAGTCCCTCATCTGATGTGCATCGGATCCGCAGAAGAGGCAAAGTCCTAACCTCTTGCGGCACTCGTCGATGTGGTGTCCAGGACGATGACAAAAAGCACAATTGATCGCCAGATGCTGTCTCTGATGCTGATGTGCTGGAGCTCTGGCCTGACGATGATGCTGCTGGTGCTGCTGTGGCCTCGTCTGGGTCTGAGTCTGAACCCTCTTCGCTGGTGCCTGGAAACTGCTGCTGTCCACGTCCCGGTTCCTCTTCAGCCTTGGGTCCGCCTCCTTTTCCACAGCCTAAGCAATCTTCAGAATGCTCGCATACGTCGTCGCCTGACTGATCGCCACCGCATGTCGCAGCTCTCTGGTGAAACCCTTCTTGAATCTCCATGCTCTGTCCTCTGGCTCTCTAACTAAGCTCTCAGCAAACCTGCTGAGTCTGGTAAACTCCGAAGTGTACTGTGCGACCGTTATCATCCCCTGCTGCAGCGCCTCGAACTGCATCCTCAACTCATCACGCTCCACCTCTGGGAAGAATTTCTCCTTGAACAGTATTTTGAAAACTGTCCAAGACACCCGGGGCTTCGCCAACTGGGGGTCCTCCCGATACCAAGCTCTGGCCAAGTCGAAGAGTCGCATGCTAGCCACTGACACCTTCTGGTCCTCTGGAATGTTTGCCATGGTCAAAGTCCTCTCTGCATTCTCCAGCCATTCAACTGCATAGATGATCCCCTCGTCGCCCCAGAAGTCCATCGGAGAAAGGTGCTGGTACTCCTTCGCCGTCCCTGGTCTCGGTCCTCGCGGTGCTGGAGGTGCTACTGGTGCTGGTGCTGGCTCTCTGGTCCTCAGCACATCGACGACAGTCGCTCGAAACTGCGTGGCCTGCTGGTTCTGAGTCTCGCGGAACTGAGCAGCCTGGTGGTTCTGAGCCTCCATAAATTGCTGAAACATCGCCATCACCTGGTTACCGTCAAACATCATCGTCGGCGGCAATGCTGGAAAGATAGGAGGTGCTGTCGGAAGCGGATCTGCCTGAACGTCTGGTACGGCCTGCTCTGAACCGCCTGCAACTCCAGAAGTGCCTGCAACTCCAGACTGGTCTGCGGTCTTCCTCGTAGTGACCATTCTGCATAAAAAGAAAACTTGTTGAATGACAAACCCTAAAACCTAACAAACAATGTTTTTAATAATAATAAGCACCTGAAAAACTTGAATAACCTGATATACCCTTATTTTCTGATTTTCCTATGCTGTGATCAAGTTTCCCTAGTGTAATCAAGTCCCTCAATAGTACGCTAAGACCTAGGTACTATTAAGATTGACCTGCATGGGCCACCACTAAAAATATGTCATGACCCGCTCCCGAATAATCGGATACGAGTCGGACAAGCCCAGCCTTCGTCGTTAGACACGACGAAGTAAGCTGTACCAATCTAGGGAAACTAACCAGATAAATATGAACATGTATAAAATCACAGCATCTATAAATGTGTCCCCATATCCAGAGTAAAGTACAATATCAGAATTATTACATTCCAGAATAATAGAAAGTCTACTAGTCTCAATACATGGAAAGATAATGGAAAACTAAAGAAGTATTAGGCTTCTGCAGCCTCTAGGTCAGAAGCAGCTCCAGCTGGCTCAGTAGGGAATGCCATATCCTGCCCATAGTAGGTGTCACACAAAGCCTCCATCTCACCTGCAACATATCCTATTCAGGAGCGGAGCAAGTACAATTCTAGGTAATGAATAAGACATCATGATATGAAAGTACAAGGAAACATGGAAAGTACAGGAAAAATAGGTGAATAAGTACATGAAGAACAGTGTAGAGTACATGAAGAACATGAATGTAAAAACATGAAAGTACATGATATGTAAACACCTGAAGAACATGATATCATGGAATCACAGGAAATAAGTACAAGGTAATCTCCTGAACATGTGTGTACTGTATTTGAAATATAACTAAATATGTGACCGGCTAGGGTAAGCACATGAAAGCACATGAATGGTGACTTAGGACCCGCGTGCACGATGCGGGGTCTAAGCTAAACACACCTGAGTTGTTACTTGGGATTGGTCACATAGATAGTATATTTCCCCACCCCAGATACAAGTAATAAGAACAAGAGCACCAGAAAGTACATGACGTGTTGCAATTGTGTCACTCAAGGAAGCACAGGATATATAATGTAAAGTACAGAACCATAGAGTGTACTTGCCTGGCTCCAGAAAAGTACAAGTAGACAAGAAAACTGGGTGTCCTTCTGTAATTAATAATGATATATACAAGTTGGTTAATCTCTACATAATCTCATTGGGTTATCACAAGTTCTAATCCTGTTTTAAAATACTTTAATCAAAATCTCTATTGAACCTTATCTTATGATCTACTACTAAAGTCTAAATACAAAAGGATCATTAAAATACTATACTCAAATTAGTAACACAACTTAAGTATCATTCAACCTTTTGTTAAGGAAGCACATGAATATTCAAAACAGGGTTTGAACACAGGACTTATAGGAAGTTATTGTTCATTCAATAACACATTAAAGAAGTAATACTATCTCTAACAGTGTCCATATTCCTGTCCTGAAGATCAACCTAACTGAACAGTGAGATGTCTTTGGTTCTTCTAACTGAACCAATAGATGTCTCAGGTTCCTGTGTTATCTGAACCTTGAGGAATGACTCAGGTTCCTGTGCTAACACATAACAGTACATGAAGGATGCATGGTTTCCAGGTTCCTTAGTTAATTAGAAATCCTTGCCTCAGTCCTATATGCTCATAGCAGTATTAGCAATCAAGGTTCAATGTTCAGCAAGCCTCTACTCATTAGTTAAAACCATGTAACCTTCCTATTTGAAAGTTCAAACTAAACAGGAACTTACCTCTCTTGAATTCAAAACTGAACAACATGAAGTGCTATCTAAAACTGAAATCCTGATTGAATCAACCTGGGAAGTCATCTCAGGTTCTTGATAACACAATCTGAACCATGGAAGATGTCCCAGGTCCTGATAATCAAAACTGAACCATGGGATATATCCCAGGTTCCTGTTATCTCCATCTGAATCATGGAAGATTTCCCAGGTTCCTAATAACACCAACTGAATCATGGAAGATCTCCCAGGTTCTTGATAACACCAAATAAATTATGAAAGATCTCCCAGGTTCTCACTAATCAGCCATTACTCGAGAATCCATTCAAAATACAGCTGATACTTCCAACCTGGAACCAGGACACCATCAACCTTGGTGAGAACTGATTCCATATTAGTGCAATGCTGGTATACCAGTCCTATAACACAATCTATTACTCATTTCAGATCTGGACAGGGTAGTCTATAGATTGTATAAATTAACCAATGCCAAAAACTCCTCTATCTTAACAGGGTACAACTCAATTTAGTCCTAAGTGTGGGACTGTCAAGAACTGAATTCACAGTCCAAATCAGGACTGTTCTCCCAAACAAACGTATGGACACTCCCTGGATATGTGATCCTAAATAATATCTACACAGTTTCACACAAAATCACAAAATGCTAAACTAACATGGCCTTTCCCTCACTGAAGACAACCTGACAGTTAGGTCATTAAGTGACATCTAGTCTATTTAACAGAGGGAGTTTAGTAATTGCAGGAAATAGTACTAAGGAAAAAAACATAACTTAATATGAACAAATGAATGGAAATGATATGGAACAATATTTAGACATCTCAACTCCTAAATTGTTCACAAGCACTAAGTTAAATCAAGCTACTGCACTCAAATTCTATATCTATTCTAAATTAACCAAGTGAGGTTCATCATTCAAATATGCTAATGGTCCTTAAATCAGGACAGCCTTGCTCACTGTCTCAGACTTTGCAATACAGCACATGGAAGGACATCAACCGACAGATGTGAAACTAATCCAGACTAAAACATAACTCTACTCCATTTCTCTTACCACAGGCACATGATCCTTAGTGATTGGATTCCTGGAAAAATCCTAACTAAAGTACACTGATGATTTTGTTTAGGATATGGGACTGATACAAGTATTTTCCTGAATAGGATTGAAGCATGGCTGATACCATTCAATCCTGTCCAGGTTAATCAACCAATACCAGTCCCAGATTGAACTCACACATCAGATTGACCTAGCTATGATTGAACAAAATTTCAGGAAGAACTGACTCGATTACCAGTGACACTGAGATAACATCATGTCAGTGATATTGATAACGTATTAGTTTACTTCCTGAAGGACTGTTATCCATACAATTCTCACACGATCTACCCACATAAATCTATAACAAAATTACTCTACCGCTCATAGTATCAATTAAGTAAAAATTTGAATAGCCAAAAAGAAGTACCTCAAATTTCAGACAAGAACTCCTCGACACCAACTCAAGCTTAGAATCTGGATTCTAGGAAATTGAAGTGATCTATAAGGAAAATAATCAAACAGTGAGGATGCATCAATTTTCGGAATACATAATTGTTCTCCTGATCTAGATCAGGTTGGATCGAGACCATCAACCCACATCCTCACAACCAAATCTGATCGGAGGAACAATAAGAATGATGAGGAAAATTAATACTCACACACGACTGATGGTTGTCCAAGGAGTATCAAATCGATCACCAAAGCTTCGATCCAGTTGAAATAAGGAAGGACAGCCTTGATCGTTCAATCCTTCAAAACGAATAAGATCTAAAGAACAAAATCCTGATCAAGAATGGATCAAATCGGGGTTTCACTCGAAGTACTCACCAAGAACAGATCGAATTCTGGTTCGATCGTCGAAGCACACTCTCGATTCTGGCTAAGCCTCCAAGAATCACTCCTTCTCCTTCCTTACGCCTCCACCATGCTCTTCAACTCGAACTCAGCAGCAGGAATGAGATGAAAAATTTGGTGAAGATTTCTGAAGGGAAAAATGGGATTAAATAGAAGAGATAGCGTGAGGCTCAGGCTTCATTTGGCGGGAAAAATTCTTCATTCGCTCCTCTGACAGTTCTGTTAGAGATGGAGATGCACATGGCCCTCTCCTAGGCCGTTGGGGAAAATTTTGAATTCGAACTCTCAGGCATTTCTTTTTAGAAGAACAGAGGAAAATAACCTAAGCTAACATTTGAGTTGAGTTTGAAGGAGATTTGATTGGGCTGGCAGGGTTTGGCCCAATCAATTGGGTTGGCATTGATTAAGCCCAAGAAAACTAACTAGATGAACCTAAAAATAAAAATATAAATCCACCTATGCTAAAATATGTATAAAAAAAATATATATTCCTAAACCATTATTCAATTACCAAAAATTTAAATTCTACCATATTTTAAGAAAGTGGAGTTACAAATCTCCCCTCCTGAAAAATTTCGTCCTCGAAATTCAAAGGACTAACACAACTCCCAAAAGATCCAAACTGCAGTTTTTATTATTGAAAACCAAAATACAAAATACAATCACGAGAACAATCTAGGGTAGCGCTCCCGTATCTCGTCCTCGCGCTCCCATGTGGACTCTCCCGGAGAGTGATGTCTCCACATGACGCGAACGAGAGGAATGGTCTGGTTCTGCAGGCGCTTCTCCCTTCGGTCGAGGATCTCTACTGGCTGCTCCTCGTAAGTCAATCTCGGGCCCACCTCTAGCTCGGAATAGTCCACCACATGGCTCGGGTCTGGAATGTATCGTCGAAGCTGAGATACGTGGAAGACGTCGTGCACTCCCTCCAAGCTATCTGGAAGTGCTAGTCGATATGCCACCTCGCCAATCCGTGCCGTCACGTCGAAGGGTCCGATGAATCTCGGACTGAGCTTCCCGCCTCTGCCGAACCGAATGATGCCTCTGGTCGGTGAGATCTTCAGGAACACTCTGTCTCCAACCTCGAACTCAAGTGGCCATCTGCTGCTGTCCGTCCAGTGCTTCTGTCGATCCTGCACAACTCTGAGACGATCCCTGATCAGTCTGACTTTTTCTGCTGAGTCCACCACCATCTCTGGCCCAAGTAAAGCTCTCTCGCCAACGTCATCCCAGGATAACGGCGTGCGACATCTCCGTCCGTACAGTGCCTCGAATGGAGTCATCTCGATGCTGGCCTGATAACTGTTGTTATAGGCAAATTCTACCAGGTGTAAATGGTCCTCCCACGAACCGCCGAAGTCGAGTGCGCAAACCCGCAACATGTCCTCCAAGGTCTAAATGGTCCTCTCGGACTGCCCGTCCGTTTGTGGATGATAGGCCATGCTGAACTTCAACTGTGATCCCAAGCTCTGCTGTAGACTCCTCCAGAAGTGTGATATGAAGCGGCTGTCTCGATCTGAAACGATGCTAACTGGCACTCCATGAATCCTCACGATCTGACGCATGTAGAGATCTGCAAGCTTCTCGGTCGACAGCCCAATCTTGAACGGAATGAAATAGGCGGACTTTGTCAATATGTCCACGATCACCCAAATAGCGTCCTTGGCACTGGAAGTACGCGGCAATCCAGAGACAAAGTCCATGGTAATGTGCTCCCACTTCCATTCCGGAATAGGTAAAGGCTGGAGTAGCCCCGCTGGTCTCTGGCGCTCCGCCTTGACTTGCTGGCACACAAGGCATCTGGAAACAAATCTGGCAACCTCTCTCTTCATCCCATACCACCAAACATACTCACGCAAATCCTTGTACATCTTGGTAGATCCAGGATGTATAGAATACTGCGACTGGTGGGCCTCCTGCATCACCTCCTTCCGCAAGTCCTTGGGCACACACAGTTGACTCCCGTACCTCAAGGATCCGTCCTCTGCAATGGTGAAGTCGTCGAGAAGACCTAACTCTACCTGAGCTCTAAGGCCTTGGATTCCCTCATCAAGCAACTAGGCCTCCTTGATCTTCTCTAGCAACCCCGACTGTATCTGCATATGCATCATCTGACCTCCATACCCTGGGAGAACAATCTCAATCCCAAGGCTCTCCAGATCCTCCAAGAGATGACGGTCCATGGTGAGATACATAGCAATAGGATACCGACTGAGAGCGTCTGCAACCACATTCGCCTTCCCAGGATGATACTGCAGACTGATGTCGAAATCTTTCATGAGTTCTAGCCATCTGCGTTGCCTCATATTCAGCTCCTTCTGAGTAAAGACATACTTCAGGCTTTTGTGGTCCGTGAAGATGTCCACTCTCTCCCCATACAGGTAATGCTTCCACAGTTTCAAGGCAAATATGACTGCTGCAAGCTCCAAGTCATGTGTAGGATAATTCTTCTCATGGGGCCTCAACTGTCTAGAAGCATACGCTATCACCTTCTTGTTCTGCTCCAGCATACATCCCAAGCCTTTCCCCGAAGCATCGTTGTAGATGACGAATCCTCCTGATCCCGATGGCAAAGCTAGAACTGGTGCCGTCGTGAGTCTTCTCTTCAATTCTTCAAATGCTGACTGGCAGGCGTCGCTCCAGATGAACTCCTCGTCTTTCCGCGTAAGCTTCGTCATAGGCTCTGCTATCCTGGCGAAGTCCTTCACAAACTTTCTGTAGTATCCTGCAAGACCCAGGAAACTACGAACCTCTGCTACTGACTTGGGAGGTGCCCATGCTTCTACAGCTTCAATCTTCTTGGGATCCACAGAAATCCCTTCTCCAGTCACCATATGCCCTAGAAACTCCACTTTGTCCACGAAAAACTCACATTTCGAGAGTTTCCCATACAGCTTCTCCTTCCGCAGAATCTCTAAAATAATTCGCAGATGCTCAACATGCTCCTCCTCCGTCTTAGAATAGATCAGAATGTCGTCAATAAAGACTACGACAAACTTATCCAAATATTTGTGGAAAACCTTATGCATCAGGTTCATAAACACTGCAGGGGCATTGGTGAGTCTGAACGGCATCACTAGGAACTCATACTGGCCGTATCGAGTGTTGAAGGCTGTCTTCGAGATATCCTGCTCCCGAACCTTCATCTGGTGGTACACTGACCGAAGATCAATCTTAGAAAAGACCTTCGCTCCACTAAGCTGGTCAAACAGCTCATCAATCCGTGGCAAAGAATATCTATTCTTGATGGTGATGTTATTGAGTGCACGGTAGTCAATGCACATCCTCACCTTCCCATCCTTCTTGGGCACGAAAAGTACCGGTGCTCCCCAAGGTGAAGCACTGGACCGAATAAATCCCTTGCCCTCAAGCTCATCAATCTGCGCCTTCAACTCCGCAGCTTCCTTTGGGTTGATCTTGTAATAGTACTGGGACTTCGGTGCTGATCCGGGCACTAGGTCGATGCTGAACTCCACATCTCGATCTGGTGGCAATCCTGGAAGCTCCTCGGGGAAGACGTCGAGATACTCTGCAATCAGTGGATGCGGCAACTCCTGGTCTTCTGCAACAGCTCCGAAGTAGATTCTCTCTGGCATCTCTGCAACTCGCCTGCTGATCTCGAACGGTGGAACTCCTGGCGGGCTGAAGATCACCTTCCCTTCATGGCAGTCTATTACGGCAAACTGCTCGCTCATCCAGTCGATGCCGAGGACTACGTCAAATCCGGAAAGCGGCATCACTCGAAGTCGAGCTCGAATCTCTCTCCCAGCAATAGTGATAGGGCATTCCACCATCTCACTTACTGGCACTGACCCTCCTCCTGTCATGATCTGACAGTTCCTCCTAGTAGGCTTGGGTGTGAAGCCGTGTCTATGCAGAAACTTATATGATACAAAGCTATGGGTGGCTCCAGAATCAAACAATGCCATGGTAGGAAAAGAATGTAAGAATATAGAACCTGTGATCACATCTGGTACTGCCTCGTCCTCCTCAACTGCAGCCATGACGTAAGCACGTCCCTGCTGTGCTCCTCCTCTCTGCTGCTGCTAGTGCTGTGCAAACCTCTGCTGCTGGGGTGGTAGAGCTCCTCCTCTCTGGGGTGCAGCAGGCAATGCTCTGGGTGGTGCAGCCGGTGGTCCTCCAGCTCTTCGTCCTCCTGCTAGCCTAGCTGTAGCCTGAGCGCAGTCCCTCATCTGATGTGCATCGGATCCGCAGAAGAGGCAAAGTCCTAACCTCTTGCGGCACTCGTCGATGTGGTGTCCAGGACGATGACAAAAAGCACAATTGATCGCCAGATGCTGTCTCTGATGCTGATGTGCTGGAGCTCTGGCCTGACGGTGATGCTGCTGGTGCTGCTGTGGCCTCGTCTGGGTCTGAGTCTGAACCCTCTTCGCTGGTGCCTGGAAACTGCTGCTGTCCACGTCCCGGTCCCTCTTCAGCCTTGGGTCCGCCTCCTTTTCCACAGCCTAAGCAATCTTCAGAATGCTCGCATACGTCGTCGCCTGACTGATCGCCATCGCATGTCGCAGCTCTCTGGTGAAACCCTTCTTGAATCTCCATGCTCTGTCCTCTGGCTCTCTAACTAAGCTCTCAGCAAACCTGCTGAGTCTGGTAAACTCCGAAGTGTACTGTGCGACCGTCATCGTCCCCTGCTGCAGCGCCTCGAACTGCATCCTCAACTCATCACGCTCCACCTCTGGGAAGAATTTCTTCTTGAACAGTGTTTTGAAAACTGTCCAAGACACCCGGGGCTCCGCCAACTGGGGGTCCTCCCGATACCAAGCTCTGGCCAAGTCGAAGAGTCGCATGCTAGCCACTGACACCTTCTGGTCCTCTGGAATGTTCGCCATGGTCAAAGTTCTCTCTGCATTCTCCAGCCATTCATCTGCATAGATGATCCCCTCGTCGCCCCAGAAGTCCATCGGAGAAAGGTGCTGGTACTCCTTCGCCGTCCCTGGTCTCGGTCCTCGCGGTGCTGGAGGTGCTACTGGTGCTGGTGCTGGCTCTCTGGTCCTCAGCACATCGACGACAGTCGCTCGAAACTGCGTGGCCTGCTGGTTCTGAGTCTCGCGGAACTGAGCAGCCTGGTGGTTCTGAGCCTCCATAAATTGCTGAAACATCGCCATCACCTGGTTACCGTCAAACATCATCGTCGGCGGCAATGCTGGAAAGATAGGAGGCGCTGTCGGAAGTGGATCTGCCTGAACGTCTGGTGCGGCCTGCTCTGAACCGCCTGCAACTCCAGAAGTGCCTGCAACTCCAGACTGGTCTGCGGTCTTCCTCGTAGTGACCATTCTGCATAAAAAGAAAACTTGTTGAATGACAAACCCTAAAACCTAACAAACAATGTTTTTAATAATAATAAGCACCTGAAAAACTTGAATAACCTGATATACCCTTATTTCCCGATTTTCCTATGCTGTGATCAAGTTTCCCTAGTGTAATCAAGTCCCTCAATAGTACGCTAAGACCTAGGTACTATTAAGATTGACCTGCATGGGCCACCACTAAAAACATGTCATGACCCGCTCCCGAATAATCGAATACGAGTCGGACACGCCCAGCCTTCGTCGTTAGACACGACGAAGTAAGCTGTACCAATCTAGGGAAACTAACCAGATAAATATGAACATGTATGAAATCACAGCATCTATAAATGTGTCCCCATATCCAGAGTAAAGTACAATATCAGAATTATTACATTCCAGAATAATAGAAAGTCTACTAGTCTCAATACATGGAAAGATAATGGAAAACTAAAGAAGCATTAGGCTTCTGCAGCCTCTAGGTCAGAAGCAGCTCCAGCTGGCTCAGTAGGAAATGCCATATCCTGCCCATAGTAGGTGTCACACAAAGCCTCCATCTCACCTGCAACATATCCTATTCAGGAGCGGAGCAAGTACAATTCTAGGTAATGAACAAGACATCATGATATGAAAGTACAAGGAAACATGGAAAGTACAGGAAAAACAGGTGAATAAGTACATGAAGAACAGTGTAGAGTACATGAAGAATATGAATGTAAGAACATGAAAGTACATGATATGTAAACACATGAAGAACATGATATCATGGAATCACAGGAAATAAGTACAAGGTAATCTCCTGAACATGTGTGTACTGCATTTGAAATATAACTAAATATGTGTCCGGCTAGGGTAAGCACATAAAAGCACATAAAAGCACATGAATGGTGACTTCGGACCCGCGTGCACGATTCGGGGTCTAAGCTAAACACACCTGAGTTGTTACTTGGGATTGGTCACATAGATAGTATATTTCCCCACCCCAGATACAAGTAATAAGAACAAGAGAACAAGAGCACCAGAAAGTACATGACGTGTTGCAATTGTGTCACTCAAGGAAGCACAGGATATATAATGTAAAGTACAGAACCGTAGAGTGTACTTGCCTGGCTCCAGGAAAGTACAAGTAGACAAGAAAACTGGGTGTCCTCCTGTAATTAATAATGATGTATACAAGTTGGTTAATCTCTACATAATCTCATTGGATTATCACAAGTTCTAATCCTGTTTTAAAATACTTTAATCAAAATCTCTATTGAACCTTATCTTATGATCTACTACTAAAGTCTAAATACAAAAGGATCATTAAAATACTATACTCAAATTAGTAACACAACTTAAGTATCATTCAACCTTTTGTTAAGGAAGCACATGAATATTCAAAACAGGGTTTGAACACAGGACTTATAGGAAGTTATTGTTCATTCAATAACACATTAAAGAAGTAATACTATCTCTAACAGTGTCCACATTCCTGTCCTGAAGATCAACCTAACTGAACAGTGAGATGTCTTTGGTTCTTCTAACTGAACCAATAGATGTCTCAGGTTCCTGTGTTATCTGAACCTTGAGGAATGACTCAGGTTCCTGTGCTAACACATAACAGTGCATGAAGGATGCATGGTTTCCAGGTTCCTTAGTTAATTAGAAATCCTTGCCTCAGTCCTATATGCTCATAGCAGTATTAGCAATCAAGGTTCAATGTTCAGCAAGCCTCTACTCATTAGTTAAAACCATGTAACCTTCCTATTTGAAAGTTCAAACTAAACAGGAACTTACCTCTCTTGAATTCAAAACTGAACAACATGAAGTGCTATCTAAAACTGAAATCCTGATTGAACCAACCTGGGAAATCATCTCAGGTTCTTGATAACACAATCTGAACCATGGAAGATGTCCCAGGTCCTGATAATCAAAACTGAACCATGGGATATATCCCAGGTTTCTGTTATCTCCATCAAAATTATGGAAGATTTCCCAGGTTCCTAATAACACCAACTGAATCATGGAAGATCTCCCAGGTTCTTGATAACACCAAATAAATCATGGAAGATCTCCCAGGTTCTCACTAATCAGCCATTACTCGAGAATCCATTCAAAATGCAGCTGATACTTCCAACCTGGAACCAGGACACCATCAACCTTGGTGAGAACTGATTCCATATTAGTGCAATACTGGTATACCAGTCCTATAACACAATCTATTACTCATTTCAGATCTGGACAGGGTAGTCTATAGATTGTATAAATTAACCAATGCCAAAAACTCCTCTATCTTAACAGGGCACAACTCAATTTAGTCCTAAGTGTGGGACTGTCAAGAACTGAATTCACAGTCCAAATCAGGACTGTTCTCCCAAACAAACGTATGGACACTCCCTGGATATGTGATCCTAAATAATATCTGCACAGTTTCACACAAAATCACAAAATGCTGAACTAACATGGCCTTTCCCTCACTGAAGACAACCTGACAGTTAGGTCATTAAGTGACATCTAGTCTATTTAACAGAGGGAGTTTAGTAATTGCAGGAAATAGTACTAAGGAAAAAAACATAACTTAATATGAACAAATGAATGGAAATGATATGGAACAATATTTAGACATCTCAACTCCTAAATTGTTCACAGGCACTAAGTCAAATCAAGCTACTGCACTCAAATTCTATATCTATTCCAAATTAACCAAGTGAGGTTCATCATTCAAATATGCTAATGGTCCTTAAATCAGGACAGCCTTGCTCACTGTCTCAGACCTTGCAATACAGCACATGGAAGGACATCAACCCACAGATGTGAAACTAATCCAGACTAAAACATAACTCTACTCCATTTCCCTTACCATAGGCACATGATCCTTAGTGATAGGATTCCTGGAAAAATCCTAACTAAAGTACACTGATGATTTAGTTTAGGATATGGGACTGATACAAGTATTCTCCTGAATAGGATTGAAGCATGGCTGATACCATTCAATCATGTCCAGGTTAATCAACCAATACCAGTCCCAGATTGAACTCACACATCAGATTAACCTAGCTATGAATGAACAAAATTTCAGGAAGAACTGACTCGATTACCAGTGACACTGAGATAACATCATGTCAGTGATATTGATAACGTATTAGTTTACTTCCTGAAGGACTGTTATCCATACAATTCTCACACGATCTACCCACATAAATCTATAACAAAATTACTCTACTGCTCATAGTATCAATTAAGTAAAAAGTTGAATAGCCAAAAAGAAGTACCTCAAATTTTAGACAAGAACTCCTCGACACCAACTCAAGCTTAGAATCTGGATTCTAGGAAATTGAAGTGATCTATAAGGAAAATGATCAAACAGTGAGGATGCATCAATTTTCGGAATACATAATTGTTCTCCTGATCTAGATCAGGTTAGATCGAGACCATCAACCCACATCCTCACAACCAAATCTGATCGGAGGAACAATAAGAATGATGAGGAAAATTAATACTCACACACGACTGATGGTTGTCCAAGGAGTATCAAATCGATCACCAAAGCTTCGATCCAGTTGAAACAAGGAAGGACAGCCTTGATCGTTCAATCCTTCAAAACGAATAAGATCTAAAGAATAAAATCCTGATCAAGAATGGATCAAATCGGGGTTTCACTCGAAGTACTCACCAAGAACAGATCGAATTCTGGTTCGATCGTCGAAGCACACTCTCGATTCTGGCTAAGCCTCCAAGAATCACTCCTTCTCCTTCCTTACGCCTCCACCATGCTCTTCAACTCGAACTCAGCAGCAGGGATGAGATGGAAAATTTGGTGAAGATTTCTGAAGGGAAAAATGGGATTAAATAGAAGAGATAGCGTGAGGCTCAGGCTTCATTTGGCGGGAAAAATTCTTCATTCGCTCTTCTGACAGTTCTGTTAGAGATGGAGATGCACATGGCCCTCTCCTAGGCCGTTGGGGAAAAATTTGAATTCGAACTCTCAGGCATTTCTTTTTAGAAGAATAGAGGAAAATAACCTAAGCTAACATTTGAGTTGAGTTTGAAGGAGATTTGATTGGGCTGGCAGGGTTTGGCCCAATCAATTGGGTTGGCATTGATTAAGCCCAAGAAAACTAACTAGATGAACGTAAAAATAAAAATATAAATCCACCTATGCTAAAATATGTAAAAAAAATATATATTCCTAAACCATTATTCAATTACCAAAAATTTAAATTCTACCATATTTTAAGAAAGTGGAGTTACAATTAATGTATATATAATAACCTAATTTTCTATTCATTTAGTTTCTGAAATTAACACAATTTATTTTTAACAAATATTTCATCGAACACCTATTTATTTGGGCTGATACGTGTCCGATACGGACACGAAATGGACACTACCTAGCACCAAACTATTCCTACAGCTAGGTATACCTATATGCATGCATCTATGAAAATAAAACATGATTTTAGAAGGGTTTCATGGGATTTACCTATTGAGATTGAATCTCAATGAAAAAGGGTAATGATGAGGTTTCTCCTTGAACTCCAATTGACCAAAGCACTTCAAACCCTAGCTAGCAAGCACCTACTAGCTTCCACTATGGTAGAGGGTGATGTTGCAATTGATTAGAACCAATTTGGGCTTGATTTGGTCATTAGGGAAGGAAATTTAGGGAGGAACTATTAGGGTTCTAAGAAGTTGTAAAAGAGGCAAAGGTTTTTACTAAGGATGTTTTATAGGAAGGGGGGCACTTGATGGCTGCCATAAGATGGATTAGGGTTAGGTTTTAGGTCTAGATGAGTGGCTAGGAGTTGTCCACCCAATTCTAGGCCTTCCTATTGGTTCTAGGCTTTCTTTTCACAAATATCCTAAGAAGAAAATATCCTACTTATAAATATCTAGATATTACTAACCTTGGCACTTAGTAGGAATGTTCTAACCATGATCCTAACCTCAAGACTAATCTAGATTAGGTTAAGCTTCTAGATTAAGGCTTAACTAAAAGATTAGCACAATATTTAATTCATATAATTTATAATTTCACAAAATTGTCAAAATGACCAAAATACCCTTAGGCTAAAAAGTTGTAATTAGTCATCCTAATCACATGACTAGGCTCCCTTGGTCATGGTTAGTCTCTAGGCTTAGCCAAACTCTAGGGTTACACTAGTCAATCATCAAAATTACAAGTCGTGGTTTTAAATAGTTTTAAACTAACTAAAAATCACCAAAAATCATAACATGGTTTAAATATTATTATTAAATGATTATAATTATAAAATTTCAAAATTACTCTCATTTTAGAAACTGGGTGGTACACATGTCCATATATTAGGTTGATAGGTTTGGGTGGAAATGGTGTCCCTAATTTGAGTCGAAAATAAATGTGACTCAGTGGGGTGAATCAAGATTGGGTCTTGTGTTAGAAAAGTTGTGCGATAAAAATGAAGCACAAGATAGTGTGTCTGAGTGGAACGCGAAGGTCATGGGTGTAGAGTGTCTCGACTAGATCATGCATGTAAAGTTGGTTTTGAGAAAATGACTAGTCTTGTGCTCCTAAATTAAAAGTCACGACAACGTACATATGATAATCATAAATAAAAGTAGGAATTGACTAATAACTATCAAATGATCAAATTGCCTAAATTGACCCGAAAGTTGTGCGATATAATTAGAGTACAAAAAAAATAAGTTTGAGTGGAAAATGATATATCAACATGAAGATAAACTTGTCTAGCTCAAAACTCATAAAGAGAGTTTTCAGAGGTTGACATCTCTGGCGCTCCAAAAATCAAAGTCAAAAAAAAGTATATTTAATGATCAAAACTAATTATAAGGAAATATTTATCAAAAATAATTCATTTAAAAATTTTAAAACAACCCTAAAAATCCAGGAGGCTTACAATCTACCCACCTTATATAATTTTGTCCTCGAAATTACAATAAGACATAGTGTAAGAAGGATAGAAGATTAAAATCTTAAAGGAGTCAAGTACGACTAGTCCCAACCAGAAGACCATAGTCGTGATTCTACTAGCATGGTTTTAGAATAAAAACTAGAATTTAGGTATTACAGTCTACAATAATCCTATGTACTATCATGGTATTATTGGGCAATAACTCTACAAGGGAATTACTATCAATTCAGTGCTAACCCTATATGGTTCAGAGTTCAACAGACAAAAAATAATTTGCTTGGTGGTACATATCTGGAGGGAGGGGCAAGTTTAGGAGAATTGCAAATAGAGGAGTTACAGATCATGGTGCGGAGAGTTTTAAAAAGTTCCAGAAGAGATCTTCCATAAGAATAAGGTACGACTTGGTAGATACTTAATCAGGAATTTGGAAGGAATGGCGTCTAGGGTAATATGGTCATTTGGCAGAAGAGGTATAAACTCAAGGTTTTGGTTTAAGATCCAGGAATGGCTAAGGAAGAATAGGGTCTTCTCAATCGTATCTTTAGAATGATAACTTGTTAAATCATGCAACCGTGATTTACAAGCTTAGCAACAGGAAGGAAAAAAATACGGATACGTCTAAAACAAATACGGGAAGTCACTTGGATTAATTCAAAAATCAAGCGGGCTGAGATGATTGCACACCAATCCATACTATGATTTAGCCTAACTATCAGGTTCCTAGGATAACATATGATCCATCAAATATGGGTAGTCGCTTATTCCATGATCTAACTCATAATATTTGAAAGTCCTTGATATCATCCATTTTTTTATTAGTACACTCCATTATACGGCTTTTTCCTTTCAATTGTAACTTTCGCTAACACAATATCAATATGCTCATAATGTAATATGCCCAGGTCTTCAGACGTCTTCAATTCTTGAAAGCTTTAATTCTTAACTTATCCTCTTTGGAATATCTCCATCTTCAAGAAATCTGTCATCCACTATGTACTTACTCAGCTCTAGATTCTATTTCTCGAACAATTTAGGATTGATTTACCTCTCTAACTTGAAATCTTTTTTTCTCATCTCATGCCATAATCTTGATCAGGTACTTAAAATTTTCCATATCAATATCCTCATATTTCATTATCATTTTTCCAAATCGTACATCTATGTGTCATAAATTTGTATCGTCTGTCTTCTCGAGATAATCTTCTCATTCTTTAGCTGTATCTCAACTTCAAGATCTTGCTTAATCTACAGTTCTCTCTGTAATCCTCTTTATGTTGTCGTAGATAATCATGGTCGTAATCCTCGTCTCAATAATTTTTTTCCTGAAATTTCATTCATATTCATCTCTATTTATTCAAACTGTATGTACTGTTTCTTATAATTCTCCCTTCTATAATATCTACTACTTATCCTCAACTAACACAATGTTCAGTTGCAGTTCCTCTAGTGTCTCTAACTAACTTGCATCAATAAAAGGTTTACTAGTCTGCCTCTTGAGATAAGGTTCTAACTATATTCCTAGATCATTGGTTACAATTAATCACCAAAGATCATGATCAATTCTTAAACTTAATCAACTCTGAAACTCCAAGCTATACTTCTACAAGCCTTAAGTCATGTCCAATAACAGCCTAACCAATGTTCTACCTTATCGATCCATAAACAATTATACATTTCTCACAAGCACGCCTAGCTATCTGCTAAGAAAATATGAGACCTAGTCTGATAAGTACTTATATCTAATACATCTATCATAGCCTAACTGTATTGACTATTCTTCTAGTCTATATCTCTAATAGTTCATTCAAGGTTGACTCAGCCAATATAGAGATCGTTGACTAGTCCAACTCAGTCTTGCATACTCATCGATCATATTTCTCTCTGATATTGTTAAATCGATAATAATCTTCCTATGGTGGTTATTCATCATCCCCGAATTTTTTTTCCCCATTATACCATACTCCTGAATTCTACATCATTTACATAAGATTCCTCAAATCTAGTACAACATAACTCCATATGTTTTATCTAGTCATGATCATCATGGTCATCAATTTGTTTTAACCTGACGGTTCCTCGAACTCTAATTGCTATCATCCCATGAAATTTTCAAGTTGTCTTCCTTCAAGTTCAAACCTTATAATCAAGAATTTTTTTGTACTTTCTCTAGTCAACCCGTGTTGGTTCCTAAGGGGTGGTCTGTAAAGAAAAGTAAGGTGTGGGTGTGTGCCTTTGATTAGGGGAAAATATTGTACTGGTGGGTATCCCAAGGAGCGGTAGGTAGTTTTGTGTAGGTAGCAAATGGTACAGTGTGGTCATTCATATATGGGGGGTTGTATTAGCTGTTAAGAAAAAGTAAGTAGAGATAGAGAGTTGTTGGAATCTCTTCAAAAGTGGAGTATTGTTGAAGTGGGATTGGCCAAGGGATTGGGTGTATTAAAAGTAGGAAGAGAGAGGAGTATTATCTCTACAAAAGTATAGTGTGGGTTAGTTGGGCATAAGCTAGTGTTGTATAGAATAGGTAATACATTTCTTTAGCGTAGAAGAGTAGGTTGGCTAGAAATAGGAAATAAGAAATGGTCTAAGGCTAATTGTTGGTGTTGGTGTTGTGTATTTTGTTTGGTGTTTTGTAGGAAAGAATGACGTTGGGTGTTTAGGATTGTCATAAGAGTGGTCATATACAATTGGGTTAGGTTGGTTTGGTTTAGCTTGGGTTAAGTCGGGTTTGGTGTCACCATGACCCTAATTTAAGTCATCGATGATCATTGATAAATAAATAGCATATAGGGACTCAAGTGAATGGGACACAAGTTGTATGTGTTTAGAAGACTCAATATGGGACATGTCCATATCTTAGGTTGATAGGTTGGGTCAAAATGGTGTCCCTAATTCTAGTCAAAAATAAATATGACTCAGTGGGGCAAATCAAGATTGGGTCTTGTGTCAGAAAAGTTATGCGATAAAAATGAAGCACAAGATAGTGTGTCTGAGTGGGACGCGAAGGTCATGGGTGTAGAGTGTCTCGACTAAATCATGCATGTGAAGTTGGTTTTGAGAAAACAACTAGTCTTGTGCTCCTAAATTAAAAGTCACGGCAACGTACATATGATAATCATAAATAAAAGTGGGAATTGATTAATAACTATCAAATGATCAAATGGCCTAAATTGATCCGAAAGTTGTGCGATATAATTAGAGTACAAGAGAACAAGTTTGAGTGGAACATGATATATCAACATGAAGATAAACTTGTCTAGCTCAAAACTCATAAAGAGAGTTTTGAGAGGTTGACATCTCTGGCACTCCAAAAATCAAAGTCACGGAAAAGTATATTTAATGATCAAAACTAATTATAAGAAAAATATTTATCGAAAATAATTCATTTAAAAATTTTAAAATAACCCTAAAAATCCAGGAGGCTTATAGGATGTTGCAGGGTTAAGAACCCAGAACCACTATTGTTTACTGATTGTTCTTTACAAAGAACGAAGTCCTGTGGGAGGATGACGTGGAAGCCTTAATGAGTTCTCGGACATCTGGATGTCTGGTATGCTTTACAGGAAGCACGGATAGTACAGCACTACAAAGGAGCGTAGTACTCCATGATATAGTGGGGTGACACCACATGAGGTACCTAGTGAGAATAAAGCCTCGCTTTGAGCCAAGTCACAGTGCCGTAGCACCGCATATATGCAAGAGGGCCTAATGCTGTATGATGAAGAGTGGTAGCCAACACTATAAAGAGACTGGGCCTTATGTTACAGTAGGTAATACCATATAGGGTAGTGCCTCGACTTTGTAAGCCATGTCACAGCGACATAAAGTCGCAAGGAAGCGAAAGACTTCATGCTGGGTAGTTTGCACTACAAAGAGGCTGGACCTTATGCTACAGGTGGTATGACACCACATGAGACAGTGTCTCAGCTTTGAGCCATGTCATAGCGGTGTAGCACCACAAGGAAGTAAAATGCTTCATGCCAAAGACTCACCTAAAGTGTATGGATAGAGATGTAGGCCGTCTCTTGAGGAAAATCTTGTAGACACCCAAGATACATACACCGAAACCAGGATGGCACAAGGCATTTAATGTACAACCAGAAGCGCAGTTGATGTCATTATGTGAGTGGAAAGAACCGCAGTTATGGTACAAAATTCAAGGCTTAGTCCATTCTTGTATCATGTTGTCATTTAACCCATGCGAGAAGATTCAAGTCGTAGAGGCATCTATCCTAATGCATGATGGACAGTCACTGTGGGGAACTCTCAACCCTTATATAGAGATATGTGGAGGATTGTTGGTATTTTTGCTTATTATTATTGGTGTTTTGCTTTAGAAACTAGAAAGATAGTCCCACATTGGAAAAACCAAAATGATGGTATCTCTATATAAAGTTTTGCATGTATTGAGAGATCACATGAAGTGTGGAGAGGAACATGGTGCCATGTGGGAGCATTTTTCTAGTAAAAAGAAGGCTAACCCAACAAAGAAGCATTAATACTTTTTGTCATGCTCATGGGATAATTTTTTTATGGAGATAAGTCCCGAAGGGGCTTAGCGACTCAGACTCGGGCTCAAGGGCATAAAATGGTGCTTTGCTGGCGCACTTTGCACTTAGCACGTCAGCATCGACGCATGGCACCTTGTACGCAGTTGACGCACTTGTGCGCTCGTCTTCTGCGTGAGTCGCATGCACAGGGGCCACGAAAGTGCACGCGCAGGAGCTACGTAGGGGCCGCGCAGGTGCACGCACAGGAGCTGCGCAGGAGCCACAGTGCTGTATTGTGCGCTTGCGGTGCTGCGCTGCTCGACTACGCGCTTGTTGTGCTGCGATGCGCGCCTGCGCACTTGTGGTGCTGTCGCGTTGCTATGCTGTTGCATTGTTGCACACGGGCTGAGTGGGCTAAGGGGCACAGGCAATTCCTGATGTGGCTGATTGGAAGATTTAAGCAGTTATGAAAAGATTGAGTCAATTAATCAGATCCATCTTTTGTGGATTTTGAATTGAATTCATTCAACTTTTTTCATTATTCGCTCCTATCTTTTCGTAATTATTTACGGCCAGGATTATGATTAGGGTTTCGACCCTCCCTAAATACTCTATTCGTGCCTTCATTGAGGACTTATGCTAATATAAAGAGACGAAGAAAGTTGTGCCGCCACGGCCATTAGAGTTCTTTGAGTTCGTGAAAGGAGGTAACAGCGAGCGTTCCAGAAGTTCTTTCGAACTTGCTGGTTCCTGGAAGCAGATCGCAATTGGACGAATCTTGCTTTGAGCAACGGTGATCTTTATCACCCCAGCAAATTCGTTGCATCAACTTCGGTTGAGAACGAGTATTCATCTTCATTGCATCAACTCCGATTGAGAACAATTATTCATCTTCGTTGCATCAACTTCGGTTAAGAACGATCAGCAGAATTGCAGTGATCTTTTTCACCTGCTAAGTTGCTTCTATCCATCTCACTCTTTTTAAAAGATCGAGATTTTCATCTAACGATCTGTTTCGGGAATAACAGTTCCATGGCAATAGATGATCCCATTCTGATAGAAAATGATAATTAGTTTACGTTTGGCTATCTCCAAGTTTCAGTAAACTAGGAAAGAGAAAAAAGACTCTAGGGTAGAAAAAGAGGTAAGATGATATGATTTTCGATAGAAACTTGCATTCATCAACATGGCACGTTTAGTTAAAGAGCAAAAAGGGACGGCATCCCAAAAAAAGCCATATATTGTCATCAGACTCGGTTACATTTCCGACACGCAAAAGATTAGTTGATATTGATTTTCTCAAAAAAAAAGTAATATGCAATTAGTAGCAATTGCAGATAAATCAAGATAGCAAAGCAGCACAACCATTTATATGCACTTGTAAAGTAGAGAGACACACAAGAGACTTCATGAATTATCATTAAAGATCATTTCTACTTGATCTTTAAAAGATTCTAGAACTAACAAAAGGTTTCATCAAGCATGAAATGCTTTTTATCAACTTAAGAAACTGAACAAAAACGTACATTGCAAGGCAATCATCATATGATGCAGAATAGAATTTATAAGAAAATCCAACAAACCATTTCAAAAAAAAAACATTTTAAGATGCATCTATTAAATATACAGTTATTTCAAAAACAGAATCATAATAGTGCTAGTAGCATGCTACCTAAACTTCCATATTTACTTTATAGCAAAGCCTGCCAATATAATTGCGTAAGCTAAGAGCATCCACAGTGGAGACACTCCAAACACATACTCTAAATTATTAGAAATTGAGTAAATTATTATTTTTGGAGTGTTTCTTTGGTATTGACACACAATGGTACACTCTAAACAAATACTCCAAATTAATATCTTCCATCTTTTTTTATTTTACTTCCATGTTTGGTAAGATTTTTGCCCTCTATTTTTCTTTTCTTCCATGTTTAGTAAAATTGGTTAATATTGGTGGGCCTAGAAATTAATGTAGTGGAGCTAGCACACGCTCCAAACCTGGAGTGTCTCTTAGCTTTCTAGCAATTTTCAAGTATGGACAAGTGTCCACTGTACTCTTCAAGTGCTACAAAATTTGGCTAAAGTCAAAATATAGCACTTGAAATCTCTTCCACTGTGGATGCTCTAAATACTCACCTACAAGCTACTTCACAGTAAAATACTAGAATGACAAAGTAAATATTGGAGAATCCCTTGATTCTCTCTCCTCTTGTTATTAGTTATTATTAGAGAATATTTTGTTATTATTAGAGAAGATTTTATGTTAGTTTTTTTTCATAAAGTTCTCCTTGATTAATGGATGGACAATATTGATTGTAATAAAGTTCTCCTTGATTCAAAGAAGGACATTGATTATATTTTCTCTATTTAAACCAGCCTTTGGTTTGAAGGATAAATATGAAAGCATGTACCACCTATTTTCTAATAGTAAACATCCTAAGATAATAAGGAGAGGTACCATGATATAATACTTAAATGTACTTCCACTTGCTCCCTGCAGGTTCTTGATGTTCCATCAAGTGGGTTATGAATCCCTCGATACTTTGGCCCAAATGACAAATCATGAATCACTTGGCTCACATTCACATTTGCAGCTCCCCCAAAGATCTATTCATAACACAAAAAAGATCAAAGTATGCTCGAGATAGCCTATCCAGGGCATCTCAAGCCATTTGGAAGTCCTAGACAAAAAGTCCAAAGAGACCCTTTTTGAAAATTTAAACATGATTAAATTATATAATTTTATTATACTAATTTATATGTAAATTCTCATCGTTGATCCGGACTTGGGACTGGTAATATATCGCTATAAACATTACATAGGCGGATTTAAAAACCTTTTTCATTAATAATGTTTAAAATTTGAATAAGAAGCAGTTGCACATATGTATATTTGTTTTTATTATGTAGTAGATGAAGATGAAGAGACTAAATCTTTCTTCGATGGAGGAGACGAAGATGCAATAACTGTTTTTCTTTTTTCCAAATTTTGATAGATTTAATTACGTTTAAAATTTTTACAAATATGCAAGCGACTGTTTCCTTATATATATATATATATATATATATATATATTTCCTTATATATATATATATATATATATATATATATATATATATATAAGGAAATATATATATATATATATATATATATATATATATATATATATATATATATATATATATATATTTCCTTATATATATCATATATATATATATATATATATATATATATATATATATATATATATATATATATATATATATATATATATATATTTCCTTATATATATAAAAAAATTTTTTTTTTATATACCAAAACCGGATCACAGTCAACCTAATCTTGACAATTAACAAAACAATATTTATCATAGTCCAATTTGACACAACAAACTCTAATCGATCAACTCATCACATCAGCTCAAGTCAACAGCTGCCTGAACATTTACTGTCCTATGTTTTCTGGAGTCTGTAAATTTTATTGTTTTTGAGTATAGGCAAATGTACGTTGGGTCATACTGAGCAACTTTCGGCTAGACTTAACCTTGGTCCACTTAGCCAATAGCCAAAACAGCCCAACAAGCCATAGCCCATAAAAGAACTTTCTGTCCATAGGAAACAGGGTTCGGGCCGAACTCTGCCTCCACACAGTATTCGGGCCGAACTCTGTCTCCTAAATTACAGGAAGCTAATTTTTAGCGTTTAATCACTGCTAGTGTCCAACGGCCAAAAATTTGAATTCTGGACACAGAATTCTGGCCGAATTCTGCCTACCCAGAACCCTATAAATAGGCCTTGAATTCTCTCATTGCAAACTATCCAATCTTCTCTTCTTCTTCTTTTACATAGCCTATATATTAAAGAGCTCTACCTTCCCATCCAACTTAGCTTTCAAACTTCCCAATCGTCCAAGTTGCTCAGTACGATTCAGCTAGAAGTTTGAAGTGCAAGAAGTCGTAAGTCACTTAGAAAAGTCCAAGTTTTGCCACAGCGATCATTGAAAGAAGTTTTGCGTGCTCTTCTGTGAAAAGGTACGTGGTTGTAACCCTATTTCACAAATAGTGGATTTCAATCCTAAGCTAGAGTTCTCAGGCCTGGACTAGTCCTCCACGAGGGAAACCAGGTTAAAAATCTTGCTGTGTTTGTGCTTGATCTTTGAATACTTTATTTCTGCATTTATATTACTCTGATTATTTTGTTGGTGAACGAGTTTAAGTTTTAATTGATCATTTTCGTTATAAACTATATTCACCCCCCTTTAGAGTTGCCTACCTGTACTTCAATTGGTATCAGAGCTCTGTTCTCTTTTCAAGGACTAACATCCTAGAGTTGATCCATGACAACCACACAACATATGTTTTCCAACCATGGTGAAGGACAGTCCACTCATAGGCCACCCCTATTTGATGGAACCAACTAGGGGTGAGCATTATTCGGTTTTGAACCGAAAACCGAACCGAACCGAACCGAATAAGATATTCGGTCCGGTTTTTAAAAAAATCGGTTCGGTTTCGGTTTTGAAAATACTAAATTTTCTTATTCAGTTTCGGTTTTGATTTTGGGTTTCGGTTTCGGTCCAAAACCGAAAACCGAATAAGAAATATATATATATATATATATATATATATATATATATATATATATATATATATATATATATATATATATATATATATATATATTTTATATATATATATATATATATATATATATATTTATATATATATATATATATATATATATATATATATATATATATATATATATATATATATATATATATATATATATATATATATATATATATATATACCTATAATTAATATATATATATATATATATATATATATATATATATTAATTATAGGTATATATATATATATATATATATATATATATATATATATATATATATATATATATATATATATATATATATATTTTTATAGGTATATATATATATATATATATATATATATATATATATATATATATATATATATATATATATATATATAAATATATATATATATATATATATATATATATATATATATATATATATATATATATAGTTATTATATATATTAACAAAAAAACACAAATAAACCCAAAAACCGAATAAACCGAAAACCGAACCGATTTAATTCGGTTCGGTTCGGTTATTGACCAATTCGGTTCGGTTTCGGTTTTGCTTATTCGGTTTCGGTGCAATTCGGTTTTCGGTTATTCGGTTCGGTTGGAACCGAATAAACCGAATACTCACCCCTAGAACCAACTACACCTATTGGAAAACTAGGATGAGTTTCTATCTCAAGTCTCTAGACTTCGACCGGTGGACCATTGTCACCGATGGTTGCAAAAAGCCCGCCAGGATAGTTGTCAATGGATATTTCGTCGAGAAATCCAACGACAAATATTCTGACGAGGAAAAGAAACAGGCGAGTCTAGATGCTAGAGCTATTAATGCTCTCTTTTGTGCAATAGACAGGAATAAATTTAACCTAGTCTCGACATGCACCACCTCGCACGAAGTATGAAAGCTTCTAAAAGTGACGCATGAAGGAACCACCCAAGTCAAGGAATCAAAAATCATCCGTCTCACTCAAGAATATAAGGCGTTCAAGATGAAGCCTAATGAGACGATCACCTAAATGTTTACAAGGTTCCTTGACATCATCAACCCTCTGTCTTCTCTTGGCAAACAATATACAAATCATGAGAAGATCCGCAAGTTACTTAGGGGGCTACCGAAGATTTGGAACCATAAGGTAACAGCTATCATAGAAGGCAATGATCTCACCATAATGTATATGGAAACTTTGATGGGAAAGCTGATGACCCACGAGCTCGACCATAAAGACTTCGACAAACCTGCTCTAAAGGCAAAAGAAATTGCCCTAAAAGCTCATTGTCGAAGGGTTGATCCTGAAGAGACTGACGATAACAAATCTGAAGGTGATGATCAAGCTCTTCTAGTTCGCAACTTCAAGAAGTTCCTTCGTTTCAATCGAAGAAAGAAGGAACAACAAGAAGACGACGAGGAAGAACCAACGTACTACGGCTGTAAAAAGACTGGACACGTTCGAAAGGACTGTCCCTTCGTAAAGAAAGGCAACAGATATGAGAAGACCTACAAGAAGCCTTCCTCAAGAAAATATGCCAACACTAGTATTTGGCACGAAAGCAAAGCAAGTGACTCCGAGGAAGAAAATGACTCTCCTCAAGATACCGCTAATGTCTGCCTAATGGCAACATCCGAGAAGGTAACTAGCAAAACTCTCGATGACTTTACTTTTGATGAACTTGGCGATGCGTTTAATGATTTACTAAATGACCACAAGAAAGTTATTAGTAAATATAAGCATGCCAAGAAGAAAATCAAAGGATATGAAATAGAAATTCAAAATCTTTCTTCCTTAACTTGATAATGTTAGAGACAGTCCATCCACGGAAGTCACTGATGAGGTATCCAAGCTTAAGTTAAGCTTACATGATGCCGAAGCACTTATTGAAAAGCAAACACGTGAGATCTCAGCGCTCAACAAAGAGCTTGCTGAAGAAAAGAACAAACACAAGATCTCTATTGCTAAGACTGATGGTCTAAATGCTAAGTGTAATGAACTGCATGCTGCCTCTAAGAAATTAGAGATTATATTGGGAAAATAGGCTGCTCAACCTCAAACCCAATCACACAGTCACAAAACACACACAAAATACAAGATCACTCATAATAATAATATACGTCATCCACATGCAGCACGTAAACATGCTTATATATACACGTACTCCAATACAGTACGTAAACCACATCCACATAGACATCATAATCATTATCCTATTGCTACACATGGTCACTATCCTACTAACCACCACCATGCTGCACATAGACATAACTATCATCCTGCTACCACATATAGTCACTATCCTGTTGTTCTACACAACTATCACCTACTGCATATAGACATCACTATCAACCTACTCCAAACACAAATAGGCATGCTACTTGTACTTAGTGTGGATTACATGGTCACATCTCACCACAATGTAGAATTAGGAAATTAGTAGATATTAATCTATATGCATGGGTGCCAAAGACTAACATTTCAGGACCCACAAGAACTTGGGTACCAAAGGTCACATCTACTCTTGATGTAGGTGGACATTTCTTCCTCAACTTAAAGCAAGTGGATTCTCGATAGTGGATGCTCGTGACATATGACGAAAGACGCAAATCTTTTCATATCACTATTGATGAAGAGGGTAGGGTATGTATCCTTCAGTAACAATTTAAAGGGCTACATCATAGGTAATGGTACTATTGGTTATCCTCATTCTTCTGTAATAAAGGATGTCTGTCTAGTGACCGAGTTAAAGCATAACTTGCTCAGCATAAGTCACCTTGCTGATCATGGATATGATATTAACTTTGGACAAAGTAAATGCTATATTTATGATAGGTCAACAGGAGACATTGCTTTTGAAGGGATAAGAGAAGATAATATCTATATTTTCCACCTATCTAGAAATACTAACAGTGCAGAAAGATGCCTCTATGCCCCCAAGGATGAAAGTTTGTTGTGGCACCAGCATCTTGGTCATGCCAATATGGATACTATATCCAGGCTATCGACAAAGAAGCTAGTAAGAGGTCTGCCCAACATCACATTTAAGAATGACACAGTATGTGTCGAATGTGAACTGAATAAGGCAAACAAATCATCCTTTCATTCCATAAACACTGTAAGTACTGCTAGACCCTTGTAATTACTCCATATGGACTTATTTGGTTCGAGTAGAGTAGCCAGTCTTGGTGGAAAACTCTATGCCTTTGTTATAGTAGATGATTTTTCTAGATTCACTTGGGCTTTTTTTCTTTCAAACAAAAGCGATGCAATTTCTGTTTTCAAATTTTTTGCTAAAAAGGTTCAAAACGAAAAAGGCTACATGATTACTCGAATCCGAAGTGATCATGAAGGCGAATTCGAAAATTCTGATTTTGAAAAGTTTTGTGATTCAAATAGTTTTGATCATGAGTTTTCGTGTCCTAGGACTCCTCAACAAAATGGTATTGTGGAGCGGAAGAATAGGACTCTTAGCAATAAGGCTAGAGTCATGTTGAATAAATTTTTACTTCTGAAATATTTTTGGGCAGAAGCTGTCAGTACAGCTTGCCACATTTTGAATATGGTGCTTATTCGACCTATTTTGAAGAAAATACCCTATGAACTTTGGTTTGGTAGGACTCCCAATTTATCTTATTTTAGAGTATTCGGTTGTCGCTGCTTTATCCTCAATACCAAAGATAACTTAGACAAATTTGATGCCAAAGCTGACGATGGTATTTTTCTTGGCTATGCCGCCAAGAGTAAGGGATATCGAGTGTTCAACAAATGCTCCATGATAGTAGAAAAATCTACTAATGTTACTTTTGATGAGGAAAACAGTACAGCTACCATCCCCAACGATGATGATGAACCATCAACTTCTATGTCACTACCATATTTCTAGTTTGAGGGTATTTTTGTCATTTTGAAATTATTTGAAATTAATATATTTATTAGAATTGTGTGATTTAATATTGATTTAATTAGTTGCCATGTGTTGTGATTAGCCCTAACCTAGATTGGACCTAGCCTAGATTAGTCTTAGTTAGTCATGGTTAGTATTAGTTAGTCATGGTTAGTTAGAGCTAACTAGGATGCATAACTTAGACTAGTGTGTAACCTAGATTTTGGACCCTTGATTTGACTAGATGAAAGGAGAGCCATTGATGATCCCCAAAACCCTAATCCTAGAAGTTTGGGCCGGCCACCTAGGGATCCACCCCCCTATTTAATGTCTCTCAAAGTTTCCTTGCCTCTTTTGCATATTCTTCCATTTTCAAGAGCAAAGGTTTGGTTCTTCCCTCAACCTTTCCTATTTTGATCATTCCTCATCCTTTTTCATTCAAATATCTTGCATTGTAACCTGATTATTGTTCTCTTGCTATTGGTGGAGGTGAATCTCAGTTTTGGCTTCCATTGGAGCATTGAGCTAGCAAGGAGGGATCTCATTTTTGGATTTTTCTTGAGGAAGAACACCTATAGGTAACATTCTTCTAAACCCATTAGTTTTCTGTTTCTTTATATATTTGCATAGCCCTAGGTGTCCTCTAGATGTAGGTATAGATTTCGTGTTAAGTCGTGTCCATTACGTATCCGTATCGGATACGTATCAGCCTATGTGTAGTAGTGTTCGATGAAATACCACAGAGGGCTTTTCATCACTGTTTTTGAATTGTTTTTGAATAGGAAATTGTGTTTTGAAGTGGCTTACCACTTTCTCTTCGACTGAGCTGGATTCGAGTCCAGTTCGTGTCGCTTTGGGGTCGTGGACATGTCCAGCGTGCATGCAGTCGGGCTGTCCTGTTGCTCGTGTATTCGTGCGTGTGATTTAGGGCACTTGGACATGTGTCCTTGGACACGAAGGTAGGGGCAGTGTCTGACACGACACCCCTAAAGCCTCGTGTCCAATAGATTCGTGTCGAGTGAGCTAGGACTCGTGCACGGGCTGCACTGTTCACTGTGTCCAGTTTGTGTTCTGTGTTTATGCGATGGTTGGACACGATTAGTGTCCAGTTTTTGGACATGAAGACCCCCTCTGATACTGACCCATATGTGTCATTTATTACCTACCATAATTTGTGTGTTAATTGTTTGTTTTGGTATTCGAAATAGGGAATCCCTATTTTTCTGATACGGGTAGAACTGACAGTTGGGTTGTGAGGGTTAATAGGTAGTAGCTATTGTTTTAATTTGAATGTAGTCACTTAATTATATCTGGGAATCATGTTAGGGTTTGTGTTTGGCATGGATATGGGTGTTCGAATTTTTGGGTTTGGCATTCGATTTTCTCAGTTTTCTGCAAACTGAGTTTATGGTTTACATTTCCTATATCTAACTGAATGTATACTTGAACTGTTTTGATGTGAACCTGAGAACATAGAAAACTAGGATTGATATACACTTGTATACGTACACTGATTTTTCCCATTATCACTGTCACTTTGTTTAAAATCTGAGAACTTAGCATTCATGCCTAAATTCACTGTTAATTTCTGAGAACCACATTGAATAATTCACACACAAAATCTGGAATGGTTTCAATGCTAACCTATACACACACGCATGTGTATTACACACGCACACAGGTACACTAATACACAGTTTAGCTACACTGATTCCGAACATTGGTTCACACATCTACACTAATGCAACTGTGATACACTAATGCCTGTTTTGCTAAATCTGAAATGTCCTTACAACTACACACTGGTTGTTCCCATTATCCATATACCCCTGTCACACTAACCTGAAAACTAAAACCTGAGATTACACATGAACACACACACCTACACTAAAACCTGGGACTGAGACACTCTATTGGCACACTGTTACCACACATTATATACACCCATTTATGTATTTTATTGTTCCTAGAACCTATGATCTAACCTGAGATTTACACTGTTGCACTCACTGAAATTTGAGAACTTAGTATTCATGTCTACATGTCACTGTTAAACCTGAGAACAAATGCCTCATTTCATTCTTAAAACTGTCATAGTGTTTGATTTTCTAGGAATACTGTCCCTGAGATTATCACTGTTTTTAGTCTCATATACACCCCACTCTATGTCAACCACCATGCCATATAACCCCTCTCTAAATGATTTCTCTAATGTATATAGATGTATACTTGTAGCCATGCATGTTAAGTATAAATACATGTGTAATGTAGATGAGTTAGCTTTGTGCCATGTATAGTGTAAACTCATAACTAGTGTTTGATTTCTTCTTTTCATGTACACCTCCATGTTCACAGACACACATAGCTTTATATGCTAGCTTCTTTTCTCTTATATATAATGTTGAATATATGCATGAATGTGATGTACCCTTGATGTGTGGCTTGTGTTTGGCTTGTATAGCCTTGGTTTGGTGTATACTTGCTAGGGTAGACAGGTTAGGCCTAGTAAGACTTGATTGGGTCTAGGTTGACCTAGTTGACCGAGCATTGACTAGTTAGTTGACTGAAGTTGACCAGGGTTGACTTTAGTCTAGATTTGACCCAACATCATGTAGAATGCATCACAGTAGCTTACTTTATTAGTTGGATATGTTGTGACTTGTACTGTTCTGATTAGGAGCCAGACACCACTCCTCAGGCAGTATTTCTTTCAGACATTCAGGATATCAGGCAAGTACATTCTCTGACCGTTTCATGCTTGCTAGGGTTATTTTCTTGCTCTAGATTATTTTACTTGATGCTGACACGATGGAAACACAGATTGGTACTATATGGATCCTTTCATGAGATGTTATCTCCCTCGAAAGCATCGGTTACATCATGTCATATGCGTTTCACTTTCATTATGTATTCCTGTGCTTTCACCATTCATGTGCACTCTCGTGATTCATGTACTCTCATGTTCACGGAGCCCCCATGTTTACATTCATGTGTACCAATTTATGGGCTTCCATGTGATATCATGTGCAATAACATAACCTGTCTAGATCCTTGTATATTGATTGGGGTACGGGGGAGTATAAATGGTCATGTGAACAATTCTAAAGTAGTGTAGTCATGTGTAAACTTTCATGTTTATTATCAAGTCGTTCATATGTCTAGCTTGTACTCTAAATCACTAGTTCACTGTAGCTCTTTACTTATAGTAGATATTTCATTACAGTCTTCTCTTTTACTCATATATACTCTTCAGCATTTCATGTATCTTACTCTATTGTCTGTATTATATTCCTGTCATGATATGAACTGCGTGAGATATACTGTGCTCGCTCCAGTCCTGACTGGACCTGTTGAAATATTACAGATGATTTTGAAGAGTTGTGTCCCACCTATTACGGAGCAGGCTTAGACGACACATGCGAGCTGGACCCTCAGGAGGACCTAGCACTTGCTGATGACACTACCCCTGTAGACTAGGCTAGTTCTATTTATCTTCATGTCTTGTCAGATACACTTGTATTTATTTAGAGATTGTATTCTGGATTTGTGAAGATATTTATCTTAGACTTTCAGCTATCTTTCTATCTTGTATTTATCATCTGTGGATTCTGTGTTTCATCTATTCTATCGTATCGTACTTTCTTCCTTAGTTGTGATTGAGTTGTACTTATTTATGTCACCTCCATTCGGAGTGTATAAACTATACAGGTACCTTATAATTGTTAGATGTACGTGACCTAGGACAGCGTTCTACCGCAGATACTGCGGCGTAGGCTGGACGTACCCACGTCTCGTGCCCTTACTCTAGGATACGGGTCGTGACATTCTACGCCTATGACAACCAATCCTAAATCCAACTCTCTGGATGACCTACCGAAGAAATTCGAGTTCAAACCGTCACACCCAGAAAACTTGGTAATATGTGAGGTATCTCGCGAAGTAAGTACTCGTTCATCCTTAAGAGATTATATTGCTAGCACTGCTTTTATTTCTCAAATTGAGCCTAAAAATGTTTTAGATGCCTTTAATGATGAATTTTGGATTTCTGCCATGCAAGAAGAACTCAACCAATTTGAAAGGAGCCAGGTCTGGGAACTTATTCCTAGGCCAGCTAATCATTCGATTATTGGTACTAAATGAGTTTTTCGCAACAAAGTAAATAAAGATAGATCAGTTATACGTAACAAAGCTCGTCTAGTAGCTCAAGGATACAACCAAGAGGAAGGTAACGACTACGATGAGACGTATGCTCCTGTTGGAAGATTGGAATCCATTCGGATGCTTTGTGCCTTTGCAAACTTTCAAAATTTTAAACTTTTCCAAATGGATGTCAAAAGTGCTTTTCTGAATGGTTTTATTACGGAGGAAGTTTTTGTAAAACAACCCCCTAGTTTTAAAAATCATAAATTTCCCGACCATGTTTTCAAACTCAGAAAAGCACTTTATGGCCTCAAACAAGCGCCCCAAGCTTGGTATGAACGCCTATGTTTGCCATTGATTATAAAAGTACAGAACAATTATCGGAGGACTGAACTTAGACTCACAATACAAACTCGCTCGTACAAAGAAAGCCTAGGAACGAAAACCTAGGTACAGCAGTCTAAGTACGATTGTTTATTTTAGATTCTGGGGGGTGACGATAGAGGCTCGAAAAAGCGACGGCCGCTCTGCCTTACTCCTTGGACGATCGGTACGCAGCCTTGACTCGGGGAAGATCTGCTTGGTCGTTGACGAAGAAACGCCTTCTTACTCTCTCTCTGATTGCTCTTCTGGCTTCTCTCTCTCTGTGTATATTCTCTCTCTGACTATGGGGGAAGTCTCTCTGTGTATACGTATTCTTCTCTGATTCTTCTTTTTTTTTGTATCTCTCTCTATATTATCTCTATTTACAAGGGAATGGCACCTTGCTATTTATAATAGTGGGGGCATCATTAGGGTTTGGATGATTACCCATTCTCAAAGTGGCGGTGGCCTGATGATTAACCAATCTGGACCATTAGTCTTGAACGTGAAAGATCTGGGCCGTTAATATGGATTATGCCAAATCCCATCAACAATTAATGCTGATTGCAATAAATCTTCGTCATGATGATTTGCTGACATCTGCGAATCTTAATGAATAAATTTAATTCATTCTTCTGCCACGTGTCCCAGATTATTGGGATTTGGCCCAAGATTTGATTGACTTTCGGACACGTGTCCAGTCGTCAACGTTGAGCCGCATGAGGAGTGTCGATGTTTGGGCCGCATGAAGGTCGTCATAACCGAGCCGCGTGAATAGTCTCTATACTCGAACCGCATGAAGGTTGTCATGACCGAGCCGCATGGATATGTTCATGACTGAGCCGCATGGAAGTCTTCATGGCCGAGCCGCATGAGAGTCTTCATGGCCGAGCCGCATGGATCTCTTTATAGCCGAGCCGTATGGGGGACCTTCTTGGTTGAACCGCATAGGTTTCTCTGCATTGGCCGTATGAACTCGTTTATTCTTGGCCGCATAAGCTCGCCTCAAAACTTTGGTAGACAGCGCCACTTTGAAGATTTTCCTTATTCCCGAAGTACTGCTTTTCGTGTCAGTCATTATGACAACTTTATGTCAGGTCTGTCACTTGTCAGGTCTGTCAGCCGTCAGAGCATTAAATGCGTCTACACGTTAGGAACAGCTGTTTTTGATGACCACGTGGCCTCTCTCTCTGGGCCGCATGGAGTTTACTCGAGCTGCCTATGTGCGTTGAGCCGCATGTCCATGTTGGTGACTTTTGAGCCGCATGATACTCTTGAGCCGCATGAAGCTCATCTGATTTTGAGTCGCATGAAGCTTCCTGGGTTCTGTGCCGCATGAAGAATGTCTCATGACCGAGCCGCATGAAGGACGTCTCATGACCGAGCCGCATGAGGAATGTCTCATGACCGAGCCGCATGAAGGACGTCTCATGACCGAACCGCATGAGGAATGTCTCATGACCGAGCCGTATAAAGGACGTCTCATGACCGAGCCGCATGAGTAATGTCTCATAACTCGCATGAGGAATGTCTCGATCTGCCCGTGCACTCGCTTTGTGGGCCCGGGTATCCTGAACACACGAGTGCGTAGGTATCATGTTTGCTCCCTGATGTAGGGGCTAATAGAAACACTTGCCCTCGATCTTTGTTGGGAGACACTTGAGAACCACTCTGTCCGTTTACCGCCGGGGGCTGGACACAGGCGGCTCTGTACAACTTTCCATCAGAGGCCCGCTTAGCGGGACGCTCTTGATGGTCAGAGGTTGGGACAGCTGACTGAGCCCGATGAGCCCGCGCTACCCTAGACTTCTTCTACTTAGCACCCGAAGGTGCGTAATAGGAAGAGTCCAAGTTTGGAAGGAGGGAAGAGAAGTTGTTGCCCTTTTCAAAGGAGGTAAGGGGGCTCTATTTATAGAATGGAGTAAGCCCTTTCTTCTTCTCCTTTCCGATGTAGGACTAAAAGCAATATTTTCCATGCTTGTACAGGACCCCCTTCAAAGTTTCCAAATTACAAATTTGGAACACTTTGAATAAGAAGCATGGAAAGTAGATTTGTTTAGGTGTGGCAATCCAATCAGAGGTAGCATGGACGTGATAGGTTTGGGTACTTCCGCTGGGGATTTTATGTGGACTTATCATCCTTGGCGTACCATGGTTTTAGGTACGGATAATAAGTTGAAAGAGGGAACCATCATATTTACTCATAGGTGGTATCGACGTGGTAAATATAAGGTTGATGGTAGAGCTTTCCTATTCAGAGGTGATATGGACATGGTAGGAGCGAACTCGAATGAGGATACATAGAACAACTCAGAGGTGCTATCAACATGGAAGTTCTATGCATTGGGTGAAAGAATGCTATGGAACAGCTGGGCTCCGAAAGCATGTAATGATGAGGAAAGATGTGGATGTACTAAGGGACCTAGTACGGCATTTGTGGTCAGCAGAGGACATTTGTGGGCCTATTATCCTTGGCATACCTTGGTTTTAGGTACGGATAATAAGTTTGATAGGGATACCTAGGACAACTCCGCGGTAAGGCGGATATGGAGGTTCTTGGTATCGGACGAAAGAATACCATGGAGCAGTGAACAGTTTTCTGTTTTCTTTCACTATTTCTCTTTTCTTTTTGTCAAGGGATGTGATCCCAGATGATGTAGTACTTTGAATTTTGAATAAATGAGCATGTTTTAACTCATCTTCTCTTTCTTGTACTTGTGGTGTTTGTGGAATTGGACCTGCTGGAGGATTATTTGTGGACCTGTTACCCTGGACGTACCTTGGTTTTAGGTACGGATAACAAGTTTGGTCAGGATATCTGGAACAGCCATGGCAAAGTGGTCATAGGTGCTCTCGGTATTGGGAAAAAGAATGCCGTAGAGCAGCTGGGCTCCCGGAGCTTGGTGAGATGGTAGATTTATGCTAAGAAGCTTAGCAAGGGATATTTGTGGACCTATTATCCTTGGCGTACCCTGGTTCAGGATATGGAAAATAGGATGAAAAGAAACCAACATATTTGCTCAGAGGTTATGAGGACATGGCAAGCATGAGGGTTTTACCGTAGAATCTTCCTGCTCAGAGGTAATGAGGACATGGCAGGGGAGACTTCACGGAAGATATTCGTGGTCAACAGCGGACATTTGTGGTCAACAGAGGACGTTTGTGGTCAACAGAGGACTTTTGTGGTCAACAGAGGACATTTGTGGGCCTATTATCCTTGGCGTACCCTGGCTTAGGATACGGATAATAGGATAAAAAGGAACCAACATACTTACTCAGAGGTAATGAGGACATGGCAAGCATGAGGGTTTTTGTTTCACCGCGGAATCTTCCTACTCAGAGGTAATGAGGACATGGCAGGAGAAAACTCAACGGAGGATATTTGTGGACCTATTATCTTTGGCGTACTCCGGTTGTGGGTACAAATAATAGGTTGAAAGGGAATCGACATACTTACTCAGAGGTAATGAGGACATGGCAAGTATGAAGTTTTCTTCGACGGAGCCTTCCCACTCAGAGGTAATGAGGACATGGCAGGAGTGGGCTCAATGAAGAGGGATACATAGAACGACTCAGAGGTAATGAGGACATAGAAGTTCTATGTAAAAGGGTGATTTGTTTTTGGCGGAAATGGAACGACTCAGAGGTAATGAGGACATGGCCGTTTTAGAAATTTGTGGATCTGTTACCCTTTTTGTGCACTGGGAGTGCGGGTAGTGGATCATGAGGGAGGATCCCTTCCAGGAAAAAAGTTCAGAGGTATATTTATACATAACGTTCTCCCTAAAAGAGTGACCGGGATATAAGTTTAGGGGTACCAGCGGGTACATAACTCGACAATCCATAAATTTTATGATCAAAGTATAAGTTCAGAGGTACCAGCGGGTACATGACTTGGTAGTTTGGGATTTTTGTGGAAGGAGGAGGTGAGTTCAGCGGTACGAGAGGGTACATGACACGAAAATCTAGAATATTGTGGATATGAGTTCAGCGGTACCAGCAGGTACATGACTCGGTGATCTGGAGAGAATGTGGATGTGAGTTCAGTGGTACCAGCGGGTATATGACCAGATAAACTGGAGTGGATGTGAGTTCAGCGGTACCGGGGGGTACATAACTCACCAATCTAGAAAATTTGGAGGCGGAATGTGAGTTCAGCGGTACCGGGGGGTACATAACTCAATCATCAGGGATTTTTTTTTTTGGATGTCGTTTCGAACGTAATACTTCTTCAGGAAGTTGCTGTTGATGGACAACATGAGCAAGTCTCAGTGTGAGCAGCCACATACTTGGCCAGCTCCAACTCTTCTTCAGCCACCCCCTGTGTAAATGCAGACTGAGAGGATGATTTGGGCAACTTGATCATCAGGGGTTCAGTTGATGGAGTAGATCATGGAGTTGTTGGCGGACTAGCGACCCCCAGTTTGGCACTTGACGTGGAGCGAGGAGTGGCTGGTTCACTAGAAGTGTCAGACCTTGCATCGGGGTGACGACCCTTCTTGGGAAGGCGTATTGTCAGTGGCCGATCGGAGGGATTGAGCTTCTCCGTTTGGGGTTGACCGACTCTCGGCAATCTGATTGTCAGTGGCCCTGTTGTGGGTCTCGGCACTTGGCCGGACCTTGGCAGCCGGATTCTCAACTGCTCTTCTTGTGCCGAGAGGCTGATCGCGTCCTTACGTAGCGTGGCCGTAAGGGGTGCGAAATTGCCTGGCTTGTGAGCCTGGAGGTGGATTGTCAGAGGTTCTTCTGATCCCGTGGTTGCTTCATCATCAGTTTGTTTATTTCCTCCTTCAAGGTGCCTCTTCGACTTTTCGTATAGGCAGGAGTCCGAGTAATAAGATTCGACCCCTTTGAAGGGATCGATGTCAGCAAATTCTGTCCTCACGAAGCCGTGCTTATCGACGTATTTGAAGCATTGGTGTAGCGTGGAAGGCACGATCATGTAATCGTGTATCCAAGGGCGCCCCAAAAGGATGTTGCATGAAGTGTCGGCATCTATGACGTAGCAAGTGACTTCTGATTGGAGATCGCCAATCTAACATTTCAGACGGATCTTTCCAATTGGGTAGCTCCTGCCCGAATTGAACCCGCTGATGGCGGTGTTTGTAGGGGTCAGGCGATGCATCGGAATGCGAAGATGATGCAGTAGTCCTTTTGGAATGATGCTTATGGAAGACCCAGGGTCAATGTGCATCATGTCCACCTTTATGTCGCCGATGTAGCCTGTGTAGTATAATGGGCGATCGTGTAGATTAGTCTTGATGAGCATGTCTTGTGGAGTGAAGACGATGTTGGGCATTGCTCCCGTACAGGCACTGTCTTGGAGGTCTGCGGGCCGATTTTCTCCCGTGAGGTTGACCTGAGCCAGGTACACGTCGGCATTTTGAAGTACATCGCTCAAAGCTGTACGGACATTCTTCGAGAGTCTCAGGAGTTCATATAAGGACAATTTGGCCGGTGTATTGGCCAATTGCGCCAAGATGTCAAAGTTGTAGGGCCTCTCCAGCCCCTGAGATGTTTCCTTTCGGAGGGATTTGTCGAAGCGAGTCTCCTTCGGCCTAGGCTTGTCGGTCGTCGAAGGCTGAGCCGGTCCTGGAGCATCCGTGGTAATGGGCGGATGATCATCAGTCGAGTTTTCAGCCACAGGTTGAGATTGTGCTCCGGATCGAGTAACAACGGTCGTGACTTCCTCTCCATCTGCTGAGGTGGTGCGGTAGGATCTGACTTTTCCACTTTTCTTTTTAGAAGATGGAGTGGACTGAGTTACCTCGTGGACTAGGTCCGGATGGACCCACATGATTTCCCCTCATGATGTGGTGAGGGGTACTAGACCAGCAGCTTGAGCAGGCGGGAGATTAGCAATCTCCATCGTTGCCAGAGGGATGGGTATAACCCCGTCCTGGGTCTCTGTTGGAGGGAAGCTGCCGAATTGTACGGACACCATGTTGGCTGCCACGGTTACCTCCTCGAAATCGATGGCCAGAGCGTTCGAATCGATGAGGTTCTGGATATATCGTTTCAGTTGGTAGCAGTCGTGCGTAGCATGGTGGACGTAGCGGTGGTAATGGCAGAACTTTGGGTTCTCCAGATCAGCCGGCCGAGGCTCCCGTCTTGGTGGAGGAAGCTGAATCCTATCTCCTTGTATGAGCATGTCCAAGATAGGCTTGACGTGACCGTCTTCAAAAGAGTAAGTGATTTGAGGCCATTGTTTGTCCGCAGGTTGCGACTCAGGCTTCTGGGCTGTATCGGCCACCATAGCCTGCTTGCCTCTGTTGTCCTGGTTGTTGGAGGGGCTACCCCCATTGTCGTTGGTGGTGCTGGGACGCTTGCTCTTGTTCTCTCCCTCTGAGATATGTAATCCCAGTTGGCGAACCTTCTTTAATCGCTCTTCGGCACTCGTAGCACTAATGATAAAAGCCTTCCAGTCCTTGAATTGACTCTCGCCCATCCAGAGACTGATTGTTGGGAGTAGTCTCTTTTGGCAAATTTCGATCAAGGAGGAGTCCGGGTTGCCAGATGGTAACTTCATTGCGGTTTGACGGAATCGCTCAATGTAATTCCTCGTCAGCTCTTTCTCTCCTTGAATGACGTCCATGAGGGTAGACATCGTGACGTCCTGCCCTACCTCATAGACCTCTCCAAGAACAGGAGTTTGAAGCCAGCGAAGGAATGGATGCAATTGTCCGGCAGGTTGCGGTACCAATCGAAGACAACTCCTTCCAATGCCCTAATGAATAACCGTGTCAGGATAGCGTCATCATGGGGCAGATGGTCGGTAGTGACCTCGAAGTAAGTGATGTACCGACTTGCTGAGGTCTTGCCATCATAGGGGTTGATATTGAACGGCTTATATCTTGGTGGGAATGGAACATCCCTCCATTCAGCAGGATATGGTTGCCGTATTCTGAAGTCTTGAGAGTTTTCTCTGGCGTGGAACATGGCTCGGAGCTCTTGAACTTCTCTCCTTACTTCTCGGGTCTTATCTGTCGCAGTCGGAGCCGTTACTTCGGGAGGATTATTGCCTGGGTTCGGTGCCGCCGAATTCGAATCTACGTTGATTGGGGGACCCGTGCTTGTCTGGCAGGTGTCACCCCCTGCAGATTAGGAAGCGCTGCTTTGATCTCGTCTACAGACTTGACCAAGGCGTGCAATATGGCCTCCAAAGTGTCGATGTGCTGGCGATCACCGGAACCGCCTTGATTGCTGTCTGTCATGAACACCATCTTCACATGAGGAGTGACGGAAGGAGTGGTAGAGGATGTACCCTCCGAGTCGTACCCGTGCACCGAGAAATCATCAGGATATGTGGGGATGTTCTCTTCAGGTTCAGACTCGGAAGGAACACTACCCCCGGCTTCGGAGCTTGCTTCGTCTAGGCTGTCCATGGGGACGTCGGTATCTGTTGTACCCGTCGGAGGATTTGCTTTCTCCAGTCCGTATTCCTGGAATGTCGGATTGTCGTGGATGTTTGGAGGAGTGCTACCCCCAGTTCCGATGACCCCCAATGTTGCAGACGACGAACTTCCTACTGCAGCAGTTTTCATCTTCGAACGGGTGTGTTGAAATACTCCAGTGGAGGATATCCCTTTAGACGACGGTTTCTTAGCTGTAGTAGTTGACACCTTTGGGCTGGAGATACTCGTTTTCTTCCCTCTTCCCTTGGCGAGAACTTTCTGCGCAGATTTGCAGGAGACAACAGGAGGTGTCTCGTCTTCTGAGCTCGGGTGATGTAGTCTTTGGAAGACGAATGGCCGGTATTCCGTCACCGCCGTGCTGCTGCAGCAGCAGTTGACGATGATCTGGGTGCATTGATGTCCGTGTGAGGGCTCTTTACACCCCGAAGCTCTTTCTCTTTCCTTGCATTTGTGGAGGATAACCTCACGCAGGTCAAAGAAACCACTTTGTCTGTTTGCCGCCGGGGGCTGGACTTGAGTGGTCTTATACAACTTCCCATCAGAGGCCCGCATGATAATCAGCGGGACGCCCCGATAGTCAGAGGTTGGGGCAGTCGTCTGGACTTGATGAGCCCGCGCTGCCCTAGACTTCCTCCTTTTAGAACTTGTGGGTGCGTAATAGGAGGAGTCTAAGTCGAATACCACAGAGTCTGAATTATCATCCAGATAATGATCAGAGTCAGGACCGCATGAGAGCCGGTCGAAGACTGATCGAGAGAAGCGTGGGACGGATGCTATGCGGCTAGCATTGGGTACCGTACAGGCTGTCTGCATGCGGCTGTCTTTTGTTGTAGGATGAGTCTTTATGCGGTTAGGAGTCACCACCGTGCAGGCTGACCGTATGCGGTTGGCATCTGTGGCCGCATAGGTTTTCTGCAAGCGATTGACTTCAGTAGCCGCATGAGTCTCATCCGTACGGTTGGCAACTGTAGCCGCATAAGTTATGCGGCTGACAGATGTGGCCGCATGAGTTTTCTTTATGTGGTCGGCGGTTGTAGCCGCATGGGCTTTCTCCCTGCGGTTAATATTCTTCTGCAGCTCGGAGCGCGTAGAGTTCCTCTTTGCTCCTGCAAGTCCAGCATCATAGTATTTTCTTCTGTCGGACTTGGGGACAGCAGAGTTGTCTACGGTCTGAAGTGGGGCCGTAGGGGAGTCTTTCTCGCCATCTTGAGCAATAGAGAGCACCTCATCAAGGGCTTGCGGAGGAGCAAATAATTTTGGCCTCCACTCTTTGCGAGCCTTTATGGTGCGGGTGCGCTTCTGGACCGGGCCAGCGCTACCTTCAGAGAGCATCTCTTCGAACGCCTGTTGGTCGAAGCGTACGACCATCTTCTGTTGTGTAGAGCCAAGTTTGGCTGCGTCCGATTGCGTCACCAACTCCTCAACCGTGGAGAAGTTAGTCCCCAGCAGAGTCGCCATCGTGTTTGCCATTGATTGTAAAAGTACAGAATAATTATCGGAGGACTGAACTTAGACTCACAATACAAACTCGCTCGTACAAAGAAAGCCTAGGGACGAAAACCTAGGTACAGCAGTCTAAGTACGATTGTTTATTTTAGATTCTGGGGGGTGACGATAGAGGCTCGGAAAAGCGACGGCCGCTCTGCCTTACTCCTTGGACGATCGGTACGCAGCCTTAACTCGGGGAAGATCTGCTTGGTCGTTGACGAAGAAACGCCTTCTTTCTCTCTCTCTGATTGCTCTCCTGGCTTCTCTCTCTGTGTATATTCTCTCTCTGACTATGGGGGAAGTCTCTCTGTGTATACGTATTCTTCTCTGATTTTTCTTTTTTTTTGTATCTCTCTCTATATTATCTCTATTTACAAGGGAATGGCACCTTGCTATTTATAATAGTGGGGGCATCATTAGGGTTTGGATGATTACCCATTCTCAAAGTGGTGGCGGCCTGATGATTAACCAATCTGGACCATTAGTCTTGAACGTGAAAGATCTGGGCCGTTAATATGGATTATGCCAAATCCCATCAACAATTAATGCTGATTGCAATAAATCTTCGTCATGATGATTTGCTGACATCTGCGAATCTTAATGAATAAATTTAATTCATTCTTCTGCCACGTGTTCCAGATTATTAGGATTTGGCCCAAGATTTGATTGACTTTAGGACACGTGTCCAGTCGTCAACGTTGAGCCGCATGAGGAGTGTCGATGTTTGGGCCACATAAAGGTCGTCATAACCGAGCCGCATGAATAGTCTCTATACTCGAACCGCATGAAGGTTGTCATGACCGAGCCGCATGGATATGTTCATGACTGAGCCGCATGGAAGTCTTCATGGCCGAGCCGCATAAGAGTCTTCATGGCCGAGCTGTATGGATCTCTTTATAGCCGAGCCGCATGGGGGACCTTCTTGGTTGAACCGCATAGGTTTCTCTGCATTGGCCGCATGAACTCGTTTATTCTTGGCCGCATAAGCTCGCCTCAAAACTTTGGTAGACAGCGCCACTTTGAAGATTTTCCTTATTCTCGAAGTACTGCTTTTCGTGTCAGTCATTATGACAACTTTATGTCAAGTCTGTCACTTGTCAGGTCTGTCAGCCGTCAGAGCATTAAATGCGTCCACACGTTGGGAACAGCTGTTTTTGACGACCACGTGGCCTCTCTCTCTGGGCCGCATGGAGTTTACTCGAGCTGCCTATGTACGTTGAGCCGCATGTCCATGTTGGTGACTTTTGAGCCGTATGATACTCTTGAGCCGCATGAAGCTCGTCTGATTTTGAGTCGTATGAAGCTTCCTGGGTTCTGTGCCGCATGAAGAATGTCTCATGACCGAGCCGCATGAAGGACGTCTCATGACCGAGCCGCATGAGGAATGTCTCATGACCGAGCCGTATAAAGGACGTCTCATGACCGAGCCGCATGAGGAATGTCTCATGACTCGCATGAGGAATGTCTCGATCTGCCCGTGCACTCGCTTTGTGGGCCCGGGTATCCTGAACACACGAGTGCGTAGGTATCATGTTTGCTTCCTGATGTAGGGGCTAATAGAAACACTTGCCCTCGATCTTTGTTAGGAGACACTTGAGAACCACTATGTCCGTTTGCCGCCGGGGGCTGGACACCGGCGGCTCTGTACAACTTTCCATCAGAGGCCCGCTTAGCGGGACGCTCTTGATGGTCAGAGGTTGGGACAGCTGACTGAGCCCGATGAGCCCGCGCTACCCTAGACTTCTTCTACTTAGCACCCGAAGGTGCGTAATAGGAAGTGTCCAAGTTTGGAAGAAGGGAAGAGAAGTTGTTGCCCTTTTCAAAGGAGGTAAGGGGGCTCTATTTATAGAATAGAGTAAGCCCTTTCTTCTTCTCCTTTCCGATGTGGGACTAAAAGCAATATTTTCCATGCTTCTACAGCCTCAGTACTTTCTTATTAGATAAAGATTTTTCAAAAGGGAAAATTGACACTACACTCTTTATAAAATCTTTCAAAGATATTATTCTTTTAATACAAATTTATGTTGATGATATCATATTCGGTTCTACTAATAAAAGTCTATGTCAAGAGTTTGCTAAGTGTATACAGAACGAATTTGAGATGAGCATGATGGGGGAGCTCAATTACTTCCTTGGACTGCAAGTCAAACGAACATCGCGGGAAACTTTCATTTGTCAGTCAAAGTATATAAAGGATATGCTGAAGAAGTTTGACCTTGACAACGTTAAACCAATTGGCACTCCAATGGCTACTACAACCAAACTAGAACCAGATGAAAGTGACAAACATGTGGATCAACGTAAGTATCGAGGTATGATAGGCAGTCTACTTTATTTAACTGCTAGTCGCCCTGATATCATGTTTAGTGTTTGCCTGTGTGCCCACTATCAAGCTAATCCTAAGGAATCACACATGTCCGCTGTTAAGTGTATCTTTCGATACCTTAAGGGTACTGTTACAGTGGGCTTATAGTATCCCAAATCTACATCCTTTGACCTTATTGGTTATTCGGATGCTGATTTCGCAGGATGCAAAGTCGACCGTAAAAGTACGAGCGGCACGTGTCATTTATTAGGCAAGACTCTAGTCTCTTGCTTTAGCAAGAAACAGAATTCAGTCGCACTATCCACAACAGAAGCTAAATATATCGCAGCTGGTTTTTGTTGTGCATAAATTCTGTGGATGAAGCAAACCCTTGAAGACTATAACATATCTTTTATGCACATTCCTATATTCTGTGATAACACTAGTACTATCAACCTTACTAAGAACCCTATATGTCACTCACGCACGAAATACATTGAAATTCGTCACCACTTTTTGCGTGATCATCAACAGAATGGCACTATAAATTTAGAATTTATTGACATTGATCATCAGCTGGCCGATTTCTTTACAAAACCTCTATCCGAGGAGCGATTCAATTTTCTTTATCGTGAATTAGGAATTTTAGATGAAACGGTTATTCATTAAATTGGCCTGCGTAAATATCGATTATGTCACGATTCTCTATGATGACTTTGCTATGGGTACAAGCCGAAAGGGTCCTTCTGACAACAAGGCGTAAAAGCCTAAGCGACACGGTGCACTAGTCTTCGAACTACCGCTAGCTGGGATTCGGCCCCTGCAGCTACCCCTTGGCAGTTTCACCATATTGATTTATGTCATAACTTCTTTTTTATTATATGGTTAAATTTTACTTATAACCTGCCACATTTACATTTTCTAACTTCATGGCATTTCCTAATTTCATTATCCATTTTGCCAAATTTTATACTTGACTATTCATTAGTCCTATTTCTTCCTATTTTATTTTTCTCTTTTCTGCTTGAAGTTCTGGCCCAAGGGACCAGAACTCGGGCCGAACTCTGCCCCTACACCGAGTTCGGCCTCCTTGTTCCAGAACCTCGGATGGCTCTCAGCCCTTCATTTTTTTGATCCAATGGCTCAGATTCAACCCGACCAGTCGACCAAACCCTCTTAAACTCGGGATTCTGTAACTACCTCGATCAGGAATTTCTGATTTTGAAATTTTTTGATCTATAAATTCATTTCATGAATTTTTAGTGTTCGTTTTGAAACCAAGATCACTATTTTTGAAAATATATAAAAATTATATTTGGATTATTTTAAATTATTTCTAAACCTGATTATTGTTATCTAATTATTATTTATCTTGTGGGATTATTAAGGATTGGACTTCCTTCTTTCTGGACCTTGCATCTTCATATTTTCCATGGAATAGTGGTTCTTCTTTGATAACCAACTCATGTTACCTATCCAACTACTTTTCGGTAACTTACATACAATAAGGATCTTATATCTGGCCAATTCTTTTCTTGCAATCCGAATGGCAACAATTTTGTAGATGACCACATTTTGTGTATTATATTGCTAATTTAGGTTTTCGAAAAAAATAGTTATTTAGAGACAAAAGAAGAATATTAGAAATTATAGGTAGTGTGAACTTCGATTTGTGACTGCTTACCAAGTTTAGGCTGTAGACTTTTGCTAGAGTTATTAGATTAGTAAAATGATTTATTTAGCTAACTAATAAGATTAGTTAGTATCTAAAGAGTAGTTATAGTTAGTTATAACTAATTGGTTAGGGTTAGTTATGGTTAGTTGTTAGCATTTCACTATAGGGCCTAGATCTATTACAATTTACAAGCATTGCCACTCTACTTGTGGAACACTCCACTCTCTTTCTATACAATATTTGGACTCGTAATTTTATTACACAGAAATTCTTTTTTCCACACTCTCCTATCTCTCTCTCTCCTTGCTCTGCTAGCCAGCCTGAGCTCTGCCGTCGCCGCCGTGTCCGGCCATACTCCAGTGACCTCCCCGAACCATTATCTCATGCCGCCTGGACTGTCGTCGCCATTGGCCGAGTCTGGCCGATCCCTGACCATTCCTCTGCCATTTTCATTGACAGCACATCGTCACCATCACTACCAGCTTGGTTGGCCTTCATGGTGCGAACCGTCAACGACTAGATCGGTCGCCTCCGACTCTGTTCGTCGTTGTGACCGCTCACAAGATCCGAGCACCGCCTCTGGGTTCATATGCCACTGGCGATCGTCACCGACTCCAGACTGGATGCCATACTTCTCTAAGTCACCGAAATGGTCAATATCGCCGCCATGTCTCGACGTCAGGTGACGCTCTCCTCACCACACCGCCTAGCCGGAGTGTGAACGTCACCAACGACGACAAGCCGACTGCCATCACAGTGTGCCTCGGGCAGTGCTTGTTGATCAGCGTGCTTCTCGAGTCGTGCGTCTCATCCAGAGCAGTCGTTCCGTCTCGAACGTACCATCGCCGCTATTCCAGCGGGCCAGTGCCTCGCCACCGCCAGATCCGTCGGATCCGACGTCCAGCAACCGGATCCGGAGTACAGCATCGCCTCTAGGAGGGGGGTTTCGTCGTGGTTCTCGAGTCCAGCCGATCCGTCTTCGCCTCCGAGCACAGCCGTCCAATTTATCACGAGCATCGGGAACATCGCTATCTCCGGCCGTCGGCGTCTCCATGCCACCGCCGCCGACATCTCTGGTGAGCTTTAAATCCCTCGAAACCCTTTCTTCTTCTTCCTTCTTTTTCTTTTCTTTTGAAGAGCAGCTGCTCTTGCCGTCTCTCTCTTCATTGGAAGAATTGGGGGTTCTTAACCCTAATAAATGGGTCATGGGCTTCGGCCCGATAATAGTTTTTATTATGAAAGTTATTGTTATTAGTATGGGTATGGCTTTGTAAGTCCAGGATTGTTTTTACACAAAAATGTGTTATTACTCTAGGCTAAGCCCAGAATCATTAGGATAATGATATATGTATGTAAATTCTCTTTGGGCTTGAAACCCTATTAGTACTCTGGGTATTAAATTTATGAGTGTGATTGGGTTTGAACTTAATCTTTTTTTGGTTATTTTACTGATAGAATTATTATTAGTGGAAATATATATTAGACTAATAAATTTATTTATTTTAGTAAAAATTTAGAAGCCATATTGCTATGATATTTATTACTATTTATAAATGTTTCTATGATAATATTTGCAAAATATTTGTTTTAAACCAAAACTATAAATGATGATTCGGGTAAAACTACGTTACTAGTGTAAAAGTTTACTAGTCGGTTTTGTGAAATATTGTAACTGATACTAATTACAAATATTTTAGTATGATACTAAGTTTTAAGTATGGTCAGTAGTTTATAAATGACTAGTTAAGGATAGATGGCTAGATAATGTCATCATTAGAATTTAACCTATTCTTACCCTATTATTAGGTGAACATTGGGACTCATTGATTGGCAAGGACAAAGGCAAGTACACCGACTCGAACCCTTTACTCTGTATTTCTGTCTTGCTTCATGTTCTCATATTGACACGTTGTACACACGATTGTTCATTGTTCATTGTTCACCGTTCATCATTCATAGTTCATTGTTCTTACTTGTACATGGGGGTAGGGCTGTGCACATTTAAGTCAAACTGACCAAATCGAATCGAACCGATCGATTTTTAACCGAACCGATGGTTCGATCGGTTTGGTTCGACTACACATTTTTTAAAACCGATCGGTTTGGTTCGGTTCATGGTTTCATTATTCCAAAACCGATTAAAACCGAACCGAACCAAACCCTATATGAGTGTTAGATTATTAGGGTTGGGTTGGACCGGTTGGTGGAGGATACCGAGACTACTAGGCTAGTGTTAAATAATTGGGACTAGGCAGTAGTGAATGAAAAGAAAAGTGAAAACTTTTCTTCTCATTCTTATGTATAATTGTTGTGCACATTTTCATGTATGGTGATTATGACATAGGTCACTCTCATTCCATAATATGCATCTTCTTCATTGTACTGACTGTTGAAATTTGAAATTGAATGGTTTATGCTAGGGGTTGTTGTTTGGCAGTGGTTGTTGCTTCTTCTTTTTCCAATTGAAGTTCCACAGTAGTTAATAAATTAGCCATACAAGACCACACAAAAGTTGATGGTAGTCCATTTTTTTCCTGTGATTGACAATGTTACTTCCAAATCAGATCAAGTCTATTTTTCCATGTGATTGACTGAAGTTCCACACCATAAAATAAGCAACAGTACCTAAATTAATGGCAGTCCATTTTTTCTGTAATCAAAATCGACCAAGTCAAACCGAACCAAACCGAACCAAGTCGGTCGGTTTCAAAACCGAACCGACCAATTGGTTGGTTTGGTTCGATTTTGATTATTTTTAAACTGACCAGCTTCGGTTCGACTTCGGTTGTGACCAAATAGGTCGACTACCGACCGATGCACACCCCTACATTGGAGTGGGAAATACTACAGATATGTAACCAATCCTATTTTAGCTAGGCATTGACTAATAGCTTAGGTCTCACATCGTGCACGTGGGACTCTAAGCCGTACCATTATTCATGTGCTCATTGTTCATTGTTTACCCAGCCGGTCACATACTCTGATAGTTATTTCACTTGCATGTTACACTGATAGTCTAGTTCATTGTTCAGGATCTGGTACTATAGTTCATCGTTATTCATGTACTACAGTTTCATATTCCTGTCTTGTACCATAGCTCATATTGTGATTCTTTTTCATGTATTTCAGTTTACATTGTTTAGTGCTTCTTGTCGGGGTTGTACTTTGCTCTTTTCCTGACAAGATACGTTGCAAGTGTCGAGGCTTTCTACCCTAGCATTATGGATTATAGTTAGCTAGCCTAGAGGCTACGAGGAGACTAGCGATGGGTTGGAACTTTGTTATGCAGGTTTATATTTTTTTTAAATTGATGATTTTGTATTATAAAGTCATGGTGATTTGTATATTATTTAGCACGTGTTTAGATGCTGTGATGTGATTTCATGATGTGACTTGAGATATTAGATGCTTAGTACAGCTTACTACGTTGTATCTCCCAACGTAGGCTGGACGTGTCCGACTCGTGTCCGATTATTCGGGAACGGGTCGTGACAGATTCTCTCTCTCTCTCCTCTTCATTGTCTTTTCCAAACCTCTCCATACTATTTTTTTCAAAACCTAACCCTAGAACTCTCAAATCCTTGGGAAATTTCACTCCAAACTCAAGAAGATCAATCTTGGGATCATTCTCTTTCATCTTGGGTCTCTCTTTTTGAGGTATATCATCTTTTTCTTTTTTTTTCTCTCAATTTTATTCATGGCACCTAGGTTGCTTGGTAGAGGGAAGAGACCAAGGAGAAGTGAAGGTGAATCCTCCACTAATCCTCCACTAATCCTCCATCCAATCCTCCACCAAACCCTCAACCTATTCTTTCTCCTCCTCATGGCATGATCCACCCCCTATTCAACCCACCTCCACCTCAAACTTCCGACACATACGATGACCACATTTTTGTGTCATTAGATGCTTCTAATGAATGGTTCACCGATTTTCGTCATCGTAGTGTGTTTCCTGGACACCATATTAAATTCACGGTGCTCTCGGACTATCTTCCAAACTTTTGTGATTTGTGTCTCGATGAGCTTGTTTTAATTCATGAACCAATTTATGTGAATGCCATTCAAATGTTCTATTGTAACATGACTTATGATCACGACCGTTCTACTCACGTGTTGCCGGTATCAACATCTCATTTGATAATTTTTACTTAGTCGATCTACTTGGTTTGCCCGACCCTAATACTTGGGAACGGCTTGATGATGCCCGGGATTTCATCTTCCCCGGTAAGACCACTTTGGAAAGTTTTAAGGATGATCTTTGCTCTCCTAATGCACATCCTCGAAAACTTCAGGCTAAACATCTCAATAACCACTTCTATGAGCTTCATCGTATTATCTTCTCATCGGTCTTGCCGAAAGCGGGATCGACTGATAAAGTCACTTACTATGAGATCACTGCTCTTTTCTTTCTGTACTTTTGCGTTCCTTTCAACTTTCCCCGCACGATAATGGATTGGATGATTCGTGCTCGGCCTAAACCAAAGTCCTTGGTTTATGCCATGTATCTTCCTATGATCTTTTACGCCTTTCATGTCCCATTAGATCAGTGTCAGTCTTTGTCCCCGCATGTCTATCTGACAAAGGCACGGAGAACTGTTGTTGTTGCAGGCTCCTCCGAGTCCGATGCCGCTGAGGAGCCTGACTCTCCCGTATCCTTTGTTGCTCCTGATTCCCCTGTACTCGAGTCCATTGCTACACTTGATTCTATCCAGACTATGCTTCGCAATCGCTTCCATTTGGAAGACGAATGCTGGGCTGAGATGGACGACCGCTGGATGCAGATGGACTATCGCACCACCCTGCAGATGAGTGCGCTCAGCAACTCCATCCATGACATTCAGTATTCCACGGCCTCCCATTCGACGATGTCGATTCCGATGATGCGTGATCCGTCTCGCGATGGTTATTGCATTGACGATTCTTGGGTACGTCGCTATCTTGATCCGACATCAGCATTTGTTGATCCCCGGCACACCGGTTCCGATGGTGCGGGGCCTTCGCATGCTCCATGATGGATATGGTTTTTGTATTGCCGATGATGCTTAGGACTATTTTTTTCATTTCTGCACTTTGTTTATTTTGCTTCTGCATTTATTTCTTTATTAAACTTGTTCAACTCTATGGCTCTGTTTAGACTTGTTAAAACTATTGCTAGCTTATTATTTTTCATTATGTGGATGGTCTCTATATTGATTCTCTATATTGCTCTTCATTTTGATTTTTGTCAAAAAGGGGAGAACACTTGATATTTGTCTTTGTTTGGTTTCATAATACCCTGTGATATGAGTTATATATATCGTATACTTGGATGAGAACTTGTCACAGGAAATATCCTTTTACGGGGGAGCAAACCTGTTCAAGTACGGGGGAGCTATAATGTGTCCAGGTATGAATATTAAGACATGTAAATATCACGTTTTGTCAATTATCAAAATGGGGAAGATTGTTGTCCCAAACCGGATCACAGTCAACCTAATCTTGACAATTAACAAAACAATATTTGTCATAGTCCAATTTGACACATCAAGCTCTAATCGATCAACTCATCACATCAGCTCAAGTCAACAGCTACCTGAAGATTTACTGTCCTGTGTTTTTTGGAGTCTGTAAATTTTATTATTTTTGAGTATAGGCAAATGTACGTTGGGTCATACTGAGCAACTTTGGGCTAGACTTAACCTTTATAGGTCCACTTAGCCAATAGCCAAAATAGCCCAACAAGCCATAGCCCATAAAAGAACTTTCTGTCCATAGGAGACAGAGTTCAGGCCGAACTCTGTCTCCACACAGAGTTCGGGCCGAACTCTGTCCCCTAAATTACAGGAAGCTGATTTTTAGGGTTTAATCAATGCTAGTTGTCCAACGGTCAAAAATTTGAATTCTGGACACAGAATTCTAGCTGAATTCTGCCTACCCAGAACCCTATAAATAGGCCTTAAATTCTCTCATTTCAAACTATCCAATCTTCTCTTCTTCTTCTCTTACATAGCCTACATATTAAAGAGCTCTACCTTCCCATCCAACTTAGCTTTCAAACTTTCCAACCGTCCAAGTTGCTCAGTACGATTCAGCTAGAAGTTTGAAGTGCAAGAAGTTGTAAGTCACTTGGAAAAGTCCAAGTTTTGCCATAGCGATCATTGAAAGAAGTTTGGCGTGCTCTTCTGTGAAAAGGTACGTGGTTGTAACCCTATTTCACAAATAGTGGATTTCAATCCTGAACTAGAGTTCTCAGGCCTGGACTAGTCCTCCACGAGGGAAACCAGGTTAAAAATCTTGCTGTGTTTGTGCTTGCTCTTTGAATACTTTATTTTCGCATTTATATTACTCTGATTATTTTGTTGGTGAAAAGAGTTTAAGTTTTAATTGATCATTTTCGTTATAAACTCTATTCACCCCCCTCTAGAGTTGCCTACCTGTACTTCACAGCTAACCTAACCTTATCAAAACTTGAAAAACCAAAATTTTGAAGGTAGATTACTAAAATTATTTTAATTGTTAATTTTAGCTTAAATCCAACTTATTGAGTAAATTCAAACTTTTACAGACCTTTAGAAATCATGTCTGCCAAGGAAGAGACCTTCACTGCAAAGCCCGCTAAATTCAACGGCACATATTTCAAGAGGTGGCAGAGCCAGATGAAATTTTGGCTTACCACTTTAGGCCTAATTCTGTCATCGATGGGTCCACGCCCATCTCAAATGATTCTGATGAGACTGAGTCTGACGTAGGGGTTTACAAGTTCTCCTCTTCTACCAAACCCAAGATCCCTACGGAAATAGACTACCATTGCTTTCACAGAATCTTAAGCGCTATGTCGGAGTCACTCTACGACTTATTTTTTGAGTATAAAAGCGCTAAAGAACTTTGGGATGCTTTGGAAGATGAATATGGTTGTGATGATACTGGAATTGATAGATTTAGTTCTTCCACATTCAACCGATATGTCATGGTAGATAACAAACCTATCAGTGACCAAATTCATGAATTTCAAGAACACCTTAGACATGTTCAAGCCAAGGGATCATTCTTTTCTACTGAACACAAAATAGGATGTTTGATAGACAAACTCCCTCCGTCTTGGTCTAAAGTGGCAAAGGACCTACTACATCTATAAGGATCTATTACATACTCTCAAGCTCTACAGAGAATTAGAACAGAAGAGGAATATAGGTCCAAGACCAAAGCTAGGTCAAATGCCACAGCTAGGATAAACTTTATAGAAAGCCATGTAAAACCTAAGTCAAACAACCATCTCAAATCCAAGAAAAACTCCTTCAAAAAGAAGCAGAGTTTTCAACCTCCTCACCAAAACCATCACCACCAAAACCCTCAACCCCAAAAACATAGAAACTTTGGTCAGACTCAAGATCAAAGGAGATTTTGTTTTGTGTGTGGTAGAACCTGTAGGAACCCTAGGGGGGGTGAATAGGGTCAACCTAACTAATCAAGCACTTAGCACAAGCTAATTGACAATTTAAAAATATAAGTGCAAGAGAAGAAGCAAACACAATACCGACACCCGATATATCCTGGTATCCTCCTAAGAGGCAGTCCAGTCCCGGAACTCTCTCCGGCTTTAATCCACTATTTGAGCAAATAGTTACACACGAGTTTGGATTCGAAGAACTCGCCAACTTCTTACACAAGAGCTTTAATCCGAAGGGCTCTCCGACTTCAACCGAGAGTTTGGATACGAAGACTCCCCAACTTCAACCGAGAGTTTGGATACGAAAACTCTCCAACTTCAACCTTTCACAATAGGTTTTGATCTCCTTACAATAGGATGAAGATCTCACTTTTTAACTCAATAACTCTAACACAATTTGTGGATGGCAAATGAAGGCTTTGTAGAGTTGTATGTGGATAAGCTTTGGTGGTTTGGAAATTTTTAGGCTCAAAGCATCAATCTTGAATGAAGGGGTTCAAGGCTATTTATAACCAAAGCTTGAAAAGAAGCCAAAGGCAACTTTTCAGTCACGAACCGGCATACCGCCGGTATGATCCGGCATACCGGCGGTATACCGGTCTGGGATTGCAACGGCTCGAAATATAGCCGTTGGGATCATTTAATGCTGAAAATCCGACCGTTGGAATTTCAACGTTACTGAATCGGTATACCGTCGGTATGATCCGGTATACCGTCGGTATGCCGATTTTGTGGACAGAAACTTTCTGTGAACAAAATCGGTATACCGCCGGTATGCACCGGTATACCGTCGGTATGCCGGTTTTCAGCCAAAAATGATCCTGGGCTAGTTTCTGCCCTAGCTTTCGATTTTGCCATCCATTTCTTGTGTTTACAATAATTCCTAAGACTCATTACAGACTCCAGATAAACATAGGCAGGTGCAGGCTTCTTTAGAGTCTTGAAATGTTGATGGCATGGCTTGGCTTCTTTGTTTGATAGGTGCTGGCTTTTTCCCTTGGCGGCAGCTGTCCAAAGATATACAGTTTGTAAAAACTGAATACCTTTCGGGGGCTTCGCCCCCGAACCCCCGACGAGGGGCGCTGCCCCCTCGACCTCCGTCCGCTGACCGGGCAGCGGAACCCCCGATGCGTGGCTCCAGAGATGTCGTCGGGTGGTTCAGAGAAATCTTGTGGGATCCGTCGTCTTTGGCCCACCATGATTTCTTCATTGCATATGTCCACATTGATCTTGCTTTTCTGCATGTACATGTTAGACGAACAAAGCAATATACATAGTAGCAAGTATGATAAATTAAAGCACATTAGGACTATGCAAAGTTTAAGTATCAATGCTAAGGTGATGGCATAAATGTTAGTGATATCATAATGATTAAACTTAATTGAATGACCACAATCAAAAACATAGTTTTGATTTTGGCAACCCAATTAAATTTAAGATAGATAAGCTCATATCACTAAGATGTAAACCAATGGGCACATATCACCAAAGATACAAGTATAAGTAGAAATGCTATAGTGATAGTATGAAGATTAGTGATAATGAAATGCTAAACTTAACAGATTAGCCATATTCAAAAATATGATACAATTATTGGGCCAACAGAACCAACCATACAGCCATCAACTGCTTCCAAAGGAAGAAAGAACCTATCCAGAACTCCTTCAAAGAAAAATGCAAGCTAGAGGCTAACATGATTCTGAATGGGCCTTCCAGCTCCTTCAGGTCTGTAAGCTTTCAACCTGTAGTAAACTGTCTTTCCATTCTGATGATTGGTGGTTGGATTCTGGAGCTAATGTTCATGTTTCATTTGATCGCTCATGCTTTTCAACCTATCAGGAATCAGGTGGAGGAGGCGTGACTCTAGGAGATGGCTCAAAGCACAAATTGTAGGAAGAGGAAGAATAGATCTGAAGATGACATCAGAAAAATTTTTACCTCTTCATGATGTGCTTCATGTGCCGTCTGTCAGAAGAAATCTTGTTAGTGGATCCCTCCTTGTAGCCTCAGGATACAAAATTGTAATGGAGGCCAATAAAGTAGTTTTCTCTAAGAATGATTTATTTGTAGGAAAAGGATTTGTGAAAGATGGACTCTTTATTTTAAGTACTATGAATAAAAGTTCAAATCCTTCTTTTGTTGCAAATGTTGAATCATCAAATGTTTGGCATGGTAGATAAGATCATGTGAACTTAGGATCTATTAAAAGAATGATGAACTTAGATCTCATCCCTAAGACTCCTAGATGATGAACACAAATGTGAGATTTGTGTTCAAGCCAAACACACTAGATTACCTTTCAAATCTGTCTATAGAGATTCTGAACTCCTATAACTTATCCATAGTGATGTTTGTGATTCCAATAGAGTTTTGACCCGAGAAGGTAGAAAACACTTTGTTACTTTTATAGATAACCATTCAAAGTATTGTTACACCTACCTCCTTAAGATCAAAGATGAAGTTCTAGACAGATTCAAGATCTATAAATCCAAAGCTGAGAACCAGCTAGATAGAAATATTAAGATCCTTAGATCAGATCATGGTGGAGAGTACACCTCAAATGATATGACTAGCTTCTGTGAAGAATATAAAATTATTCATGAGGTAACTGCTCCTTATTCACCACAGTCCAATGGAGTTGCTGAAAGAAAGAATCGCACTCTGTTAGACATGGTCAATGTTATGCTTCTCAGCTCAGGTGCTCCTGATAATCTTTGGGGAGAAGCCTTATTGTCAGCCTGTTATATTCTTAATATGATACCCAGTAAGACTAATGATAAGACACCATATGAGTTATGGAAAGGTCGAACCCCTAGGATTAATTACCTCAAAGTTTGGAGATGTCTGGCCAAAGTAGGAATTCCTGAACCCAAAAAAATGAAGATAGGACCTAAGACTGTAGATGTTGTGTTCATAGGATATGCCCTAGATAGTAATGCCAATAGATTTTTTGTAACTCATTCTGAAGTAAATGAAATCTCTAATAACACAATTATAGAAGCTAGAGATGCAGTTTACTTTAAGAATATATTTTCCTTCAAGGATAGAACCCCTTCAGCTTCCTCCAACCCTTCTCTTACTCCATCTACTAGTTCTCATGATCAAATACCCAGTTCTCAACCTGAACAAGTCATAGAACCTAGAAGGAGTAAAAGAGAAAGGATTGAAAAGAATTTAGGAGAAGGATTCTTCACATTTTTGATAGATGGTGATCCCTCAACTTATGAAGAAGCCATATCCTATCATGATGCCCCTTTCTAGGAAGAAGCTATTAACAATGAGTATAACTCCATTATGGAGAATAATACTTGGTTCTTAACAGACCTTCCTTTAGGCAGCAAATCCATAGGTTGTAAGTGGATCTTTAAAAGGAAACTTAGAGCCGATTGTACCATAGAAAAATACAAGGCTAGGCTAGTAGCCAAAGGTTTTACCCAGAAAAAAGGATTAGCTTATTTTGATACCTACTCTCTTGTTACTAGGATTTCTTCTATTAGAACCCTTCTAGCCTTAGCTTCCATCTATGACTTGCTGATCCATCAAATGGATGTAAAGACGGCATTTCTAAATAGAGATTTAGAAGAAGAGAACTATATGGAGCAACCTGAAGGTTTCATTGCTAAAGGTCAAGAAAACAAGGTTTGTAGATTAGTAAAATCTCTTTACGGCCAAAAGCAAGCTCCCAAGCAATGGCACAACAAATTTGATAAAGTCATTTTAGAATTTGGTTTTGTGCCAAATGAATATGATAAATGTTTGTATTCTAAAAATATAAATAAAAGTTGTGTCATTCTATGCTTGTATGTTGATGACATACTTATTTTAGGATCTTTACTGGAATTGATAAATAACACTAAGGATTATTTATCTAACCAGTTTGACATAAAAGATCTAGGTGAAGGAAAACTGATCATAGGAATGCGAGTGTCCAAATGCAAAGAGGGTTATACTCTATCTTTAGCACATTCAATTGAGAAAATACTAAGAAAGTTTGAATACTTTGACAAAAAACCTGCCCTAACTCCTTATGATAGTAATGTTGTTCTCAAAAAGAATGAAGGAACACTCATAGAACAACATAGATATTCACAAATAAATGGGTCCCTTATGTACATAACAAATAGGACCAGACCTGATATTGTATTTGTTATTGGAAGACTAAGCAGATATACTAGTAACCCAAACCAATCTCATTGGACTGCATTAGACAGAGTATTTAGATATCTTAAGGATACTCTAGATTATAAACTTCATTCTACTAGACACCCTGATATTATAGAAGGTTACTACGATGCAAATTGGGTAACTGATTCACATGATGTGAAATTCACAACTGGATATATTTTTACCCTGGCAGGAGCTGCGATCTCCTGGGGTTCATGTAAACAAACTATCATAGCCAAAAGCACAATGGACTCTGAAATGATAGCTTTGGACACTACATGTACAGAAGTCGAATGGCTTAGAAACCTTATTATGCATATACTTGTTTCTATTCATCCTATTACTGCAATTTCTATAAACTGTGATAATAAATCTGTTATAGAACTACTAAAGCATGATTCTATGAATGCTAGCTGCGTTTCAAGTCAATAAAGAGCCTATTGGGCAAATATGTGGTTCTTGACTATATAAAGTCAGAAAAGAACCTTGCAGACCACTTGACGAAGGGTTTGTCTAGGACATTGATCCTAGAATCATCGAGGGGGATGGAGTTAAGCCCATAATATAGTCACCAGCAGTGGCAACCCAACCGAGTCTGACTGGAGATCCCAAGAAGCCGGTTCAATGGGTAGAAACAAGCTGGACCAGGAGACTATTATAGAACACTGACCTGAGATTAAATTCTTTTTAAAATAAAAGTCCAGGAGGCTGTACATGTGTACATTCATACCCCATCCCTATTGTGACAGTGTTCCTTTTATGATATGGATAGGTTGAGTTTAAACTCTTAATAAGACCAAGCATGATATGCAGGATTGATTTCTATCACCAACCATTGAGGACTTACCTATATGAGAGGCCGTGAGGGCCGCGACTATAGGACAGGGCGATCCTAGACAACTTTCATGAATGTGTAAAAGTGCGCATGGCCAACCAAACGCGCCACCCGATAGACCCAAGTGCCTCTCGCGTACTATGTGTGCTATTTTCCGAGTCTGGTTCAAGAAGAATGATTCAAGGCGTAGTCCATCAAGCTCTTCTTCAGACAAAGACAATAATCACTACGTGAGATTCAAGGCTGTAGTCCATCTCATTTATGCATAGTATACAACTGCCCAGAAATTCTCTTATTCCTCCTTTTATTTTTCCTTCCCTTCATTACTTTGGAACTTGACCTTTTGGGGGGGAATTGTTAGCTGTGTGTGCGCTTTTGCATACACACACAACTAGCAAAAGCTCAACTTCCCCCCCACCTAATAGTCCCACATCGGTTGGACTAGGTGGAGACTTTGCTCATATATTAGTTTTCATTTCTTGCTTCATTAAGAGTGTTGTGTGGGAGCCCCTTGGGCCACACGTGCGCGCCGCCACCGCCGTCCGGCCCGGCTCGGCTCGGTTCGGTTCGGCGCGTAACGGGTGCGGGTACGTGCCCACTTCTGCGGGCGCCGAATGCCGATTCGATTTTCTCTTCAGGTTCGGACCGAGACCCTAAAAGATTTTTTTGCTCTTTTCTAAAAATTCTGACCGTTACAAACTTTTTAAATTACGTAACGTTCACTATTCAAATTCCGTCCAGGTTCAATGAACCATGTGCTGAAAAACATTTTGTAACGTTTGTTTTAATTGACTCATTAAATCTGCCATTATTCTCCTACGTTGGAAAATGCCTATATATATCCTGTCCCATTCCTTCATCCATTACACAGAAAAATTTTCCTCTCTGAAATTCTCGTCTTCTCAAGATCGCTGCTATTCTTTGTTGTTTCTCTGGACGGAGCTAAGTCAGGGTCATTCTCTCGATGTCGTGTGCGGCAACAAAATTCTGGTGGAGCGAAAATTTTACCACTAGGAGTGTTCGGATTTAGTCTGCTGTCACGCCCCAGTTCCGGAATACGGAGACTTGTACGGCCAGCTACACCGTATAAGGTACGAATACGCTATACGATGATGACGGCTGTCCAGTCTGGTTGGGTATCCTAGCATGCAATCAATCTATGGCCTAAATCCGATCTCATATCCACAGGTAAATCACAATATCAAGAGAGATAATCATATGAAAAACAGGAAATACTCATATGAAAGTCTGGAATCTACAGTACAGAATAAAATGTAGACAAGTATACCTTCCCACAGTTCCTAGCATGGTCTGGAACTGAAGCACACCCTCCAAGTCAAGTCTGGAAGATCTACCGGGTCGGTCTCAGACAATCTGGGAACAATCCAGGGTTGGTCAGGCCAACCGCAGCAAGTACCAGAAAGGAAGGCTCAAGGACGGGCGAAGAAAACCAGCAGGATAAAATAAGACCAGAATAACATCTAAAAACAGTAAATAAAGGTAAGGGATCGTGCGGTACCAACGCACGATAACAATCCACAAGTATAGTGAAGCTAACACAATCACAATCTCCCTAGCATCCACTAACACCTGCACTGCCAGCTGGAAATCAATATCAGCTGGCTAGCAGGCAACAAGCCAATCAACACAGAAGGACAAGCGGCCACACAATGCCTACGGCTTGCTATTATTAGCTAACTAGGGTTATCACATGCCTAATTACTAACAAGATGCAATGAGACTTCAAAGTCCAGCTCCTGCTTGCTACTACCCGAATGGCCCAGCAAAAGAAAAAGATAGATATAGCAGGCACACTGCAGTAAGATACATGTGCCCTAAAGAAGTGCCACACTCGACGGAGGGCTGGGAATGCGCTCATCTCGACGGATAGCAACAAATCCCTAGTATATATATATAGATACATAGGGCCGGGGTCAGACAAGCAACAGGTCACTGGGAAGTCCCCATGAACTACATGATTAATCTAGTTATTAGCCTAGTCAGTTTCATTATGGATTCCTGACCGTGGTACTCAGGGATCCATGTCCTAGACATGATGCAAGACAAAACTGGACTGGTGGCTTATACAAGCACAATCAAAAGAAATCAACCACGGTGTCAAGATGGAGTCATGCTGAGCAAGTCAGGACTAGCTGTCGCAACAGCAATCAAGAGTAAACATGTCATGTCGAGAGTACTAGTCAGGAGTGCGCCACCACGGGCCACTATCAAGAATCAAGAGTATACATGCCAGGTTTACTGTCAAGTCCAGAGTGCTAGTCAGGAGTGCACCTCCACGGGCCACTAATCAAGAATCAAGACAGGTCCAGGTCATCGTGTAATACCAGGAACAAGGTCAAACCTATCAGTCACAAGAAGTCACATGTCCAAATCGTGACATGGATATCAAGTCGGTTACAAGATCAAAATCTCCACTATAATAGTCTGTCAAGTACACATGGGAACCTACAGCTCAAATTATCAAGTCGATCTATCCATCTTATCAAACTATCAGGAGTCTCCTATCTACGATGGGGGAAAATGTCAGGTCGAAAAAGGACAAACACCAGATACTAAGCTAATCAGAATCAACAACGTTAGGCCCTATGACTCACAAGAATCCTCCAATTCAATGATCACCAGCCGCTAGAAAATGAGCCCCTCAACTACCAAGACATAGCAATCAAACCAGGTTCTCCAACTACCGAAATACACAAAGGTACCAGGTTTTGGGCGTTTGGGAAGTCGAGTAAAAATCATATAATAATACCCTCGATATTCTCCTCGTTCCACGAAATATTCGAAATCACCAAAATCCAAGAATCCACATAGATCCACCAAGTCAATATCCCGAGATCGTACTCTCCATAATACTCAATCCTCAGTCATATCCACAAGTCACAACTCCCAATACATAGGACAACTGTCAGCTCATCTGACTAGACTAGGACAACCCCTAGGATGAAGGGTCAGGGGACAAGAGTCCGGTAATAAATGTCGTCGGAAGTGGCAAGGATTACATGGACCGCTCTGGAGCAAATTCACAACCCTTAAACCAAACAAGGACCAGGGTTGCAGACCATCTCCCGAGTGGAACCGCTCTCCTTACGCTATCCGACGGACAAGACAGGTCAGAAGCTAGGCGACTAATCTAGTATGGAGTCTACCTAGCAAGCAATGGGATCAGGTATACTATACCAAGGTGAACATGCATGAATCCAGTCCAGCAAACCAAAGGAATGGTTCTGCCTAATCCTTCGAACCAAATTCCCAACTAGGAATTCTGGAAAAATCCGGCAGAATCTTCTTTGTAATCTGGATGGGAGCACCCTACAAATAGGGGCTAAAACCACTCAGCGCAACCTGCCGCAGAATCGCAGAATTGCAGGCTGAGAACACTAAGTCTCAGCTACCAGCAGCACTACGATGCGTACTGGAAACAAATCGATAGTCGAGAACACTAAGTCTCGGCCTCCAGTAGCACTACAATGCGTACTGGAAACCACTCGAACCCGAGACCACTAAGTCCCGGCCTCCAGCAGCGCTACAATGCGTACTGGGCGCCAAGCCAACATGCATAATAATAAAATAACCGCCTCGCAGGGCGCACCACAACACATGCCCATAAATCCCTAACCCAAGCACAATTACCGCCATAAGAGTAGTTCGCCAAGCCGTTACCCGACCGCGAGTCGGACACGGGGCATATAGGGACAATCCATACAAGTGAGTCGTGCTCGTGTCCTCGGAGGTGTGGATGACCCATCCGAGTTGTCCGATACGGTCTATCCCGGCATCGGACCAAGCTATCCTAAGTTATCATCATGGCAGTTCTACTACTAGGCTACACTAATCATGGTTATACAATTTACAAGTACAAATTAATTAAATACAATAAAATCCAGGAGAGAGGGCAAGAGCTGTCGATGAGCAAGGGATACTTGCCTAGAGGGCTCGGCTAGGTAAGCAAGTCTTCGGCAGTCGCGATCCAAGCTAGCACGCCAATCGAGATCCTCAGAACACACAATAAACAATCATTAGAATTAAATAATAAAATAATGATAAAATCACGAAGAATTACCACGAGGCTATACCGTACGGGTCCCACAAGCAGCGCAGGGATCGGGCACAGAAACCGAGGCACGCGGACCGATACGGGCACGTAAATCGAGACGCACACGAGAATCGAGAGAACACAAATATCGAGGCGAACGAGAAACATGAACGTGCACGTAAATTGAGATGTGCACATAAATCGAGGAAATCACGAATATCAAGATAGCGCACAAATTAATGCGACACGCATATCGAGACGGCACAAAGACCAATACGACACGCAAATCGGAGCAAACATGCAAATCGGTGCGTGTACGCAAACCGAGGCGACACAAGAGACAACATGTCACGCAAATCGATACGGCATACAAATCGAGGTGCGCACGCAAATCGATGCGGTACAGAGATCAAGTGGCACGCAACCGAGGCGACACGCAAATTGGTACAGGTACGCGAATCGGAGCGGCACGAAAACCAAGAAAGGCACAAAGGCCAAGGCACGAAAAATGAGGTGGTGCACAAACCGAGGTGGCACGGTGCCCGAGGCAGTGCGGGGCTCGAGGCGTCCCGCTGCCCAAGGCAACACGTAGACCGAGGTTGCACGAAAATCGAAGCCGTACACAAATCGAGGTACACGCACATCGGAGAACGCAACCCGAGGAAAAGCACAGAGCACGAGGGCTCGCTGTACGAGAGTGCACTGCTCGAGATAGCACGCTCGACGAGGCAGCACACAAAACGAGAAAGAGAGGGAGAGGGGAGCTCGGGAACCTCACCGGCGGGCGCAAGACGGCTCGGCCAGGGTCGGGTCGGGCTCCGGCGGAGGAGAGCAACGACGGCAGGAGCTCCGGCGGCCATGGGGCTCGGCCAGCGGAAGAGGGAAGGAAGTGGTGGTGGCCGGGGCTGAGAGTGATGGGGACGATGATGATGGTGGTCGGAGCAGTGTTGGTGGCGGTGGAGGCTGATGGCGGTGGCCGCAGAGAAGGAGGCGGCCATGGAAGATGGTAGATGGAGGTGGTCGTGGTGGGAGATGGTGGCGCAGGCGGTGGTCGCGGCTGCAGTGGTGGGCAGTGGCGATGGTCGGCGGTGGGCGGTGCTGGTGGGTGATGGTGGCAGCGGTGGCCGAAGCTGGCCGGGGAAGAGCAGGAGAGGAGAGGGGGAGATCGAGAGGGAGTGGGAAGTGAGTGAGCTCGAGAGAGAGAGAGAGCTGAGGAAAAAGGAAAGGGGGAGGGGGCTGGTCCAGTGAGGGGTCGGGAGAGAGAGAGAGTGAAAAGAGAGGTGAGGGGGTTAGGTAGGGGGGTGTCGGCTGAGTGAAAAGTGAGGGAGAGAGAGAGAGTGAAAGCATGGGTTAGGGTTAGGGTTAGGTAAAGGGGAGGAGATGGAATAATAATAATAATAATAATAATAATAATAATAGCAAAAATGGAAATAGGAATAATCCTGACCAGGAAGTTAACAATGCTAACTCCATAATTAATAAAATTTTAAAACAATACGAAATTTTAAAATAACCAAAATATTAAATACAGTCGGATGCCTACTTTCAAAATAGGGATCTGACATCCTACCCACCTTACAAAAATTTCGTCCTCAAAATTTCAAAATTATCAAAATAGGATTTTCAAAACTAGTACATATATATCTGCATGAAAGCTCTACCCACCTTACAGAAATCAAGTAATACAATAAGAAACGAACAAAATCTTAATATAAAAACATCAAAGAGAACAAGGTCTAGCTAAATAAACCAACTCGCAAGGTAAATCCAAAACATCGAAAGAATCTCAAAAAAAAACAAGGTCTCGCATACACAAAATAACCCCATAAATCAAAACAAGTATAGAATGTCGAAAACAATATCAGAAAACGTAAAATCCCAACTGCATAAAGAAAAATAATAAATCCGCATAAAATCATCAAATACAGGATATCTGTCTCGAATCGATGACCGTAGTTTCCTAATATCCGAAAAATGTGTGCCATGGTCATTCTTGGCCACGCCATCCAGAATGGCTGCAAAAGATTCACCATGACACTATAATCGAGCGGCTATAACTTTCGTTACCACGCCGTCAAGGTATACTAGGGTCACCCGGTACTCTCGACAAATATCCCAAACAAATCAAATCCATAACCCAAATATCCAAATCACTAAGATCACAAAATCTCTAACAATGTAATGGGAGTCCTAGAAAACAATCGAAATCCAAAATCCAGGTGAATCGTAACACACATCCAAAAATATCTTCAACAATAACCACAAGATAGCTTTTCTAGAAAAATACTCTAAATCAAGAATCCATATCAATACATAATGTATAGCAAGTATATTTATAAAAATAATCTCTGAAACAGATAATCATGAGTACGAAACTGACCGGAATCAAGGAAGCCGAATCGATACAAGAATATCCCTCGGATACTCAACAAATGTTAAAATATCCAATCTCAGAGTCCAGGTGAAATCTTCATTCCGCAGCAATCCAGCCAACGCTCGAAGAGGGCGATAGTGATACTAAGTCAACACGAAGTCAACGCACGAAATGGATAACAGGAAATCAAATAAGGCGAAACACCGGTAGAGAGTACAGAACCCAAGATAAATAATCATGTAACCCAATGATGGAGATAACATCTCATCAAATAAGGTGATCGACATAACCAACTATAGGATCATATCTATCAAACAAGGATCAGAGGTAGATAACACGAATAAGACATGGCCAAGCAAGATAGGTCCAAGTAGAGATGAGGACCAGTTCACAGGTTCAAGGGAGCGAAGGACAAGTATAATAAGTGGGAATACCAAGAAATAGTGGACTGAGATCAATAATCATGTGATACCCAACAAAATCTCAAAACGAGACCGACATGGGCCACCACTAAAACCATGTCACGTCCCAGTTCCGGAATACGGGGACGTGCACGGCCAGCTACACCGTATAAGGTACGAATACGCTATACGGTGATGACGGCTGTCCAGTCTGGTTGGGTATCCTAGCATGCAATCAATCTATGGCCTAAATCCGATCTCATATCCACAGGTAAATCATAATAAAACAATATCAAGAGAGATAATCATATGAAAAACAGGAAATACTCATATGAAAGTCTGGAATCTACAGTACAGAATAAAATGTAGACAAGTATACCTTCCCACAGTTCCTAGCATGGTCTGGAACTGAAGCACACCCTCCAAGTCAAGTCTGGAAGATCCACCGGGTCGGTCTCAGACAATCTGGGAACAATCCAGGGTTGGTCAGGCCAACCGCAGCAAGTACCAGAAAGGAAGGCTCAAGGACGGGCGAAGAAAATCAGCAGGATAAAATAAGACCAGAATAATATCTAAAAACAGTAAATAAAGGTAAGGGATCGTGCGGTACCAACGCACGATAACAATCCACAAGTATAGTGAAGCTAACACAATCACAATCTCCCTAGCATCCACTAACACCTGCACTGCCAGCTGGAAATCAATATCAGCTGGCTAGCAGGCAACAAGCCAATCAACACAGAAGGACAAGCGGCCACACAATGCCTACGGCTTGCTATTATTAGCTAACTAGGGTTATCACATGCCTAATTACTAACAAGATGTAATGAGACTTCAAAGTCCAGCTCCTGCTTGCTACTACCCGAATGGCCCCAGCAAAAAAAAGATAGATATAGCAGGCACACTGCAGTAAGATACATGTTCCCTAAAGAAGTGCCACACTCGACGGAGGGCTGGGAATGCGCTCATCTCGACGGATAGCAACAAATCCCTAGTATATATATATAGATACATAGGGCCGGGGTCAGACAAGCAACAGGTCACTGGGAAGTCCCCATGAACTACATGATTAATCTAGTAATTAGCCTAGTCAGTTTCATTATGGATCCCTGACCGTGGTACTCAGGGATCCATGTCCTAGACATGATGCAAGACAAGACTGGACTGGTGGCTTATACAAGCACAATCAAAAGAAATCAACCACGGTATCAAGACGGGGTCATGCTGAGCAAGTCAGGACTAGCTGTCGCAACAGCAATCAAGAGTAAACATGTCATGTCGAGAGTACTAGTCAGGAGTGCGCCACCACGGGCCACTATCAAGAATCAAGAGTATACATGCCAGGTTTACTGTCAAGTCCAGAGTGCTAGTCAGGAGTGCACCTCCACGGGCCACTAATCAAGAATCAAGACAGGTCCAGGTCATCGTGTAATACCAGGAACAAGGTCAAACCTATCAGTCACAAGAAGTCACATGTCCAAATCGTGACATGGATATCAAGTCGGTTACAAGATCAAAATCTTCACTATAATAGTCTGTCAAGTACACATGGGAACCTACAGCTCAAATCATCAAGTCGATCCATCCATCTTATCAAACTATCAGGAGTCTCCTATCTACGATGGGGGAAAATATCAGGTCGAAAAAGGACAAACACCAGATACTAAGCTAATCAGAATCAACAACGTTAGGCCCTATGACTCACAAGAATCCTCCAATTCAATGATCACCAGCCGCTAGAAAACGAGCCCCTCAACTACCAAGACATAGCAATCAAACCAGGTTCTCCAACTACCGAAATACACAAAGGTACCAGGTTTTGGGCGTTTGGGAAGTCGAGTAAAAATCATATAATAATACCCTCGATATTCTCCTCGTTCCACAAAATATTCAAAATCACCAAAAATCCAAGAATCCACATAGATCCACCAAGTCAATATCCCGAGATCGTACTCTCCATAATACTCAATCCTCAGTCATATCCACAAGTCACAACTCCCAATACATAGGACAACTGTCAGCTCTATATGACTAGACTAGGACAACCCCTAGGATGAAGGGTCAGGGGACAAGAGTCCGGTAATAAATGCCGCTGGAAGTGGCAAGGATTACATGGACCGCTCTGGAGCAAATCCACAACCCTTAAACCAAACAAGGACCAGGATTGCAGACCGTCTCCCGAGTGGAACCGCTCTCCTTACGCTATCCGACGGACAAGACAGGTCAGGAGCTAGGCGACTAATCTAGTATGGAGTCTACCTAGCAAGCAATGGGATCAGGTATACTATACCAAGGTGAACATGCATGAATCCAGTCCAGCAAACCAAAGGAATGGTTCTGCCTAATCCTTCGAACCAAATTCCCAACTAGGAATTCTGGAAAAATCCGGCAGAATCTCCTTTGTAATCTGGATGGGAGCACCCTACAAATAGGGGCTAAAACCACTCGGCACAACCCGCCGCAGAATCGCAGAATCGCAGGCTGAGAACACTAAGTCTCAGCTACCAGCAGCACTACGATGCGTACTGGGAACAAATCGATAGCCGAGAACACTAAGTCTCGGCCTCCAGTAGCACTACGATGCGTACTGGAAACCACTCGAACCCGAGACCACTAAGTCCCGGCCTCCAGCAGCGCTACAATGCGTACTGGATGCCAAGCCAACATGCATAATAATAAAATAACCGCCTCGCAGGGCGCACCACAACACATGCCCATAAATCCCTAACCCAAGCACAATCACCGCCACAAGAGTAGTTCACCAAGCCGTTACCCGACCGCGAGTTGGACACGGGGCATACAGGGACAATCCATACAAGTGAGTCGTGCTCGTTTCCTCGGAGGTGTGGATGACCCATCCGAGTTGTCCGATACGGTCTATCCCGGCATCGGACCAAGCTATCCTAAGTTATCATCATGGCAGTTCTACTACTAGGCTACACTAATCATGGTTATACAATTTACAAGTACAAATTAATTAAATGCAATAAAATCCAGGAGAGAGGGCAAGAGCCGTCGAAGAGCAAGGAATACTTGTCTAGAGGGCTCGGCTAGGTAAGCAAGTCTTCGGCAGTCGCGATCCAAGCTAGCACGCCAATCGAGATCCTCAGAACACACAATAAACAATCATTAGAATTAAATAATAAAATAATGATAAAATCACGAAGAATTAGCACGAGGCTATACCGTACGGGTCCCGCAAGCAGCGCAGGGATCGGACACGGAAACAGAGGCACGCGAACCGATATGGGCACGCAAATCGAGACGCGCACGTATATCGAGACGCGCACGAGAATCGAGAGAACACGAATATCGAGGCGAACGAGAAACATGAACGTGCACGTAAATTGAGACGTGCACGTAAATCGAGGAAATCACGAATATCAAGATAGCGCACAAATTAATGCGACACGCATATCAAGACGGCACAAAGACCAATGCGACACGCAAATCGGAGCAAACACACAAATCGGTGCATGTACGTAAATCGAGGCGACACAAGATACAACATGACACGCAAATCGATACTGTACGCAAATCGAGGTACGCACGCAAATCGATGCGATGCGGAGATCAAGTGGCACGCAACCGAGGCGACACGCAAATTGGTACGGGTACACGAATCGGAGCGGCACGAAAACCAAGAAAGGCACAAAGGCCAAGGCACGAAAAACGAGGTGGTACGCAAACCGAGGTGGCACGATGCCCGAGGCAGCGCGGGGCTCGAGGCGTTCCGCTGCCCAAGGCAACACGTAGACCGAGGTTGCACGAAAACCGAAGCCATACACAAATCGAGGTACACGCACATCGGGGAACGCAACCCGAGGAAAAGCACAGAGCACGAGGGCTCGCTGCACGAGAGTGCACTGCTCGAGACAGCACACTCGACGAGGCAATACACAAAACGAGAAAGAGAGGGAGAGGAGAGCTCGGGAACCTCACCGGCGGGCGCAAGGCGGCTCGGCCAGGGTCGGGTCGGGCTCCGACGGAGGAGAGCAACGGCGGCAGGAGCTCCGGCGGCCATGGGGCTCGGCCAGCGGAAGAGGGAAGGAAGTGGTGGTGGCCGCGGCTGAGAGTGATGGGGACGATGATGATGGTGGTCGGAGCGGTGTTGGTGGCGGTGGAGGCTGATGGCGGTGGAGGCTGATGGCGGTGGCCGCGGAGAAGGAGGCGGCCATGGAGGATGGTGGATGGAGGTGGTCGTGGTGGGAGATGGTGGCGCAGGCGGTGGTCGCGGCTGCAGTGGTGGGCAGTGGCGGTGGGCGGTGCTGGTGGGTGATGGTGGCAGCGGTGGCCGGAGCTGGCCGGGGAAGAGCGGGAGAGGAGAGGGGGAGATCGAGAGGGAGAGGGAAGTGAGTGAGCTCGAGAGAGAGAGAGAGCTGAGGGAAAAGGAAAGGGGGAGGGGGCTGGTCCAGTGAGGGGTCGGGAGAGAGAGAGAGTGAAGAGAGAGGTGAGGGGGTTAGGTAGGGGGGGTGTCGGCTGAGTGAAAAGTGAGGGGGAGGGAGAGAGTGAAAGCATGGGTTGGGGTTAGGGTTAGGTAAAGGGGAGGAGATGGAATAATAATAATAATAATAGCAAAAATGGAAATAGGAATAATCCTGACCAGGAAGTTAACAATGCTAACTCCATAATTAAGAAAATTTTAAAACAATACGAAATTTTAAAATAACCAAAAATATTAAATACAGTCGGATGCCTATTTTCAAAATAGGGATCTGACATCTGCACATAGACCCGAACTAACTCTTAGGGCAGTGCTACGTGCGCAACTTTTCCGGAGACCGTTAACTTTTAATTTAATTTACTTTGTTACAGATTTTAATCCGAAGTTTTGAAGAAAAATTTCAACACCTTTGCCTAATGGATGAGCCGGCCCTGGAGATAGCGTTATGAAAGAAAATAAACTAAAAGACGGTGTTATGCTGACAGCAGGTAAGAAAAACATAAAAAAAAGAAGGTAACACACGGTTCTTTTGTAATGCTTCAAATAACACAAGTAGTTGCTTCCACCAATATTTTCAGGTACAAATGTTAGGAAGTTAAAAGCATTTAAACGTAAGTACACATTCCTATCCTATAATATGATCAAATTCTTCTCTATGATGTAATAGGAAAAAACGCAAGCATGCCACATCCAAATGGAAACTAGCCACCAGTTCAATGAATTACAACCATATCGGCAATACCTTTGAATAAGTAACTAAAAGATGCATCATCTTGACCATCCATCATTTTACAAATGGGTGAGAAAGTCTGATAAAGCTAGTGCAACCCATTTTGCAAGAGGCGGATTCAAGTTTTAAATGGGACAAATCAGCTATTTCTCAAGGAAAAAGATGCCCAATAACAGCTTGCCATGCATATTTAGGACCTATTTGAGGATAAAATCCTACAAAGAAGATTTCCATTTGAAGGATAAGAGAGAACATTACAATGTAAAGTCCGGATGCTTGTATAGGGGCGATTATATGGTAAAAGGTAAAAGAAAAAATCACATGTTGGAAAATTATAAGTTTAAGTGAGGCTTGATAATGGAAGAAAGATCAAGGAAAAAGGTCTTAGCCAAACTCACACTGGTCAATCTTGAATATACTCACTAGTAATGGACCGTAGTAGTTAGTAAAGTTAGTATAGCATGTCGAGTCGCAGTATGCGGACGTTCCTTATCCGCCAAGTTGATAGAATTTTCTATAGATAATTTTGACGTTATCTTGGGCATGGACTGGCTGCAAGACAGTCATGCAACGATAGATTGCCGTACAGAGAGTGTATCTTTTAATATTCTAGGCATGGAACAGTTTACCTCAGTCAGATCAGAGGCAGAGGAACAAAAAGAAGGAGTCGTAGTGGCATTGGAAGAAAATCAAGTCCCGAAAGTAGTTGAAGAGTTTCTTGACGTATTTTTCGAAGAACTTCTGGATCTACCACCTGAATCTCATTTTCTAGGCACTTCTTGAGCGCAATGAAGTTACATCATCTGCTCCTTGAGAATTCCCAGTTGCAACCATGTCAAGAGATACAGGGGTGTATATTCTGCACATAGCTAAGGGAAAACAGAGATCCTGATGTCCTATTTCGTGCGGAACAAAGATTCTCTACAAGCACATCAATGGATCTCTGCAAACATGTTATCCACTTCATCCCAAAGTGACAACTTCACAATGATTCCACTTCCTTGGGATTTTATGTGGTAAGTTGAGGGCTGTCAGCAGATATTTAATTTACCCTTCTTTACGCAATTCTTAACAAAAAGGTTACTGATGATCAAACTCCTGAGATCGTGCAATCAAGCAGCCATACTTAGGGTTGAGCATTATTCGGTTTTGGACCAAGAACCGAATAAGGGATTCGGTTTGAAAATATTTTGGTTCAGATTCGGTTTTTGGAAATACACAAATTCCTTTTTCGCTTTTGGTTTCCGTTTTTGTCTAAAACCAAAAACCGAATAGGAGTTAGAAATTATATAAATACCCTCACATTTGACCCAAGTACATAAACACCCAAACAATTTCGATTTTGCAAATACACAAATACTTATTTATTAGATAAGCTATAGTTTGTTTATATTTGGGACAAAGCCTCATTATATATATATTTTTTTTGAAAGAAGGTAATTGTGGCGAACGCGCCCACCGGGAATCGATCTCCTGACCACTCGGGCCGCATGCATCTCTCTTAACCACTAGGCTAGAGGTCATTTGCGCCTCATTATATATATATATATATATATATATATATATATATAAAAGCACAAGCTCAATTAAGGTCTGGCCTATTAAGTAGCAATAAAGTTTTTTTTTTCCAAACAAACCAAACCCGATTATATTGATTCAGTTTTTTTCTTTCTTTTTAGCTAATTTATGTTTGGTTTCAGTTTGAATTTTTACAATATAAGTTTATTCGGTTTTAGGAATTTTCGTCCGGTTTGAAACCGAATAAACAGAATGCTCACCCGTAACCATACTGGTAGAAAACATCGCATGTTCTAGATAAACTTAGGACGGGTAGCCATGATCGGCGGAATCTTGACTGTCCTAGTTTAGAAGAAGGCTGACAGTCTGATATAAGATCTCCTATATAAGATTGAGAGGTGGCTCCTTTCCATCTGAAATATGTGGAGTTAAATTATAGGTGAATACATTTCAATGTCCGCTTCACACGTTTCAGGGAGCTCTTATATTAAAAACTTAGAGTCTGCTTGGCAATTGTAAGGATAGCAGTTATGAGGTGTTTTTAGAGTACCGGTTATGAGTGGTTATGAGGGGTCCGGTTTTGACTGGTTTTTAAGTAGCAGCTTTTAAACCAGTCCAATACATGCTCGGTTCTCTTACAGAACTCTCTGGTTTGGGGGAACGTTTTTCGTGATTCGTTTCCAACAAAAACTTAAGTAGCACATGAAGGATTTGTGGAGCACCTGTTGCTCAACAAATATGTTTAGTTCATGTATAGAAATATGGAAGTTCCCAGCAACTCTTTGTACATCTAATTAATACGCCATATACCTGTTCAATGCAATGTTAGTGTCGGGGCACAATTTTTCGATGGAAAACTGAAATATCGTAACAATTGTACAAACAATCGTTATTACGTAACACTTCACAGAAGGTACGTAGTAAAATCCCACAAGTGCTATCCTTCACAGAAGGTGCACAGAACGTAACACTTCACAGAAGGTACGTAGGAGAAATTCCACAAGTGCTACCCTTCACAGAAGGTGCACAAACAGAATTCTGATAATATCAACGCAAACACTTCACCGAAGGTGCGTTAATAGAATCCTGACAGAACCATCAAAGAAGATGACTCGCGAAGATGTGATAACTCCTACTGGGGTGAATGAACCACCGTTGCTCAAAGCTTTATTCGCCCCACACAAGCACGAACAGCTTCCAGGAACCAGCAAGTTCACGAAGAACTTCTGGAACGCTCGTAAGTCAATATTTGAGACTTGAACGGGCTTCCTGGACTTAACAGACTCCCTCAACTCTCTTCTTGGTGCTTCTTTCAAAGGAGGCCAAGGGGCTCTATTTATAGAGTGGAGTTGAGACTTCACCTCTTCTCCTATCCGATGTGGGACTAAAATACCAATACTCAAAAATAGAGTTTGATATTTTAGATCATCCCACAATTAGCATAGAAGTGCGCCAGTCCACGCCTACCCCCCGAACACTCCCGTGCATGCACGAGACATCCTGGAGTCCGTGTCCGAGTCCGAGTCCGCACAACAAAAATTAACTTGCATCCTTGTTGGATTTAATCATTTTTCCTTCTAGGAAAATACTTCCACATGGCACAAACTTGTGTCCCACTACACCTCATGTGCACACCTCAACACATGCAATACATTATATTGAGATACTCACCATTTGGTGTAGCCGATGTGGGACTATCTTTTCTAGTCCAAAGGCAAAAACACCAACAATCTCCCACATATCTCAATATATGGGTTGAGCGTTCCCCACAGTGACTGCCCATCATGCATTAGGAGAGATGTCGCTACGACTTGAATCTTTTCGCATAGGTTAAACAACAGTATGATACAAGAATGGACTAAGCCTTGAATTCTGTACCATAACTGCAATTCTTCCTACTCACATAATGACATCAACTCTGCTTCTGGCTGCACATTGAAGGCCTTGTGCCAGCCTGGTTCCAGTGTATAATTTTTGGGCGTCTACAAGTTTACCCTCAAGAGACGGCCTGATATCTCTGTCCATACACTATAGGTGAGTTCTTTATAAAGAGTCATGGCATGAAGCATTGCGCTTCTTTGCGATGCTACGCCGCTATGACATGGCTTAAAGCCGAGGCTTTACCCCACCTGGGTACCTCATCGTAGTGTCATACTACTGTAGCATGAGGTCACAGGCCTCTTTGTAGTGCCAAACTACCCAGCATGAAGCCTTGCGCTTCCGTGCGGTGTTACGCCGCTATGACATGGCTCGCAAAGTCGAGGCTTTACCCTAACTGGTACCTCTTCGTGGTGTCATGCCACTGTAACATGAGGACATCGTCCTTTTTGTACTGCTGTCTACTTCTCTTTATTACGATTATCATACAGCATTAGGCTACATGCCTATTTGCGGTGCTACTCCGCTGTGACTTGGCTTGCAAAGCCGAGGCATTACCCCTACCTGGGAACCTCATGGTGGAGTCACCCCACTATAGCATGGAGTTACACTCCTTGTAGTGCTGCGCTACCGTGCTTCCTGTAAAGCACTCCAGGCATTCACTCTGCCTGAGAACTCATTAAGGCATTTAAGCCAACCTTCCCACAGAAATCGTTTTCCGTAGAAAACAATAGTAGACAACAGTGGTTATAGGTCCGTAGCCTCTCCATGTCCAATAGAACATGTACCCACCATTCCTGATATTCTTCCGATTAGTGGTCCTCCCTTGAACCAAAAGCTAGATGCCTAGTAGATAAATCTTTGAACTAATAGCATAAAACTTTATGGTAGGAATACAATAATACAATATCAGAATGCCTTCAAGCCCATTTTACAAGCTGTGTCATCGACCAGCTGGCGCTTGAGGTCCTTGGTGAACGGATCCGCCAGGTTCTCCTGACTCCGAACATCAATCACTGCAATAACACCTCTCTTGATAAGATCGTGTACTGCTCTGTGCTTCAACCGCACCGTTCTCTTCTTCCCGTTGAAGAGTTCATTTGATGCCACTGCTGCCGCCTGGTTGTCACAGTATATCGGTATTGCCGGTATCTGAGCCCCAACCACCGGAAGATCATACATGAGCTCTCGAAGCCACTCTGCTTTATCTGTAGCAGCATTCAATGCAAAGAATTCAGATTCCATGGAGGAGCGAGATAACATAGTCTGCTTCTTCGACTTCCACGATATAGAAGCTCCGTCCATGGCGAATACGAATCCACCTGTGGAATACTCACTCTCCATATCTGAACACCAGCTAGCATCATTGAAGCCTTTCACTACTGACGGATCTCCGCTGTAGAAAAGTGCATATGTCTGAGTTTTCTTGAGATATCTCATAACACGCTTCACAGCTTTCCAGTGCTCAACGCCTGGATTGCTAGTGAACCGACTCAGCATTCCCACGGCAAAAGCTATGTCAGGCCTTGTGGCAGTAGTAGCGTACATCAAGCTTCCGATGACGCTAGCGTACTCCAACTGTCTGACGCTTTCCCTCGAGTTTGGCTCCAGCTTTTGATCACTCCGGTACGGTGTATCAATTATAGGAAGATCTTGATACCCGTAGTGAGTGAGCATCTTCTCAATATAATGAGATTGTGACAGCGTTATTCCAGTGCCTGTCCGGATGATCTTGAGCCCCAAGATTACGTCGGCATCCCCCAAGTCCTTCATACTGAACTTGGTCGAGAGGAATTTCTTTGTCTCTGTGACGCAGCTTAAATCCGTAACTAGGATTAGCATGTCGTCCACGTAAAGACAAACGATTACTCCTCTTCCGTCAGCAAACTTCGTATAGACACACTTGTCTGTTTCACTGACCCTGTAGCCATTTAACCTTATCACCTTGTCAAACTTCTCATGCCATATTTTGGGAGCTTGTTTCAAACCATACAGAGACTTCATCAACTTGCAGACTTTGTCTTCCAGACCTCTGACGACAAAACCTTCTGGTTGTTGCATGTAGATCTCTTCGATCAGCTCGCCATTAAGGAATGCCGTTTTCACATCCATCTGATGTATCACCAGCTTGTGTATTGCTGCTAGAGCAATTAACAATCTGATGGTTGTCATCCGAGCTACTGGAGCATAAGTGTCAAAGTAGTCGATCCCCTGCTTCTGAGCAAACCCTTTGGCCACTAGCCTGGCCTTGAACTTGTCAATGGTTCCATCTGCTTTCATCTTTTTCTTGAAGATCCATTTGCATCCGATGGATCTTGCTCCTTCTGGCAGGTCAACCAATACCCATGTGTTGTTGGAGGTGATTGAGTCAATCTCGTTGTCTATCGCCTCCTTCCAGAATACAGCATCTCTGGTCTTCATCGCCTCATCATAGGTAAGCGGATCTGCTTCCACATGATAGGTGACGAAGTCATCTCCGAAGTCTTTTGGCCTCCTCGTTCGCTTAGTTGACGGCTCAGCGAGTTCTGGTTCAGCTGGTGTCTCCTTGACGACAGCTTCATCTTGGACTACTGGTACATTAAAGACTTCTGTCTGCTTTGTACCCTCATCATTCTTCGGAAGATCTGCGAGAACAATATTCTTGTGTTTTGCAAACTTGTCTTCAAAGTATTCAGCATCGCGAGATTCGATGATATGGTTTGACTCGATATTAAGGAATCTCCCAACATCACTCTTCTCGGCATACCCCAAGAAGATCGCCTTCGTAGTCCTTGTCCCCAGCTTCTGAATCTTCAGATCCGGGAGCTTCACATAAGCCAGACACTCCCACACTCGAATGACATTCAAGTTAGGTCTGACTTTGAACCAGAGTTCATGAGGAGTTATGTCGGAAGTTGCATATGGCACTCTGTTCAGAATGAACGTTGCCGTTAGTACAGCTTCTCCCCAGTAGCACTTTGGAAGACCCGCAGTCAACAGCATAGAGTTCATCATCTCTGTCAATATTTTGTTCTTCCTTTCTGCTGCTCCGTTGGATTGAGGAGAGTACGGAGCCGTTGTCTCATTGATGATTCCATGTTCTTTGCAGAATGATAAGAATTCATGAGATTGATACTCCCCGCCTTGATCACTCCTTAACCTCTTGAGTTGTTGTCCAGTTTGCCGCTCAGCCTCGGCCCTGAACTCCTTGAACTTCTCGAATGCTTCGTCTTTAGACTTGAGCAAGTAGACGAAAGCATACTTTGAGAAGTCATCGATGAAAGTAATGAAATACTTCATCCCGGCCTTTGTAGAGAATTGTTTGAAGTCACAGATATCTGAGTGAACCAACTCCAGAAGATCTGTGCTTCGATGGACCCTGTGAAAGGGTTTCCTTGTGATCTTCGTTTGAGCACATACTTCGCATTTCTCTACCTTATCCCCACACTTGGAGATAAGTCCTAGACTAGACATTCTGTTAATCCTTTTACAATGAACATGTCCTAGCCTATTATGCCACAACTCAAGAGAATAATCAGAAAAAGTGATTGCATTTATATTATCATGCTGGGTTACAACAAGCTGAATCTTGTACATTCCTTCAGTTTGGAAAGCTTTTCCGAAGAATGTACCCTTCTTGGACATCACCAACTGGCCAGCATTGATGTCCATCCTCAAGCCTGCGTTGCAGAACAGACTTCCAGAGATCAGGTTCTTAGCAATTACTGGAATATGCTTCACACCTTGAAGCGTCAGAGTGTTCTCCGATGTGAGTTTCAGCTCCACCGTTCCGATCTCCAGTACTTCAGCTTGTGTCTGGTTTTCCATTATGACCTTGTCTGAAGTTGGCTCATAAGAGACGAACCAGTCTTTGTCTGAACAGACATGGCAGGTCGTACCAATGTCTATCCACCAGTCCAAGTCAGCCCCCACAGTTGCAACCTGTGCTATCATGGCAACTAGATTAGTAATCATAGAAACCTTACTAGGCTCACCTTGTTCTTTGGACTTGGACTTGCATTCGGATTTGTAGTGGCCCTTCTTGCCACAATTGAAGCAAGTCACATGGGACTTGGACTTCTGCTGCTTGAAAGCAGGACCCTTTACTTTCATATTCGTGAAGTCCTTCTTTTTGCGATGAGAAGCAGCCTGCTTCCCCTGGTATTCTCTGGTTTGGACCAGATTTGCCTTCGCCAGTTGCTTGGACAGAGTATCCATCTTCTGTTGAGAGCGCATCTCGTCCTCAACATGGATCTCTTGCAAGAAATCTTCCAAGCTAATTTCCATCTTTTTTCGATGCATCCTTGCATAGAAGTTGCTCCATTTTGTAGGAAGTTTCGCGACGATCCCTCCAACGACAAACTTGTCGACGAGGGGCATGTTCTCGTCTTCTAGTTTCTGACGCAACTTCAGAAACTCCTTCACTTGGGGCAGCATCGCCTTCTCGTCTTCGAAGGTCCACTTGTGGTATTTTTCTACCATGAAGATCTTGGACCGGTTCTCGTCATCTTCATAGAGCTTTCCCAAGGATTCCCATATCTCTTTGGCAGATGTCTTCTTGGAGTAGGACTCTGCCAGAGAGTCTTCCATGGAATTGAGTATCAGTAGTTTACATATACTGTTTTCTCTCTTCCACTTCGCTTGCTTGGTCGTAGCAGCGGCCACATCCGCAGCAGATCCAGTGGTTGGAACGATCGGTTCTTCTTCTGACAGCACGTGATCAACATTCACGAGTTGAAGATTTAAAGTGATCTTTCGTTTCCATATATGGAAGTGTTCGCCATCGAATTTCTCCAACTTGTTAAAGCCGGTATCGATGAGCGAAGCTCGAGAGTTATCCATCTTCTCAATAAAGCTTTGAGATTGTTAGTGTCGGGGCACAATTTTTTGATGGAAAACTGAAATATCGTAACAATTGTACAAACAATCGTTATTACGTAACACTTCACAGAAGGTACGTAGTAAAATCCCACAAGTGCTACCCTTCACAGAAGGTGCACAGAACGTAACACTTCACAGAAGGTACGTAAGAGAAATTCCACAAGTGCTACCCTTCACCGTTAATAGAATCCTGACAGAACCAACAAAGAAGATGACTGGCGAAGATGTGATAACTCCTGCTGGGGTGAATGAACCACCGTTGCTCAAAGCTTTATTCGCCCCACATGAGCACGAACAGCTTCCAGGAACCAGCAAGTTCACGAAGAACTTCTGGAACGCTCGTAAGTCAATATTTGAGACTTGAACGGGCTTCCTGGACTTAACAGACTCCCTTAACTCTCTTCTTGGTGCTTCTTTCAAAGGAGGCCAAGGGGCTCTATTTATAGAGTGGAGTTGAGACTTCACCTCTTCTCCTATCCGATGTGGGACTAAAATACCAATACTCAAAAATAGAGTTTGATATTTTAGATCATCCCACAATCAGCATAGAAGTGTGCCAGTCCACGCCTACCCCCGGAACACTCCCGTGCATGCACGAGACATCCTGGAGTCCGTGTCCGAGTCCGCACAACAAAAATTAACTTGCATCTTTGTTGGATTTAATCATTTTTCCTTCTAGGAAAATACTTCCACATGGCACAAACTTGTGCCCCACTACACCTCATGTGCACACCTCAACACATGCAATGCATTATATTGAGATACTCACAATTTGGTGTAGCCGATGTGGGACTATCTTTTCTAGTCCAAAGGCAAAAACACTAACATGCAATACACATGATCATTGACTTAGCAATGGAAAGATTGAAGTTTCATCCCCATGAAAGAAATCTCTTTATGGTGGTAGTAAGCAAAGATGAAACAAATTGTTTTTATGATCGCTATAAGCATTGGAACACATACTCGGCATCCTTCACCATCAGCCAATATTGCCTGTCTCGCATTCTTAATCATTGCTTCCGTATCCGAGCCAAAACCATGTTCATGCTTCTTATCATGATGATCTTTATCATCTGCTAAAAGAAAGAAAGTATAACTCTGAAATGCCAATGGTTTTACATAAAGGCCTCTTTGGTTGCCATAATTTGAGCTTGGGAAAAAGAAATTGATTCTTTTCCTGTGTTTGGAAGCCAAAGGAAAGAAGTTGGAAAGTAAAAATGATTTTCAAGGAATAGAAAAATAGGAGGAAAAGTGGTTCCCCCATCCCTCCAACTTTCGTACATTTATTACAAAAAATTTTGACCAAAATATCCATGTTCATAATATTATTTACCATTTTTATCCATAATACCTTTTAGACAAAAATATTTCTGAATAATAAATATTTTCATTAGCAAGAGGGTATTATTGAAAAATTGACTTAATTTTGTTTCCTTTTCTTACAAATACAAAACACTATAATGAAAAATAAAGATATATTCTGACTATAATTCCGATCTTTCCAAACACCGAAAAGAAAAATTGATAAAAATTATAATTTTCTAAAAAAAAAAAATCAAGGAATCAATTTCTTTTTCTTTCCATTCCACGAACGAAACGAGGCCAAAGTGTAAAGTCTAGAATAATATCAATGATTTTGCGGGAACTCTATCTAGAATATAATTATCAAGAAATGCATCCTTTCAGAATAACTACACAAAACACACTTTAAGACGCTCAAGAAGAACTATACAAATGCCAAAAAATTGTTTGTAAGGTACATTATTAGTGATCATTTATGATAAGTACAAAGTTCAATCTGAATCAGTGGGGCAGCTTTTTCTAGCCCAAGAAAAAATTTGATATTTAAATCACCCACTGTATAGCTTTAATTGCCTATGAATGTATACAAGTTTTTGCCTGATAAACTTTTACGAGGCATTCGGCACGCAGTATTTTTTTTATTCCTGAAAAAAATTCAGGATGAGAATCTATTATCTTATTTGTTTGGACTATAAAAAATTTATTTTTAAAAATTAGAAATACCTAGATAAATAGTTTACCCATAAAACTTGAAAATTCTATCTCTTAAGAATAGGTGGGTATTTTTCTTTTGTCTGGAAAAAAAAATTGTTTAAATTTTTTTCTACTTTTATGATCATTTTTTAATTTTTTTTCGTTTGTTGTCTTTTTTCTCCTTTTTTTGTTGTTTTTGTCGCTTTTTGGTCATTTTTGTCGTTTATTATCGGATTTTTGTTGTTTTTTTTGTCGTTTTTATCGTTTTTTATCCTTTTTTGTTATTTTTTGTCCTTTTTTCTCTTTTTGTCATTTTTACCAGTTTTTGTCCTTTTTTTGTTTTTTAGTATTTTTTGTTGTTTTTTGTCTTTTTTACCAGTTTTGTCTCTTTTTATCGTTTTTTTGTTGCTTTTTGTCCTTTTTTAGTAAATTTTTGTGTCCTATTTTTTTTTTTAAGAGTTTAGAACCAAATGTTAACATCAACACAAAATGCAGTATAATTTGACCCATTTTCCTAATCTGATCCTGGTCTGAGTTTTTCCCACTATATGTAAAGGAAAGATGAGGTTTCTGGGCCCATGACTTTATATTTTTTTTATTTATTTATTTTATATTGAATCATTTATAAGAAAGAACACATTATCCATTACTTCTTTTTTTATATTGAATCATTTATAAGAAAGAACACATTATCCATTACTCTCTTTCAACAGAGTAAAGCCTCTTATTTTCAGGGATCAATGAATATCATTTAAGTCCCTTCTTCCTTCCACCATTCCTCGTATCATTACTAGTAGACATAGATTGAGAGCAGTACTTGTGAACTTTTTCATCGGATTCAACTATAGCAAATCAAACCAAATTCCGAATAAAATATTAAAATTAAGATAAAAAGATTATACCGAAATAGATGGCAAGCAAACAACAAATTGTACCGTCAGTCCTTTTTGGATAACAAAACCAATCATCTTCATCTATAATAACCAAAAATAGCATAGACATAAATTAGTCTTAGATTCCAATACTCCTACCGGGAGCAGTGCTTGGTAATTTTTACAGGCTTATGACCTTTTGGAAACCATGGTGCAAACCATACATAATTTTCCTAAACGGTGAAATGGACAAGTTCACATGACTTCAACAATATAGTTCATTGGCCATACTTCTACTTCTTACCTGGTATTATACCACATCCACCCTTCCCTCTCCTATCTGGTGGTTTTTTTTTTTTACTTGGGGAATTTATTTTCTTATACCACAAGTTCCAAGCAAACTTGTGAACAACATTTTCTTTAGTACTGTTAAACTTTTTGACCGTCCTGAAATATCTTTCTACAAAATTAGTTTTTATGCATAGAGGTAAATTGAGAACTTTCTGCTTTTGAAGAGAGAGAGTAAAAGTTAGAGGGTCTGCTTGGATTGAGGGTTAAGAGAGTTAAGTAAGAAAAAGTTAAGTGAGGGAGAAATAAAACAATGCTTGATTTGAGGGTGGAGGTTTAGGAGGAAAGATTATAGAGGGTTAAGTAAGGGATTATTTCACCATCTTTTGTTCATTCTTTTAACCCTCCAAATCGAAGGGTTAACGAGGGGGATTGAGGTGTTTTGTTTAAAAAGTCATAAATGTCCCTTATTTGTTCTATAATTTTTTTTTTCTCTCTATTTTTTCTTGTTTTCAACATGTTGCTCCGTATCTTTCTAATTTGTGAAGATATTTTGACATTCTAATCAAAATTTCAATCAAATTTAATTTTATGACATATGTAATAAGATTATTTTGGTAAATATTATATTTTTATTAATCCTCCTCTCACTCAAAATCTCTAATCCAAACAAAAGTTATTAAACACCCCCACTTAACTCAGCCTCCAATCCAAACAAGATTATATGCATTGACTCTACTCCCCCCTCACTCTACTCTTTCTTATTTAATCCCACTTAATTCTGCTTATTTTTTTCCCCTCAATCAAAGCAGAACCAGAATGTTTGGTTCAGAAAAAATTGGGGAAGGGGGGAGGGGGCAGCCTCTAGTAAATTTTGGTTTTTTCTAAGGGGACTACCCTTTTTGCTAGGGGCTAGCCCAAAAATGTTTCAAAATATTACAAGTTTGCCATCAATTTTTTTTACTTGGGGCTAGCCCAAGCAAAGGTATAAATACCAACTTTTGTTTTCTTTTTTCTCTCTCTCTACTCTTTCCTTTTCTCCCTCAACTCTTTTCTTCTCTCCCTCAACTCTAGGTCAAAGAATTTAACCCCAAATTTTTTCCCAACCTACATTTTTTTTAAATTTTTCTCTCAACTCTAGGTCATTGATTTTTATCCCAAATTTTTTCCTCAACTCTAGGTCATTGACTTCTCTCGTTTATTAGTAAGTCATCGAATTAATATATGTTTAATGTTTTAAACATGAATTTCACATATAAAAAGTTGAATTATGTGTTTAATGTAGAAAAATATTGAACATGGATTAACCGGGATCATCAAATGTTGTATACTCTCTTCCCGCCACGTCCGAAGAACACTTTGATGCATCGGAAAAATCGGATTGTGACACAGAGGACTGTCACCTGTCTGACAGTCTCGATCATAGATTAGGACTGCCAGAGAGGTGGCAATCCTTCACATATGTAGGACTGCCAGGGGCCTGACAGTCCTACATATGTTTTTTTGCGATTCTAAAATTTCGACAAAAAGTGCTAAAACGGATGTCCAAATATCATTTTTTGCGATTCTAAAATTTCGGAAGGCCGTCTAACGGTGAAGCGGTTAATCTCAGGCTCCTCGAAAATACGCTCATTTTACGACAAACCGGGCCTCGTTTCGACCTCCCAGTCAAAAGTTATGGCCCTCCAAAGTTTCAACTGACCATAAAATGCAGGAGAATGATCATTCTCCGTGTAAATTAACACGGAGAATGACATTCTCCGTGTTTCTAACACGGAGAATGGACATTCTCCGTCTTAATTTACAAGGAGAATGGTCATTCCAGTGTTAAAACGCAGGAGAATGACCATTCTCCGCCTTAATTTACACGGAGAATGGCCATTATCCGTGTAATTTAGCACGGAGAATGGTCATTCTCCGTGTAATTTTTACGGAGAATGGCCATTCTCCGTGTTAATTTACACGGAGAATGCCATTCTCCGTGTTAGAAACACGGAGAATGGTCATTCTCCTGCGTTTTATGTAAAACCCCTTTTTTTATTTTTTTATTTTTTTATTTTATTAGACTTCAAATTTAATTTATACAATTTATGGTTTTTATTAATTATTAAAAAAGACCTTAGACATTGTTGTGTTTGGAGCACAAGGCGACCATGAATTTTTGCACGGAAGATGTAGCAGTGCGTCTTGACTAATGTACTAGCCATGCCGGGGGAAGCCTAGCCATGGTGATGTCCAAACTAGGAAAACCAGACCACATTGTGAATTGACTTATTTAAAGTATTTTAATTAAATATTATTTTATATATTGATTTTTAGAGACTCGGTTGGACCAAACCAGCTCGAACTAAGGCCCGGACCGAACCCAATCCCATGTAAGCATGTAGTGTGACCAACTGTGGCCTCATAAGCATATTTTAGATATGTACAAATATTTTCTAAATTATTTTAGAACTTTATGTACAATTTCTAATTATTTAATTATTTGTGCTATTATAAAGTGCAAAAAACCCCTCGTTAAATATGTGCCTTTTGCACTAAAAGACCACATGCTCTTAAAATTTCCAAAAGTATGAAATATGCTCATTTTGCCCCCAAATGACAATTTTACCCCTCCCTCCCCCCTCCTTCTTCGGCTGTGTTCGCCGGCGACGGAGGCGGAGGGGGGGTGGGGGTCGGACGGTGGGGGGGGCGGGCGGGGGGAGGGGGTCGGGGGGTCGCTCGCCGACGAGGAGGGGCAGGGGGGTCGGGGCCGGCGAGGGAGCCGGGGGTCGGGGCCGACGAAGGAGCGGGGGGGTCGGGGCCGGCGAAGGAGGAGGAGGGGGGGTCGAGGCCGGCGAGGGAGGAGGAGGGGGGGTGGGTCGGGGGAGCGCTCGCCGGCGAGGAGGGTGGGACTGGGCGCTCGCCGGCGAGGGGGGGATCGGGGGGGGTCAGGGGGCCTGGGGAATCGCCGGCGGGGGGTGGTCGGGGGGGCTGGGGGATCGCCGGCGATGGGGGGGTTGGGGGCTCGCCGGCGCCGGCGCCGCCGGAGGGGGGGAGGGGTATTTTTGGTATAAATTTTTTAAAATTTGGCTGGAGGGGCCTAATCGAACAGATATATTATCTAAGGAGGGGTAAACTGACAAAAAATTCTAAAAGGTCTTTTAGTGCAAAAGGCACATATTTAACGAGGGATTTTTTGCACTTTACTCTTGTTATTTTATTATTAAATAATATGGTGCAACACTTTGTATAAAATTTTGGACCCGGATAAGGGTGTGCGGTATAAGTTCACCCATTGGAAAGATTTTAATAATTTATTATTATTATTAAAATTTATTTTGCGAAGATTTAATAAACATGATTATTTTATAGAGATATTATTATTATTATTAGTTGATTTATTGTGATTTGAATTTTTATATATATGTAGATATGTTTAAATATATTAAATAATTGGGTAGATAATATTTAATTTGGTATTTAAATTTTTAAATAAGATTTATGGAGATATATATATATATATATATATATATATATATATATATATATATATATATATATATATAGAAAAAGTATGAAAAGAAAAGAAAAAGAAAAAGAAAAAAAAATATAAACCACCCACCCACTAAAAGTGGGCGGGCCCCCCACCCAGGTATTTGCTTGCTGCTGCAAGCAGCAAGCTAGCGAGACAAACCCACAACCCGTAGGATTTTTTCGTAGTACTAAACCTATTAGTATTAGGTTTTAGTTAGAAGTTGTTATAAATACATCTTTTTCCATAAACCTCAAAACCCTAGACTTCCAAAAGGAAAGTTGCAGCTGATCATACCCCCTTCGTCTACGAGTTCGTTTCACCAGCGACGGAGTTTTGTGCGCGACGAACGGAGCATCGGAAGTCAGCTCCGCATCACCCACGGAGCAGTTTTTCCACTCAAGGTACCCTACTTCCCTACGACGTAACTTTTTACTCGTAGCACCGATTTTCGATCCGTAAAATTTTCTGGAAAGTAGACTTAACCCTCTTCAAGATCTTCCTGGTGGATTTCGAAACAACCCATCGAATTGCTCGAAAAATCGAGACGAAGTTGAAGAAAAACCTGTTTTCTGTAATACTAAAAACTGTTTTAAAACGACAACTTGTCGGCCAATTTTCTTGCTGTGCAGTAAAGAATTGTAGAAACTAATTGAACACATGTGAAGACAACATAATCAAGATTGTAACGCACTTCTGGATTCACTTTTCATCTAGTATGTAGAAAGTTACACGTTGTTAAAGTTTCCCAAAAAAATTGTAAATTCTGTTTTCAAAAATTAGAAAATACCCCGATACGGTGTGCGCCCCGACAAACCGGGCGACGTGGTCGCACACTATACGCATTGAAAGGCGTATATGGATGTTGTCGACGTGTGGGAACTGACGGAACCCGATTTCGTTGCATGTGCGTGACGAAATCAGTACGTATCCGTCGAGATACCCCACATATCGACCCTTTGCAAATTAAGTCACAACTTCGTGTACACTCATCAAATCGTAATAAAACTTGCGCCATTGGACTCGAAATATTTTTCTGGTCCTGTGAGCCAAGTTTGGTTCAATTCTGAGAAGGTTGATCGGGACGCTATTTTGGCGGGCCCACAATCCCACTCAACAGGCAATTTTGTGCACAGCCCACCGAAATCCAAAATTTGACATACCGTTGGGTTCGTCTCATCGAAACAAATCCGTAGACATATAGTTTGACGACTTTAGAGACCGTAGGTTCTGGCACGCATTTTGGTACAAAGTGGGTCCAATGGCGGACATCGTTTTAACCCAAAATTACGATTTTGTCCCTGTTCCAGAATTTAACTTTTGGACAGGCGTTTCCTAGGCATATCTTATATTCCAAACTCGTTCGTGATGTTTGTTGCAGCATCCAGAGTCATCTGCGGGATTTGACTTTTCTTGCTTTGTTTATTTGCCGGTTGGAGCTACTGGATTATTCTCTTTTGCACATAACCTCAGGCAAGACACCTTGTCTTTACTGTTTAATTTCTTGCTCAATTTCATGCATGCTTTTTCTTTATGTTGTTCTTTCAAAACTATATATAGATGCAAATTATTATACTTTATGCAATTAGCTTAGAGTTAAGGGACCACCGTATGTTTAGTGCATCTCATAAACTGTCACGATGTGCCACGGATTGTGTGTGAGTTGTGAGTCGCATATAGATGCGGACTTGCGTACTGACTGATTATTGGTGCGTACAGGCCGTGCGTTAGGATATAACTGCCAATAGATTGTGTAGAAGACTTGACAGTTATTAAGGATTAAACAGTGTCGTGGAGTCGACACATGTATAGTATCATTGGGGAGAGGGGACAGCTATTAGCGTTGGGGCTACATTTATTTTTACACACTTTTTGAGCCGAGGGTGACTCTTATGAGCACTACCTTCTGTCCAGGGCCGATAGTGACTCGGATGAGCGCTACTTACTGCCACTCTTTATTACTTGCTTGCGTGAATCCGTTACAGCCCCTGCGTAGAACGTTGTCCTCAAAGTGCATATCACATAGAATGGTTAGAAACCTTTACTCATGCATACTTTTCTGTTGAGCTTTATTATTCAGTTTATTGGCATGATATTATGTGTCTTGTTACGTCCCTCTGAGGACCTGGTTATCTCTCCAGGTGTGTGCTTCTGTGATATTGCAGGTGTTCTAGTCGAGGTCGCGATCTTCTCTATTCATTCGGAGATGACGTGTCTTTGGTTTTTCTTTGCTACTCCCGCCAAATCATTCCGTTTTCGTGTATATTTTTTTCTTACTTGTTGGTAGTGGATTTGTCTCCGCACAACGTATTGTACAAAGACTTATTACAGTTGATTTTATGATATCTTTTATTCTTCATTTGTGGATGAGATTAGATTACTCATGGTTTACTGCATTTCACAGCTTATGTATTCATACGAGGTTTTCATAAATTGGAGTATGCTTCGTATATATGCAGCTGGCATGGATACGTACCTAGTCCTAAGTATTTTGGGACTGGGACGTTACATGTTTTTGTGGTGGCCCATGCAGGTCGAGTTTGTCACTTCGGTTACGTTATTGTACCGATGTGAGCCTGCAACATAGGATTAGAATATAGGAATCTCATCCATACAGCTTGACCTCTTCCCTTGGCTTCAAATTTTGAACTCTCGTTCGACCTCCTTGAATTGCATCTTGCTTGATTCCTTTCTACCATTGATTCTTATTTTAGTGCTTAGTGTCAACTAGGAAGATGACTACACTAGTGTATACTCCTAGGTCAAACACATGGCTAGAATGGTTATATTGGCAATTGGAATACATTTAAGACTCTAATTGAGTTAAAAGGGCTTTTTTAAAAAAGTGTGATTTAATGAGTAGTAATTTGTAAAGTAGGATATTACCAAGGAAAATTTTAATCTGGAGATTTCTAAAGTAAACACCATAGGATTGATACTGCATGAAAGAATATATATATATATATATATATATATATTTTTTTAATATTTTTTTTTAAAAGAAATTCTATTAAAACGGAACAGGAAACAGAGAACAGCACACATGAAAGAATATATATATATATATATATATATATATATATATATATATATATATATATATATATAGCTAGAAATATATATATATATATATATATATATATATATATATATATATATATATATATATATATATATATATATATATATATATATTAGCTAGATTCTTTATACCCTTGATTTAAGAAATTGATTGGCTTTTTGAGATTTGATATTTATGATGTATTGGGTTATAGCTATACGTCTTTGAACAAATATAAAATTGATTTGATTTCGAGTTGTGATATTTATGATTATTGGATTATAGTTATACACCTTTGAACAGTTATAAATTTGGTTTGAAAATGATCTTAGATTTTAATTGTGACAAAAGGAATTATTTAAATTTGCGTCATACAACTTGCGATTTTCGTGTTTAGTAAATTTTGAATTTTAAGTGGAAGTAATGATTTCTAAATTTTTGGTTTAAAATATTTGAAAGTTATGAAAATAATTTTTGAAATTTTTTTTATTTTAAATTGTGTCCTATGATTGAGGATTTACAAATCTATTTAGATTTTGGTTTTTTTTTAAAAAATTGTGAATTTGGTTATCAATTTCGTAAAAAAAATAATTTTTTGACTGATAAGATATTTGAAAATTTAGTTTAATGTTGGATTACTAATATCACAAATTTTTGAAATAAAATAAAAATATATTAATGATGTGATAAGGTTGTTTTGATTGATCAAATAAATTTACCATTTAAAAATTATGATTGTGTTGGTATGACTTAGTATGAATAGAAGTAAAATTGTTAAGTGCATTAAATATTGAGCTTAAATTTTAAAGATTGCTTTTTATATGCTAGGGATTTTATCTAGAGAGTTATTTGAATTTTATTTTAAGTTTTAAAATTTGATGGGTTATGGAAATCTGTTTATAGATTCATGATTTATGAACTCTTGAGCTTATTATGGATTTTAAAATATTAGACTTTGGAAAAATTAGTAGTAACGTGATGAAAGCTTACTTTGAGATTTATGAAAGTGATTTAAATTTTTTTTAGCATGATTAAATTGGACATCTTAGAGTGAATACAAAATTTTGGTGGTTTATTTTTTAAATTTTTATTAAGAAACTTTTGGAGGAAACTCAAGTTAAATTTTAATGGTGGGCAACCAATAGAGTCCAAATAAGATAGATGTATTCCACACTAAATTGTCGTATCACTCATGACCATGAAAGTAGTATATGCACAAGTATTGTTAGTCATCTACCAAACTAGGTAACTGTATCTCAATCTTGACTCACTCGACCTTTCCTTAAATCTAGATCTTTTATTGCGACCTTCTAACCCATTTGCAATTTGAATAATGAGTTAATGGTTCCTTAACTGTATTCATCTAGGAGACTATCTTCTCTCCGAAATTGTGTTCCTAAATTATTTTACTGGATTCTCTAATTAATTTTATTTCATGCTTTAACTTGATCTTCTTTATTTTGTGCATTAATTATCACCTCGTGAACTCCCACTTTCTATTTTTGATCTTCTGGCGTCCCCTACCGTGACTTGTATAATTGGAGTACAACACTAGACTTTTCCTTCCAACAAATTTTATATGTAAGACCTAGACAAGCCCACCTTCATGTAGATATATCATGTCCCACTAAAACACGTCTTCTTTTACTCTATTTCTTGATATGACCTTATGTTCAAAATGACCAAACTATAACCTCTACCATGACACCAAAATACTTTCCGACTTCAATTAAGAGATCCAACCTTGACTCAATCACTTAACCCGATAAGTGATTTTGTTCTACTTAGTTCCTTAAATGCTTAAATTGTGCTTTATCTTGGTTGCTTGACCCATGGTCCCATCACACTACTAGTTTAACTCTTGTAAGATGGGTAGAATACCTCACCACCTAACAAACCTTTTTTTCCTTGTGAACCACATTGGTAAGTTCACTTAGACTATAAATTCAGAGGACCCTAACTTAGCTAGTCAACCAAGCCAACTGCACAGGCCCAAACTTCGGGCGAAAATTAGATTTTAAAAGATCCTGGACTATTTAATTTTCTTCATCAGTACCTTCCTTGCTCATATTTTGACTATCCCATGCTGCTAATGTAGCTTCAGTTTTGCAAGCTTATTTCGTTATCAAGCTTGATCATGACATATTTTATTGGATGCACCCACTAACATATTGTCTAATCAGAACCGGTGCATGATGGTCTGATCAACCTATTGCACTTTGGTTCGCTTATCATCTTATTCTACGTGGATGGAGACATAGTTAAACTTGTCCATAGAGTCTCATCCGCGACAGCCTTGGCAATTCTCTTTTGAATTATTTTCGTCGCTTATGAACTTCTTATTCGTACTCAATAGCATCGTCTTGAACCCTTTATTGTTCTTGTCTTTTACTTATTTTAGAGAGACAAGACACTGTACTTGATAAATAGACCCAAGGTATCACTTTAGTCATGTGGCTATATCCACGCCTTAAACTACTCCTTCTACCCCTCAACCCCATCTACCCTATTATACCTAAATTTCGAGGACAAAATTCTTGTAAGTTGGGTAGGATGTAAAACCCTTTTTTTTAATTTTTTTAATTTTTTAATTTTTTATTATTTTATTAGACTTCAAATTTAATTTATAGAATTTATGGTTTTTATTAATTATTAAAAAAGACCTTAGACATTGTTGTGTTTGGAGCACAAGGCGACCATGAATTTTGGCACGGAAGATGTAGCATTGCGCCTTGACTAATGTACTAGCCATGCCGGGGGAAGCCTAGCCATGGTGATGTCCAAACTAGGAAAACCAGACCAAATTATGAATTGACTTATTTAAAGTATTTTAATTAAATATTATTTTATATATTGATTTTTAGAGACTCGGTTGGACCAAACCAGCCCGAACTAGGGCCCGGACCGAACCCAATCCCATGTAAGCATGTAGTGTGACCAACTGTGGCCTCATAAGCATATTTTAGATATGTACAAATATTTTTTAAATTATTTTAGAACTTTATGTACAATTTCTAATTATTTAATTATTTGTGCTATTATTGTTATTTTATTATTAAATAATATGGTGTAACACTTTGTATAAAATTTTGGACCCGGATAAGGGTGTGCGGTATAAGTTCACCCATTGGAAATATTTTACTAATTTATTATTATTATTAAAATTTATTTTGCAAAGATTTAATAAACATAATTATTTTATAGAGATATTATTATTATTTTTAGTTAATTTATTGTGATTTGAATTTTTATATATATGTAGATATGTTTAAATATATTAAATAATTGGGTAGATAATATTTAATTTGGTATTTAAATTTTTAAATAAGATTTATGGATATATGCATATATATATACATGGTTATAAATATATAGAAAAAGTATGAAAGAAAAGAAAAAGAAAAAGAAAAAAAATATATAAACCACCCACCCACTAAAAGTGGGCGGCCCCCCCACCCAAGTATTTGCTTGCTGCGTGCAGCAGCAAGCTAGCGAGACAAACCCATAACCCGTAGGATTTTTTCTTAGTACTAAACCTATTAGTATTAGGTTTTAGTTAGAAGTTGTTGTAAATACATCTTTTTCCACAAACCTCAAAACCCTAGACTTCCAAAAGGAAAGTTGCAGCTGATCATACCCCCTTCGTCTACGAGTTCGTTTCACCAGCGACGGAGTTTTGTGCGCGACGAACGGAGCATCGGAAGTCAGCCCCGCATCAACCACGGAGCAGTTTTTCCACTCAAGGTACCCTACTTCCCTACGACGTAACTTTTTACTCGTAGCACCGATTTACGATCCGTAAAATTTTCTGGAAAGTAGACTTGACCCTCTTCAAGATCTTCTAGGTGGATTTCGAAACAACCCATCGACTTGCTCGAAAAATTGAGTCGAAGTTGAAGAAAATCTGTTTTCTGTAATACTAAAAACTGTTTTAAAACGACAACTTGTCGGCCAATTTTCTTGCTGTGCAGTAAAGAATTGTAGAAACTAATTGAACACATGTGAAGACAACATATCCGAGATTGTAACGCACTTCTGGATTCACTTTTCATCTAGTATGTAGAAAGTTACACGTTGTTAAAGTTTTCCAAAAAAATTGTAAATTCTGTTTTCAAAAATTAGAAAAATACCCCGATACGGTGTACGCCCCGACAAACCAGGAGACGTGGTCGCGCACTATACGCATCGAAAGGCGCATATGGATGTTGTCGACGTGTGGGAACTGACGGAACCCAATTTCGTTGCATGTGCATGACGAAATCAGTACGTATTCGTCGAGATACCCCCGTATCGACCCTTTGCAAATTAAGTCACAACTTCGTGTACACTCATCAAATCGCGACGAAACTTGCGCCATTGGACTTGAAATATTTTTCTGGTCCTGTGAGCCAAGTTTGGTTCAATTCTGAGAAGGTTGATCGGGACACTATTTTGGCGGGCCCACAATCCCATTCAACAGACGATTTTGTGCACAGCCCACCGATATCCAAAATTTGACATACCATTGGGTTTGTCTCATCGAAACAAATCCGTAGACATGTAGTATGACGACTTTAGAGACCGTAGGTTCTGGCATGCATTTTGGTACAAAGCGGGTCCAATGGCGGACATCGTTTTAATCCGAAATTACCATTTTTCCCCTGTTCCAGAATTTAACTTTTGGACAGGCGTTTCCTAGGCATATCTTATATTCCAAACTCGTTCGTGATGTTTGTTGCAGCATCCGGGGTCATCTGCGGGATTTGACTTTTCTTGCTTTGTTTATTTGCCGGTTCGAGCTACTGGATTATTCTCTTTTGCACATAACCTCAGGCAAGACACCTTGCCTTTTCTGTTTAATTTCTTGCTCAATTTTATGCATGCTTTTTTTTACGTTGTTCTTTCAAAACTATATATAGATACAAATTATTATACTTTATGCAATTGGCTTAGAGTTAAGGGACCACCGTATGTTTAGTGCATCTCATAAATTGTCACGATGTGCCACGGATTGTGTGTAAGTTATGAGTCGCATATAGATGCGGACTTGCGTACTGATTGATCATTGATGCGTACAGGCCGTGCGTTAAGATATAACTGCCAATAGATTGTGTAGAAGACTTGACAGTTATTAAGGATTAAACAGTGTCGTGGAGTCGACACATGTATAGTATCATTGAGGGGAGGGGACAGCTATTAGCGTAAGGGCTACATTTATTTTTATACACTTTTTGGGCCGAGGGTGACTCTTATGAGCACTACCTTCTGCCCAGGGCCGATAGTGACCCGGATGAGCGCTACTTACTGCAACTCTTTATTACTTGCTTGCGTGAATCCGTTACAGCCCCTGCGTAGAACGTTATCCTCAAAGTGCATATCACATAGAATGGTTAGGAACCTTTACTCATGCATACTTTTCTGTTGAGATTTATTATTCAGTTTATTGGCATGATATTATGTGTCTTGTTACGTCCCTCTGAGGACCTGGTTATCTCTCCAGGTGTGTGCTTCTGTGATATTGCAGGTGTTCTAGTCGAGGTCGCGATCTTCTCTATTCATTCGGAGATGACGTGTCTTTGGTTTTTCTTTGCTACTCCCGCCAAATTATTCCGTTTCCGTGTATATTTTTTTCCTTACTTGTTGGTAGTAGATTTGTCTCCGCCCAACGTATTGTACAAAGACTTATTACAGTTGATTTTATGATATCTTTTATTCTTCATTTATGGATGAGATTAGATTACTCTTAGTTTACTGCATTTCACAGCTTATGTATTCATACAAGGTTTTCATATATTGGAGTATGCTTCGTATGTATGCAGCTGGCATGGATACGTACCTAGTCCTAAGTATTTTTGGGACTGGGACGTTACATGTTTTTGTGGTGGCCCATGCAGGTCGAGTTTGTCACTTCGGTTACGTTATTGTACCGATGTGAGCCTGCAACATAGGATTAGAATGTAGGAATCTCATCCATACAGCTTGACCTCTTCCCTTGGCTTCAAATTTTGAACTCTCGTTCGACCTCCTTGAATTGCATCTTGCTTGATTCCTTTCTACCATTGATTCTTATTTTAGTGCTTAGTGTCAACTAGGAAGATGACTACACTAGTGTATACTCCTAGGTCAAACACATGGCTAGAATGGTTATATTGGCAATTGGAATACATTTAAGACTCTAATTGAGTTAAAAGGGCTTTTTTTAAAAAGTGTGATTTAATGAGTAGTAATTTGTAAAGTAGGATATTACCAAGAAAAGTTTTAATCTGGAGATTTCTAAAGTAAACACCATAGGATTGATACTGCATGAAGGAATATATATATATATATATATATATATATATATATATATATATATATATATATATATATATATATAGATTCTTTATACCCTTGATTTAAGAAATTGATTGGCTTTTTGAGATTTGATATTTATGATGTATTGGGTTATAGCTATACGTCTTTGAACAAATATAAAATTGATTTGATTTCGAGTTGTGATATTTATGATTATTGGATTATAGTTATACACCTTTGAACAGTTATAAATTTGGTTTGAAATTTTGGTGGTTTATTTAGCATGATTAAATATTGGATTATACGTCTTAAATTTTTTTTAGCATGATTAAATTGGACATCTTAGAGTGAATACAAAATTTTGGTGGTTTATTTTTTAAATTTTTATTAAGAAACTTTTGGAGGAAACTCAAGTTAAATTTTAATGGTGGCAACCAATAGAGTCCAAATAAGATAGATGTATTACACACTAAATTGTCGTATCACTCATGACCATGAAGGTAGTATATGCACAAGTATTGTTAGTCATCTACCAAACTAGGTAACTGTATCTCAATCTTGACTCACTCGACCTTTCCTTAAATCTAGATTTTTTATTGCGACCTTCTAACCCATTTGCAATTTGAATAATGAGTTAATGGTTCCTTAACTGTATTCATCTAGGAGACTATCTTCTCTCCGAAATTGTGTTCCTAAATTATTTTTACTGGATTCTCTAATTAATTTTATTTCATGCTTTAACTTGATCTTCTTTATTTTGTGCATTAATTATCACCTCGTGAACTCACACTTTCTATTTTTGATCTTCTGGCGTCCCCTACCGTGACTTGTATAATTGGAGTACAACACTAGACTTTTCCTTCCAACAAATTTTATATGTAAGACCTAGACAAGCCCACCTTCATGTAGATATATCATGTCCCACTAAAACACGTCTTCTTTTACTCTATTTCTTGATATGACCTTATGTTCAAAATGACCAAACTATAACCTCTACCATGACACCAAAATACTTTCCGACTTCAATTAAGAGATTCAACCTTGACTCAATCACTTAACCCGATAAGTGATTTTGTTCTACTTAGTTCCTTAAATGCTTAAATTGTGCTTTATCTTGGTTGCTTGACCCATGGTCCCATCACACTACTAGTTTAACTCTTGTAAGATGGATAGAATACCTCACCACCTAACAAACCTTTTTTTTCTTGTGAACCACATTGGTAAGTTCACTTAGACTATAAATTCAGAGGACCCTAACTTAGCTAGTCAACCAAGCCAACTGCACAGGCCCAACCTTCGGGCGGAAATTAGATTTTAAAAGATCCTGGACTATTTAATTTCCTTCATTAGTACCTCCCTTGCTCATATTTTGACTATCCCATTCTGCTAATGTAGCTTCAGTTTTGCAAGCTTATTTTGTTATCAAGCTTGATCATGACATATTTTATTGGGTGCACCCACTAACATATTGTCTAATCAGAACCGGTGCATGATGGTCTGATCAACCTATTGCTCTTTGGTTCGCTTATCATCTTATTCTACGTCGATGGAGACATAGTTAAACTTGTCCATAGAGTCTCATCCGCGACAGCCTTGGCAATTCTCTTTTGAATTATTTTCGTCGCCTATGAACTTCTTATTCGTACTCAATAGCATCGTCTTGAACCCTTTATTGTTCTTGTCTTTTACTTATTTTAGAGAGACAAGACACTGTACTTAATAAATAGACCCAAGGTATCACTTTAGTCATGTGGCTATATCCACGCCTTAAACTACTCCTTCTACCCCTCAACCCCATCTACCCTATTATTTCTAAATTTCGAGGACGAAATTATTGTAAGTTGGGTAGGATGTAAAACCCTTTTTTTATTTTTTTATTTTTTTATTATTTTATTAGACTTCAAATTTAATTTATACAATTTATGGTTTTTATTAATTATTAAAAAAGACCTTAGACATTGTTGTGTTTGGAGCACAAGGCGACCATGAATTTTGGCACGGAAGATGTAGCAGTGCGCCTTGACTAATGTACTAGCCATGCCGGGGGAAGCCTAGCCATGGTGATGTCTAAACTAGGGAAATCAGACCAAATTGTGAATTAACTTATTTAAAGTATTTTAATTAAATATTATTTTATATATTGATTTTTAGAGACTCGGTTGGACCAAACCAGCCCGAACTAGGGCCCGGACCGAACCCAATCCCATGTAAGCATGTTGTGTGACCAACTGTGGCCTCATAAGCATATTTTAGATATGTACAAATATTTTTTAAATTATTTTAGAACTTTATGTACAATTTCTAATTATTTAATTATTTGTGCTATTATTGTTATTTTATTATTAAATAATATGGTGCAACACTTTGTATAAAATTTTGGACCCGGATAAGGGTGTGCGGTATAAGTTCACCCATTGGAAATATTTTACTAATTTATTATTATTATTAAAATTTATTTTGCAAAGATTTAATAAACATAATTATTTTATAGAGATATTATTATTATTTTTAGTTAATTTATTGTGATTTAATAAACGAAAGTTGCAGCTGATCATACCCCCTTCGTCTACGAGTTCGTTTCACCAGCGACGGAGTTTTGTGCACGACGAACGGAGCATCGGAAGTCAGTCCCGCATCACCCACGGAGCAGTTTTTCCACTCAGGGTACCCTACTTCCCTACGATGTAACTTTTTACTCGTAGCACCGATTTTCGATCCGTAAAATTTTCTGGAAAGTAGACTTGACCCTCTTCAAGATCTTCCAGGTGGATTTCGAAACAACCCATCGACTTGCTCGAAAAATCGAGATGAAGTTGAAGAAAAACCTGTTTTCTGTAATACTAAAAACTGTTTTAAAACGACAACTTGTCGGCCAATTTTCTTGCTGTGCAGAAAAGAATTATTGAAACTAATTGAACATATGCGAAGAAAACATAACCGAGATTGTAACGCACTTTTGGATTCACTTTTTATCTAGTATGTAGAAAGTTACACGTTGTTAAAGTTTTCCAAAAAATTGTAAATTCTGTTTTCAAAAATTAGAAAAATACCCCGATACGGTGTGCGCCCCGACAAACCGGGCGACGTGGTCGCGCACTATACGCATCGAAAGGTGCATATGGATGTTGTCGACGTGTGGAAACTGACGGAACCCGATTTTGTTGCATGTGCGTGACGAAATCAGTGCGTATCCGTCGAGATACCCCCGTATCGACCCTTTGTAAATTAAGTCACAACTTCGTGTACACTCATCAAATCGCGACGAAACTTGCGCCATTGGACTCGAAATATTTTTCTGGTCCTGTGAGCCAAGTTTGGTTCAATTCTGCGAAGGTTGATCGGGACGCTATTTTGGCGGGCCATCCCACTCAACAGGCAATTTTGTGCACAACCCACCGAAATCCAAAATTTGACATACCGTTGGGTTCGTCTCATCGAAATAAATCCGTAGATATGTAGTTTGAAGACTTTAGAGACCGTAGGTTCTGGCACGCATTTCGGTACAAAGTGGGTCCAATGGCGGACATCGTTTTAACCCGAAATTTTGATTTTGTTCCTGTTCCAGAATTTAACTTTTGGACAAGTATTTCCTAGGCATATCTTATATTCCAAACTCGTTCGTGATGTTTGTTGCAGCATCCGGAGTCATCTGCGGGATTTAACTTTTCATGCTTTGTTTATTTGCCGGTTCGAGCTACTGGATTATTTTCTTTTGCACATAACCTCAGGCAAGACACCTCGCCTTTACTGTTTAATTTCTTGCTCAATTTTATGCATGCTTTTTCTTTATGTTGTTCTTTCAAAACTATATATAGATGCAAATTATTATACTTTATGCAATTGGCTTAGAGTTAAGGGACCACCGTATGTTTAGTGCATCTCTTAAACTGTCACGATGTGCCACGGATTGTGTGTGAGTCGTTAGTCGTGAGTCGCATATAGATGCAGACTTGCGTACTGACTGATCATTGGTGCGTACAGGCCGTACGTTAGGATATAACTGCCAATAGATTGTGTAGAAGACTTGACAGTTATTAAGGATTAAACAGTGTCGTGGAGTCGACACATGTATAGTATCATTGGGGGGAGGGAACAGCTATTAGCGTAGGGGCTACATTTATTTTTACACACTTTTTGGGCCGAGGCTGACTCTTATGAGCACTACCTTCTGCCCAGGGCCGATAGTGACTCGGATGAGCGCTACTTACTGCCACTCTTTATTACTTGCTTGCGTGAATCCGTTACAGCCCCTGCGTAGAACGTTGTCCTCAAAGTGCATATCACATAGAATGGTTAGGAACCTTTACTCATGCATACTTTTCTGTTGAGCTTTATTATTCAGTTTATTGGCATGATATTATGTGTCTTGTTACGTCCCTCTGAGGACCTGGTTATCTCTCCAGGTGTGTGCTTCTGTGATATTGCAGGTGTTCTAGTCGAGGTCGCGATCTTCTCTATTCATTCGGAGATGACGTGTCTTTGGTTTTTCTTTGCTACTCCCGCCAAATCATTTCGTTTTCGTGTATATTTTTTTTCCTTACTTGTTGGTAGTAGATTTGTCTCCGCCCAACGTATTGTACAAAGACTTATTACAGTTGATTTTATGATATCTTTTATTCTTCATTTGTGGATGAGATTAGATTACTCTTGGTTTACTGCATTTCACAACTTATGTATTCATACGAGGTTTTCATATATTGGAGTATGCTTCGTATGTATGCAGCTGGCATGGATACGTACCTAGTCCTAAGTATTTTAGGACTGGGACGTTACATTTTAATACTGGAATGGCCATTCTCCGTACTAAATTACACGGAGAATGGCTATTCTCCGTGCTAAATTACACGAAGAATGGCCATTCTCCGTGCTAAATTACACGAAGAATGGCCATTTTTCGTGCTAAATTATGAGTTTTCAGTTGGGGAGCTCCTCACAGAGTTTAATAAGTAGGACTGCTACCCCCTGGCAGTCCTACATTGAATTAGGACTGCCAGGGTGCTGGCAGTCCTAATTCAATGTAGGACTGCTAGGGGGTGGCAGTCCTGATACTGGATCAGATAGCCATTCTCCGTGCTAAATTACACGGAGAATGGCCATTCTCCGTGCTAAATTACACGGAGAATGGCCATTCTCCGTGCTAAATTACACGGAAAATGGCCATTTTCCGTACTAAATTAAGAGTTTTCAGTTGATGAGCTCCTCACATAGTTTGATAAGTAGGACTGCCACCCCCCTGGCAGTCCTATACTGAAGTAGGACTGCCACCCCCCTGGCAGTCCTATACTGAAGTAGGACTGCCAGGATGCTGGCAGTCCTAACTCAAACTTGCTGTTGCAGCAAGTTTCAGTCAGGACTGCCAGCACCCTAGCAGTCCTACTTTAGTGTAGGACTGCCAAGTGGGTGGAAGTCCTGATACTAATACTCTGTACATAAAAAATAACAATTCATCACAAGTACATAAACAACAATAATTCATCACAACTACATAAATATTCCACATCCAACTTAAGATTCATCACAATAATTCATCATAATAATCCAACTACAATAATTCATCCCAATAATTCATCATAACTACAATAATTCATCACAACTACTTAAGTTTCAAAGATTCCACATCCAAATTAAGTTTCAAATAAGTACATAACCATTCCACATCCAACTTAAGTTTGAAACAAGAAAAATATCCAGATCCAACTATATATCATACCGGGCCTTTGAACGAGACTCCCTATTATTCATGAAGGGGAAGTCGACCACGTCGTCGATGTGATCAAGCTTGTTGGCGACCGCGACACTAGTGTCACTTTGGCAACCTCTCCAAGCTTCGGGCGCCGGTTCGAAAATTGTTATCGGACGCTCGAGAGGACGTCCCGCACGTTCCTTCTGCTTTGACGCGGTGGGTCGTATTTTTTTGTTAGCGGCCGGTAGGCTACATGACAACATACAGTTATTAAATAATAGAAACAGAAATAGGACATGCAGTTACCCCCCGCATATGAGCATCATGCAGTTACCCACTCCCATATGTCATTACAGTAGGACTGCCAGGCATGTGGCAGTCCTAATGTAAATCAGGACTGCCATAGTCCTGGCAGTCCTCTTTCACAAGAGGACTGCCAGGACTGTGGCAGTCCTGATTTACATTAGGACTGCCATATGCCTGGCAGTCCTACTGTTATGAGACCCGAATTGCCAAAACGAGATGCTAGTTTGTCGTGTTCTAGGGTTAGGATTTCAACATAAAATGTGGGTTTCTTATGTTCGAAAATTAGGGAAGAGAACCATAAAGAGATTCTAAACCTATTTTATCAAAACTTTTTCAAGAATTAAAAATATTCTAGAGTTTTGAATAGAATGTACAAAATTCTCGAAGAAATTAGGGAAGAACGTACCTAGATTCCGGTTGCTTTGACTTGCGTGTCATCTCTTCGAATCTACGAAGGTTGTGGAAGAAATCTTGGTGGAGGAATTGGGAGTGGAGTGGTGGAGAAGAAGAAATTAGGGTTTTAGGAGAGGGAGAGGGAGAGAGCTCTTTTTTCTTCTTGAGGAGAGAGAGTGTAGAATGACAAATGAAATGAAATGAAGGGTTTGGGGGGTTGGGCTGCCCCCTAGCAAATTTTGGGTGCCCCCTAGCAAATTCTCCACCTTCTTGGGCTGCCCCCAAGTAAGTGATGCCCCCAAGCAATTTTGGTAGTGCCCTTAGAAAAAACCTAAATTTTGGCTATCATTAGTAAATATTTCTCAAAACTAAATGCTATGTTTACAACTACATACTTACAACTTTCTTACAACCTCACTCACCCACCCCTTACACATGGGTCCCACACTACAAAAAAAATGTCTTTTTGGGACGACACTATAAAGAACACAAGTCTAAAACGTCCTAAAAGTATAGTTCTAGGGACGGCTATATTTTTAGTAACAAAAAGATGTATTTTTTTGGGACAGATTGTGAAAATGGATCACTATTTGGGACTAATAAAAATTTCTGTTCCAAATAATACACATGTCCGTCCCAAATAGGTCGGCGGGAATACCACACATTTGGCGGCTAATTGTCAAATTTTATGGGGGGAAATTTTACCTCCATATGTTTTCATCTTAGCCGTTCGATCGGATGGCTTAATCTAGACCGTCCATTCCAAAACTTTCATAACTTAGTAGATCAAACTTTCAGAACTTAATATCAAAATAACCTAAATCTCTCTCTCTCTCTTTTCGATCAAAAACTGGATGCTGCTGCTTTCTCTCTCTGACCTAGGTGCTCCCCCGCCGCGGCCAACATCCTCCCCCGCCGCGGCCAACCGAAGCTCGACCATCTCGGTCTTTCCCTATCGTACGAATCTACTATCGTTAACCTCTCCGTTCCTTTCCGACCTCCCTAAACCCTCGACGCCGGGGTCTCCTTCCAGCTCTGTCCAGAGCCACCACCTCCCATACACCCGACCCCGCGTCGCTTCCGTCCACCTGCCGCCGTGAGAAGAGTGTGCCTCCCTGTTGGCGAGCCGCCGCACCCTAGCCGTAGGCTCCGGCAGACACCGCTGGCCGACGACCAGCCTCCGCGAGTTTCAGTCGAGCGCCCAGCGTTCGAGGACCCCACCGACTCTAAATCTCTCTACCGGAGTCGACCACAGTAAGCTACTCCCCCCACCATTCTCTTTCACTCTCAGTTTATTTCTCTCCCCATACATCTCTCTCTGTCTCCTTTGGGAGGAAGGAGAAGAGTCTCCTTTTGACCCCCCCTTTCCTTTGTTGAAAAAACAGAGAGTAACTTCCAGTGATTTCAAGTATAAATATTAATGGGCTATTAGGATATAGACTACAAAATTCTTGATGGCAACTGATGTTCAATACTTGATGGCAATGCTGTCTCGACCCAAGTCACACAAGTAGTATTCATAGGTGGGGTAGGGGGAGTACAATACGTTACTTCAGCTTCGACTAAAATCTACAAAGTATATACAACTCACTGCCTGCGTCACTTTCAGTGTGAAAGCGAAGCTACAATCAATTTGTACACAAAGGGGTTAGTGATCTAAACCCCACTTTTCTGGCAAGGTAGTCATCGGGAACACCTATGTCGCATTAATTCATCAGCGATACATGTTTCACTTGACGAACGACATCTCCCAACACATTGTCTGACATTTTGTTCCAGGACTCCGCACAACTTGTCCGTTGTCATATTCACATAATGTATGTTGTTGTTCTTGATCAATCTTGAAGGGAGCAACTTTGGATTCATCATTTGTCATGTTGTTTTTAGTTCAAATGCTTAATATTGATCATCTTCTCCCCTGCTTTGGTGTATATATAACCTCTCCACTCCCTCCCAAGGATATTCACAACATATAAACTATGTCCAAAGATGGAAACCAAGATGATCATGGTGGTTGTTACGGACCCGGAGATCGACTCCCGTCCCTCGGAGCAACTATAAGCCAGCCTACAAAGCTCAGAAAGTTCATTTTCAATCCATATGATCACCATTACAGGTGTGTAGCTGCAGAGAGACTCCCATAACCTTCTGATATCTTGCTAAAGATTGGAACAACCCCCATTATTCACTCTCTTTTTCTTTGTATTTATTTGACCCAGAGCCTGGGAGACATTCCTCATCCTTCTGGTTGTCTACTCTTGTGTTCATATATGAAATTCATGTATGTTTCCTGCTTCTGTCAAGTTAGCTCTCTTGTGTTGAATATATTCAACAACTTTCATTGAGCACAATGAGATATCCCAACATAACTTTATCACATTGAATAGATAGAAAACGCACTTTTGTACGTTATATGGAAGTTAAAAGAGAATATTGGTTGTCTAGAGGATGTTATTCTTCATGCCGTAGTAAATAGTACAATCTTCTAGAATATCCTTCATGCCATGCTAGGATATCCTGGCTTCCAGTATCTTGCCAGTTATTCAAAATTACCCTTCACATATATATATAACAATTTGTTGAAAAGTTGGCTCAACTTGATTAACTTGATTTTTTTGGAAATGGAAAGTACAATATATAGGCAAGGGTGACTCAACCCTTTATAGTACTTTTTCGATGTAAGACTAACACGACTAAATATAAAATGTAAGGATAACTATCTTCTACATAATTGATGCAACATGCTGAAAGGACCACTTATTTTCCTTTAAGAAGCTACGAAATACCCAATACTGGCTTTGTCTAGAAGTACTAACTACAAAATTCTTGTGGATAAGCTCAGCATATTTTGGTTGTCTCAGACAATGGGATTAATTGGTGAACTATCTTATTGGTGTTCCTTTGTTAGTATGCATAGAACATTCTCTCATTCTGTGACATAGTTTTATAGTGGTTTTTCTTTCTTAGCCAGCGAATCGAACTTTACTCCTTAGAAGTATCCCTGCTTCTTCGGGACAGACCTCCAATTAGGAAAGGCTGTAGTAAGTAGATATTTCATACATTATTTAGGTAATTGCAGTTGTGGATTTACGGGCTCCCAGTCTGTCAACTAAGAGTTAGAGGATGTATCATAGGAGTTGAAAGTTATATCCATTAGCGTATCTCAGATTCCTGGATGTCAGTGTGAGCATGAAAGTTGTTTAATATGGTGCCTAGGAACTTGCCTCAGGTGAAGGGTGCGGCAGGCATCATCTTGTAGTCATAATACTTAAACAAGAGCAATAATTCAATCAGAGCAATAGTTCTACATGGTGCACTTTACAAGTCTCTTAATTTGAGGTGGCTGTTATATGTCCTTAATGTATTTGATGTGTACCCTTTGTTTGAAGATCATAAACAATGATTAGTGGTACAAAATCAGTAGTCCCTTTACAAAATAAAACAAAGATAACTCTTGTGCTTAATGGAACCCTTTTTCTCTGTTTCACCTCCGCACTGCATTTCCCACTCAGTCTTTTACTACTATTGACAAAATCCAACCTCAATACACAGCAAGGCAAGCATTTGAGAACAATTTAAGGGAAAAGGGGAGAGTAATATGCACTATATGTGTTCGTACGGGAATTTTGCACGTGTGGGTGATTTTCTTCTTTCCTTTCTTCATCTTAAAAAAACTTGCCTTCTCTCTTTTACATTTTAGTTCAATTCTTCTGTGTTCTATAGTTAATTTCCCTCTACTTCATCCTATGTTAAAGCCAATACTTTGTTAATTTTGGTCTTTAATTTCCCTCTACTTCTGTTTTTTTTTTTACAAAAAGTTCCCCAAAAAGTGAAACTTCTAATCCTTGTTTACATTAAAAGCTCACTTGGACATTTGAAGTTTCTGGTTTTAAGGACTATAGCTGTTATGTATCACTAACATTTTCAATAACATCAGTTATAGAAAGATCAGTAGCGTCTTAAATGTTATCTTTGATGTCAGCTCAACATTCTGATGAAAGTACTAGGGTTCTGAATGAAAGTTTAAGTTCATCTACATCCCCTTTTTTGCAGGATTCCAGTGTCCAATATCCTTTCCTTCAAAGCAATTGATCACCAACTGGTGGTACAACACTTCAGAACAGATGGAGCAAGGATTCGAAAGTGTGGCACCATGCTATATATGCATATTAACTAGGCATATAGGTAACCTCCATTTATTTAATAACATACCATGCTATATATGCATATTAACTTGTGATGTACCTTTCCCTTTTTCCTTGAACTCAACTTGTCTAACTCACCCTACTAATACACTCAGTCTCTTACATTCTCCTACCAGTGCATACTACTTCTATAGCACTCCTGTTTGCCATACTGCAATTCACAGTTACCTACTATTAATCCTCGATACACACATATGAAGTCTTGCACCTAGGGTGTCCCTCCATACGGGTATGGCTCAAAATACCCTTTACTGACATCCTAACCTATTCTCGGTATTCGAAAGGACCCAAAGACACACACAAAAACCTGCATTTTGGTCACTGCCTCCTACTTCTCTGATACCCATATGTACATGCCCCCCTTCTCAAATATTTCATGGACACCACTTAGTGTGTCCTATCTTCCATGTAGATGGAAGTCCATGATTTGTACACTAAATAGCCCAATACCCCTTTGTTCTATGTACCCTGTCTTACCTTGGGTACTTGAGTGGCTTGGTTCAGGCTAGGGCACACATAGCTACTGTCCACTTTACATTGTATTCAATGTCACAATATCTTGCATCAAAGAACTAACAGCAGATATTGAGATACTTCTATGCTTGAATACATTCGCAAAGAACCTATCGCTCCCTTGAAAGCATTTGGCAATATGCCCTTTGGGCTTCATACTCCAGTTGGAAAGATGTGTATCACATGAAACAATTTAGTCATTATTTTACCTTCAATCCTGAAGGATGCTCTACTTCAAAAGCTCCAACCCAGTGTAGAATTTCTACCTACTACTACCTACAGAACTTCTGCATTGAGCTCCAACACAACAGCTTGTTGACTTGTCACCCCCAGTTTTTCAAATTAGGGGTATTTTCGTCCTCTTTCAAGTTTTATAATTTTTAGGAATTTTTATTTTTTATGTAATTTTTTGGGATTTATTTGGTTTGGTTTGGAATTTATCCAATTCGGACTCAAATTGGAGACCCGGGTAGCCTGGACCCTAGTGGGACCCACATACTAGCTGGGCTTAGCCCACATACCATCCTAACTAGGTTAGAAATCATAAACCCTATTTCTATGGCTTAATTAGTCATTTTAGAGCTTAATTAGTATTTAGAAATTAGACCGAACCAACCCGAAACAAACCGAACCCTACCTAAGTCTATTGGGTTTGGGGCTATTGGATCCTACCCAAAACCCACAAACCCTTTCCCCCCTACCATGGCCGGCCACCTATAGGGCCACCCCCTCCACCTCTTTTACTTCCTCACTAAATTTCTTCTTCTTCTCCATTACTTTCTTTACAACTCCTTCTTCTTCCTTTTCAAATCCACTTTTAGGTATGATTTTTAAACCCTTTTAAATTCCTCCTTTTTCATTTATTCCTTCACATAAATGATAGAGGGGATCATTCTCTACAAGTTGACCATAGCCTTTGTAGGTTCCCTTAAAATATAGGTTAAGGATTTATTATGGTTTAATCCTTTTTGAGAGTGGTATATATATATATATATACGTATATATATATATACATGTGTAAATATGTGTATGTATATGTATCTATATGTATATTTGTGTGTATGTGTGAGATTTATATATATATTTAGATATATATATATATATATATATATATATATATATATATATATATATATATATATATATATATATATATATATATATATATATATACATTTGTGCATGCTTGGGTGTTTTATATAGGTATGTATATATATATATTGTATATGTATGTATCAATGCTTAGAGTTGTGCATTAGAACTTATAGTTGTGCATTAGAGCCTTAGAGTTGTGCATGAGAGCCTTGTAGTTGTGCAGTAATGCCTTAGAAGTGTGCAGAATGCTATTCAGGAAAAACTGTGCAGTAGAGCCTTAAAGGTGAGCAGAGGAGCTTTAAAGGTGAGCAGAAGTGCCTTAAAGGTGAGCAGAAGTGCCTTAAAGGTGTGCAGGTTGTCCCAGTATGCTAAAATCCGAGAAATTGAGTATTTTGTGTGTTTGTGCTTTATGTGCATGTGTAAGGGAAATTGGAGAGTGTGTGTGTGTTTATATATAGATAGATACATAGAGAAGATTAGAAGAAGTTTAAGAATTAGAAGAAGTTAAAAGAATAGGAAGAAAATTGAGAAATAGGAAATAGAGGGGATCGAGTTAGAGGGCGAAACGGAGCTCGGAGTATCGGAATGAGATGAAACTTTGCGTAGGCCTAGGATACGTGAATTAGATTTTGCAGGTAGGCTCCAGAGTTGAAATCAGGGTCGTAGGGCGCCGGTATCGCGCCGTATCAGTGCGTATCTTGAAATATTCAAGATTTTGGTAACGGGCCGTATCATGGACCGGATGTCCACGTTACCTAGGTATTTTGGTAGGTAATATATGTATAGGCTAGTATCATACTATCCTGGGGAGATCGGGTCAAAATATCAAGCGTGGGTAGGCTAACTAGATAATCGCCGAAGGTAGAATTTTGCCCTTTTTAAGGGTAAAATAGGTATTTGGCCTATGGCCAAGATTTGGGTTTCGAAGTCCAAGATGGACTTGGATATGGGTTGTAGAGGTTGGTAATAGTTAGAAATAGCCGTCTAGACCTAGTCTTGACCCCGGTTGACTACGGTTGACTTTTTAGACCAAAAGTCAACTATAGGTCAACACTTTGCCCAATTTAGTTCCAAATTCTATTAGACTTGTGTAGTTGACCGAAAGTCAACTGTTAGTCACCAGTAACCTAGAGTTGACCTAGGGTTGACTAGAGTTGACCACGGTTGACCAGAGTTGACCAGTTGACCAAAAGTCAACTGTAAGTCAACCGTTGACTCAAATCGACCTAGATTAATTCCGTTTGACTTGCATTGACCCAGTATGACCTAGCTAGACCTAAAATGACTTAGATTGACCTCGTACAGTCTAGTTTGATGTGTTTTGACCTAGAATGACTTAAATAGGGTTTAAATTGATTTGACTTTACTTTCTAAGCATAGTATTGATACGTCTTGTTCTATATAGGTCCTCGAGATGCTGCATTTGCTCCAGTTGACATACCATATCATATTACAGGCGAGTACATTCTCTGACACTTTTCCAATTTATAATGATTGTTATGATTCATGTAATTAGTGTGGATATGCTTGTTCTCGACACATTAGTCACACGGATTGGTATTCATGGATCCCGACATGAGATATTATTCCTTGTTATCTTGGTATATCTTGTGCAATCCCCTTGTAGTTCTTGTACAGTATATGGACACCGATTCTCGAGGAGACTTGCTCCCTTCTCGTAGAATCTCGTGTCGTAACGTATCTTGCTTGGATCCACTCTACCAGTCGGGGACGGGGAGTACTAGTGTAGATGTGTGGTCATTATCCACCTTGTTTATTCTTGTAGACCTTGAATGCTACCAATCCTACACTCCACATAGGATTGGCTGATCAGTAGACCTTGTGCAGACCCAAGCCAGCCACATATTGTAGCTAGTACTCACACACCTAGAGATATGATTCTTGATTCTTGTACATGCCATGATCAGTTTACTTGCCTTGTTCTAGCTCTAGTTTTACAGCTTACCTTGCCATGATACTCACATGTACATTCCATGATTTTCTTGTATATACTCTCTATTTACAGTCTTATAGCTTTTGTCATATCTTGTGAACTGTTGTTAGTAGATTGTACTCGTTCCATCCTGACAGGATATATTGAAAATATTACAGATGCAGATGAGGGAGACTACTGCACCTACTATGGTCCGGATGACGTAGTGGGCATAGACTTGGAGACTTTAGTCCAGCAGGGCTTAGCTCCGCCTGACGAGACCTTACCACTTGCTTAGTTAGAGTAGGTCTTTATACTGGACTTTGTCTCCAGCTACTTTTGAGACTGTTATTACTATGGATTGTATTAGAGACTTGGACTTGTATATATTCTTGTGTTGGACTTGACATATTATTATTTTATTATCGTCTTATTGTCTTTATCTTTCAGTCTTTACTTTGTTATCTTAGAGTCGTGATTGAGTACTCATATATATTCATTGCTTGTCCTCCATTCGGAGTTGACCATATTCTCGACAGGTTTTGATATATATATATAAAGTGTTTAGAGTAGAAAACCTACAGCATTCCACACCGTTTTTACGGTGAGGGCTGGGCGTTGTCACGTGCACGTGCCCTTATAGCGGGTGCGGGTCATGACATGACTTGGTCAAGGATATAAGGAGATCAGATTTCAACTTTTGTAAAAATTAATGCAAATAACTAATAACTGCCGTTAAGATCGATCTCCCAAGACATCATTCAACAACTGAACTCCAATTGTTTCAGTTATGAGTCAATGGATTATGTATAGATGTTTATCAACTATCAAGAGGTCCTGAAACTACTATGCCTCTCTAACAATAACACATAGGTACTTATGTATTCAACTAGTACCCATACTCACCTGCCACCAAGTCCCTTGTTGTAGTCTCATACCTGGGTTCTTATCTAGGCTGGGATAGGCCTTCAAACTGCTGTTTGCAGTTGTCACACTGAAATGCACTTCCCTTTCCTTGTACGCCTACGAGTTTGGTTTTCATCCTAGTATCCTCTATAAACGTGTGGGTACTGGTGCATTACACATATGTGCATCCTAGCCCTCTAATCCAAGGGAGTACCTGTCCTCATGTCCAAGACACCCTCATACCCCTGCCCTGTCCTGTGCAGAAAAATAGATGGTCTTGTTGGCAATGCCTCTCACAGGGAACTAGAGGGCAGATCACTACCAAGTTCCAACCAGCCTTCAAGTATGCAACTATGAGTTGGTAGTGGTGTTGTGAAAGTTTCAGTAAGCTTTGCTCTGTATATACCTCATAAAGAACTTTTGTTATGAGAGAAGGTATCCGTGAGGAGAATGATCAACTTCAAGACCAAGAAGGTAACGAAGAGGATCGAGACCCTTCATCTCAAATAATTGTGTGTGCATAATTACTACCAATACTAACCACATCATCAATATATAATGGTAGTAATGTCCCAGAAAGGGTATGTGAGCAGAGTAGGGTCATAAGAACTCATAAAACTCCAGTAGCATGAATTAGCAGTACTGAAGTTTACCATTGGCAACAAGTTTGACCTTGTACCTACCAATAATACCATCAGACAGTCTCTAACCCTGGTTATACTCTCCCCTATTTGAATACAAGCACTCAATTGCCCACAAGTCCTGACATCCTCCCTGTTGGCCCATGTGGTCATATGGTCAAACCTGATTTTAATAATTGAATAAACTCTGTCTGGATATACAAAGCTAGTCGGGACATCTCGGACTCTTGAACATGATCAAGCATGGCTATCCACTGAATTCAAGACCGAAGATCTGTTTGCCTACTCGAGTCTGTAATTCCTTATGCAATATATTTTTCATTTTATTTGAGTCTAGAAATATGTTGTACACCGAGTCGTACTGGCAAATAGGCTACCCTTAAATGAGTTCAAAATGTTTTTAAAATGTCCTCTCAAAAAGGTTTACAAAAAGGTTTTCAAAAAGGTTTTCAAAAATCACCAAAAAGCTTTTTCAAAACCCTAACTAAACCCTGACTAAACCCTGACAGAACTCGGACCGAGTTCGGCCAGAGTTCGGCCAGAGTTCGGTTAGTGGCCGTTGTGATTTTGAATCCTTGGAACTTGGTCCTCCTGCAGTTGCGAATTTGACCGAGATTTGCTCATAGAGTTCTGCCCGAGTTCTGCCCGAATTCTGTCAGAAGTCTGCCTTTGAAATTCCTATAAATAGAGAAGGATTTCAATCATTTCAACTCACTCATTCACTTTCAATCTTCTCTCTATCTAAAGCTTTCAGTCTTTCAAAGAGTTTTCTAGAGCTTTCAATTTCAGATCCCAAGCCAATTACAATCCTCTAGTCGATTTGCCAGTGCGGTACGGTCTAGAAGTTTCTGAGAGATTGTAATCAGAATGCTTGATTGAAGAATACCTCTTCACATTTGAAGTTGGACGAGTTCTTCGTATCAAAACTCGCATTGTAGAAGTTGCAAGGACTTCGTAAGAAAACTTGCGTTTTTCCAATAGTGGATTCAACTGGTAGCAAGAATTCTACCGACTGGATTAGTCCTCAACAGAGGGATACTAGTATACATCGCTGTCTTTGCGTTTGCTCTTTAAACTCTGTCTTTACTTTATTTCAGTTGTGATTAATATTCTGTGACTGTGCTGCTAACATTTTTTTTAATTAGCATTATTCCGCTGCCAACTCTATTCACCCCCCCTCTAGAGTATTACGCTTTACTATTACGTTCCTACACTCCCCAGGTTACTCTCTCTTTGTTCTGTGCAGAGTGCAAACCAACATTGGATGCGGTTTGCACCTAGGACTGCTACCTATCCTGTTTAACCTCATTGAGGATATTGAGGTAGAGGCCTCAATTGCTGAACATACAAATCGGCACAGGGTTGTGTGTCCTGGGTATCAGGATACGTAGACATATCCTGATCAGTCTACTGAATAGGGTCCTGTGTCTGTTTGGGAGAATATTGGCCTAAGGGATTTACAATTTAACTACCCTCAAAATCATATAAATGCTTGTATGCCTATCTTTGGAGGTTTATGGGTGTTGGAATGCCTGTACCTGCTGAAACCTGTTTTTGGAGGTTTATGGGTGTTGGAATTCCTGCAGTTGCAGAACAAGGAAGATTTCGTATGCTACTTCTTCCTCCTTGCTGCTGTCAACTAACAGCTGCGCCATAAAAGTTTGCTCTCGAGGTTCTACAAGCTATGATATGATGTCAATCCCTCTCTGCAGCAACGACATTATGTTTGCATGCTGGAGAAAAGGTTGGCGTCTATTAACATCTATATTCCCTTATTTTGTTCTTGCAAGAAGCTGTCTCTGGATAATTGGGTCCCAGTGTGCAAGTGCACATGTAACTTTCTCTGTTCCCTATGGTAAAGTATTTATTACATACATTTAGTCATGCCAGTTCTTTTCTTGTCTTTCAGTTTGACTCATCCAGTTGGAGTTTCTGTCTTATATGTCAAGATCTTCCAAATATTTTGCATTGTGGTACCATATTTGAATTATGATTCTTTTTGCAGTTTGCAATTGTTTCTTATTATACCATGTTTGTCTATATTGTAACACACAATTTTATGGCTCGTTGGATGGTCCCTTCCACATATACCAGCAGTTAGCGGGGAAAGGAGGCTATAAGGTCTCTTCTGATGATTCAATGCATTTGGTTGAGGCATTGAGGTGATCTTTTTGAGTAATTCATGCCATTTCATTTTTCATGGAATTTCACTTCTCGTTTCTTGTTCTATGTTTAGCTCGGGGCACAATACATGTGGCAGTTCCACTATCTATGTTTAAGCTCCATAACACGTTCAATCATTTTTGAGTTTCTTTTTCAGTGTGGTTATTACCGAACTGCCATCAGAGCATGCTAAGAAAGCTTTGGAGTTAGTTTGTATGCCATCTGTTACTGCTCTACAGGTTAATATTGACTCAATAGATTATTTAAGATGTAAATCATGTCGACATTATACTGATATTCTGAACAAGCAGGAACTTACTTGTGCAGAATGTTCTGGGCTGGTTGCATATATGGAAGGAACAATGGTGGTGACAAATTTGGTTTCTTTTCTCATTCAACACTTGAGTTTCTGCTGGAAAGTAGATTTTGTCCTGTAAGTTTAAGACAAAGGGTTGGCACAAAATATCACTGCAGTAAATTTAATTTTTAGTTAATTGTAGTGATTGATTAGAAACTATACAGACCTTCAAGCAATGTCGAAATTATTTAGAATCAGCTTGGATTTTTCGTTCGGTATAATATTGTGATGTTTACTAGATCCTTTTTCATCTTCAAGTTCAAAATATTTTCATAATTTGATACAGATGCAGAAAGAGAATATGAAACATGCATTCACTATACATTTATTTTAAGCATCATTTGCTTATCACTTGCATCATTTTATCTTCTTCAACATTTTAACCGATAATGATCCAATAATATATGAGTATTTACTTTGATATCGAAGTAACATTAAAGTTGGAATGCATAAGGTGTATCCAACATATATCTGACTGACATGAATTGGAGTATTCAAATGTCTGATAAAGCATAGTTTATTTCCTCTCTACCATTCATTGTTTTGAGTTGTTTCTTGAATTATACAGTCTCGTATTCTCCAATTTTTTGTTCATTGTTTTGAGTTGTTTGTTGAATCATGCAGTCTTTCTTTTCTGGTTGTTCGTGTACAGTTAGCAGGTTGCTAATATATTGGCATATCTTCATTTGCAGGTCCTTCAAAAGCATTCTGGATATGCTAAAATGATGGACGACGATCTTGTGATGATAAAAAGTTTGGGTTAATTTTTGGGTTCATGTTGGATATACTAAAAATATGGTGTAATGGTGGAGACAATGGGTTCATTTTGTAACTGATGTTGTGGGTATAGTATTTTGGATTTATTTTGGAAAAGGTGGTTAAGGATGCTTAATGGGTTCAACATTTTGTATGTAATGGTGGAGACAATGGGTTCATTTTGTAACTGATGCTGTGGGTGATGTATAGTATTTTGGAAATGGTGGTTAAGGATGCTTAATGTTAAGCTTTTTGTTGTTTATCAATTGAACATATATAGTTATATATGGATTTTGTTGTCTTCTACTTAATGGTAAAGAATGCTTGATGTTGTTAAGCTTTTTTTTGTATTGGAGCTCTGATACCTGGAAATACATCTGAGGACAAGCTTGACAACGGCCATGATCATATGAATTATGTGTATTTAAATTGTATATTTTATAGCTGAAAAATACAAACAATAATTTCATAAGTATTACTTTTGGGACGGTTATGTAATTGTCCTAGATATAAACGACATCCTTTTGTAACGCTGACAAATTTTTTTAGGACGGATGTTATTCGTCACAAGATCTTTTATTTTGGGACCGTTTTGTAAACCGTCGTAAACATATAATAATTCAAACTCTTTTGGTACGGTTAGATTTTTCGACCCTAAAACCAAATTAGGACGGTATTTTTCGTCCTAAAACTTTTTGCCACGCCACCCTAATAGCACTGTCACTTACCGTCCTAAAATTCGTCCCAAATTACAATTTAGGACTGATTTGGGTCTTTTTAAGACGGATTTTTGGTGTCCCAGAAAGACACTTTTTTTGTAGTGCCACCATCCCTCACACCTCCTGCTACATTTGCTCCATCCGACACTACTACTTATTCCTCTCCTCCAATTGAAGTCCGACACGTGGCGGGTTGTAGGAATGTTATAAGCATTAGCGCCTTGTTTGGTTCACGGAAAGGAAATCAATTCCCATGTATTTTCCATGGGGATGGGAAAGTAGAATTTCTATCAAATTTTCTTTCCTATGTTTGGTTGGTGTAGGAAAGGAAAGAAAAAATATAACATTGTTCCAACAATATCCAATGTCAACATAATTATAATGAAGAGTTAATTGGTAAAATATGTAATATTGTTTGGTAATTAATGTTTGGTAATTAATGTTGGGAAAGGAGGAGGAAAAATGAATTCCATGGGTCATGAGAGGAATCATTTCCACTTCTATTTTTCTCCATGTCAGAAAAATGTTTCTCAAATTTGTGGCTACCAAACAAAGAAAAGGAACAAGTTTTTTTTTTTCGGATTCCTTGAAGCCGTGAAACAAACGAGGCCTAGGTGTAGGCATAACAAAGCTCTTTCTCAAATCTGGACTTAGTAATACTGGCCTAGTGCGAATAAATTTTGTAGTGCCTCTATAATTGAACTTTTATAATCCAAAAAGTCTCGAATAAGTTTTGTAGTGTCTATATAATTAACCTTTTTTATAATCGAAAAAAGTTTCATCATCAGAAGCAAACTCTTTTTTGCTTCCGATGGAGTCCGCGAAGACATACGCGAAGCAAGCGTCTCTGCTATGGCTGGCGGGGTTCGGACAGGCCTGCTGCCTCCACAGAGTCTTTCTCTTGTGCAAAAGGTTCCTCCTTTTTTTCTACAACATTTTTTTCTTCTGATTTTTTGTTTTTTGTTTTCGATTTTTTTCTCGTTGTTGATGATTTTTCGTCGTTTTTTTGTTGTTCGATTGGTCCAGTTCGAGGATGCTATCGGTCAGAACGGGGCAGTGCTTCCTCCTCAACGGCTTTATTTTCCTGGGAAGGTGAGATTTTTTTTTCTTCTTCTAGGGTTTCGATTTTGACCCAGAAATTTTAGTTAGATTATGAAAATGGTCGGAAATGATCGATTTTGGTGTGATTAGCATATACGAGTTCAATTTTGGTCCCTCAAAATTTATATTTTTTAATTGGAAAAATTGAATTTTGGTTGAAAATTTATCCAGGGTTGCGGCTTAATCCCGAAATTTCACTTGACGTATGAAATTGGTCGAAATATCTGATTTTGGGATAATTAGCATATAAAAATTTAAATTTTGTTCCTAAATTTTACTTCTTTGATTGAAAAAAAGATCAACTTTGGGTCTAATTATATGTAATTGGAGGTAGTTGTTGTAAGAATATGAACACATGCCATTGAAATTTGACCACGATAGATAAAACTGACTAGTAATTTAAGCAGTTTTATGCGTTAATAGCCCTAGTTATTGAGTCATTTTATCCTAATCAGAACGGTTGGGTTAGAAGTTAGTACTTCAAAGGAATCAAATTAACGAAATAAGGTTGCATTGCATGGTTGGGATTAAATGGGTTAGTATTTGTTTCAATTGGTTAGGTAAGAGGGAAGTGGTGATGGGTATACTAGTTCCATTGCAAAAAATATTTTACTATATTCTACAACAGAAACAACAACCAGCCCTTTATCCCGAATCTTTGGAATCAGCTACATGAATCCTGGTCTTCCATTAAGCTATGTTAAAGGTCATCTTTTCTCTCATATTAAGACAAGTCGTATCCTTTTTCACGCCTCAATAATCCAAGTTATTTTAGGCTACCCTTTCCTCTCCTCTCTCCATGGTAGTCAAAGGCGCATCTCGCAACAAGGCGCATCATCTGCGCCTCGTACCTTACTAGACGAGACACATTTTTTCGGGTGCACCCAAGGTGCGCCTTGGTGCGCCATTCAGCAAGGTGCAACCAAAAAAATGTGTGCCTTATGTGTTTTTTAACAAAACTTTGAGGCTGGAGATGACCCTTACCTCATACAAGTGAGAGGAATAGGAGGGAGGTAGTGAAGGACCGTCGAGCACCTCTAGAGGGGGGTGAATAGAGTGTGTGTGCAGCGGACATAATCACCACTTAAAAAATTAAGCAATTATAAACTATGGCAGATAAAAGACGACAAATAAAATACAGTAAAGTAAGAGTCAACAAATTCAAACTCAGTGACACATCGATATATACTAGTCTCCCTCAGAGAGGATTAGTCCAGTCTCGAGTACTCTTGTTCGATGTTAATCCACAATGGCACAAGCTTTAACTGAGCGCTTGCAACTCTTATAACACCGTGATTGGCGACAAGTGAATGACCGACTACACAATACCGTACTTGGTGACGAGCGCACGACCGACTCCAAAAAGCAATATGAAAATTGGAACATTTTCTGAATGCAGCCTCCGATACAACTCTTCAATACAAAACTCTAGATTAAACAAAAACTGGACTGGCTTGGCTAAGAGTCGTAAAAACTTAGATATGAAAATAAAAAGCTCAAAACACTTTAGATAGAGAAGAGAAGAGATGAGATGGGATGAGTGAAATGAATGACAATCTCAACTCTATTTATAGTGATTTTGGAGACCGAACACGGGCAGAGTTCGGGCAGAGTTCGGATGCAGAAATCTCGCATTCGAATGTTGGATGCAGATTTAGAGGGAATGGTTAAAACCACCCTGACCGAACTCGGACCGAGTTCGAACTGAGTTCGGACAGAGTTCTACCAGAACTGTTTTGGCCAAATGGTTGGGTCTTGGGCCTTTTAGTTTGTGGACATGTGGATTGGTAGGTTATATTTTTGTGGACTGAGAATAGCTAAGCCAGTATCGATTCGATCAATATCACATTTTTTCTAGACTCAATAAAAGAAAAAATACAGAATAAATATGATGACCAATAGCCCTTTTGATGACGCCTTTCTACTGACATTTGAGCATACTTGAGGACGCCTTTTTCCTTGACGGTAGTCGTCCAAAGATAAACAGATCTGAAAATCTGAATACCTTTCGGGGGCTTCACCCCTGAACCCCCACGGGAGACGCTGTCCCCTCGACTTCCGTTTGCTGACCGGGCAGCGGAACCCCCGAATACGAAGTCCCGGATAGATCGTTGGGCGGTTCAGAGAAAACTTCTTGTATAACGTCGTCTTTGGTCCATCATTAATTCTTCATTGCATATGTCCTGGTTTAATCATGCTTAGTGCTTGTCTGCAAGTACATGTTAGACGAACAAAACAATATGATGTATATACAAGCATAGCAATATGATATAGTGAACATTTAGGACAATGCTAAGTTTAAGTAGCAACATGTAGTGTTTACATGAATATTAGTGACGTCATTATATTAAACTTAATTGATTAGCCATATTAAAAAACATGATACAATCATTTGGGCTAACAGGTAGCTCTTTCCACGTTTGCTAAAGTTGGTTACAGTTGGACTTGAAAAACAAAAATCTGCTAAAAATATGGTAGGGAGAATACAATTTTTTGTTAGTTATGTTGAGTGCTATTGCTGCTCTGTTAGTTCACTTGGTTATGTTTTAACATATTTCTGTTGATTTTAATATTTTAATTTTATTTCTTACATTACTAATTTAATTATTTATGTATATTTTTATTTTTATTTTATTTTGCGCCTCGTTTCACTCGGACACTCGCCTTAAGTGCACCTTGTGCCTCGGGTGATATGGACCCTTTGCGCCTCGAGTGCGCCTTGCACATTTGATTACCTTGGTTCTCTGACAACACCAAAAGTCGTATCCTTTTCACAGCCCCTCAATAAAGGATTCGAGGTTATCTTAGGTCTACCCCTTTGTCAGGGAGTTAGTATTTTTGCCTACTTTTCGATCAGTGTGGTGCACAAGCTTCCTACTCGAAGACCCGTGCCAGCCCTCCCTAAACGCTTAGCTAGATCGCTAAGGCGGAAATGAAAACAATGTGGAGCAAAAGAAAAAGATTGGAAGATTGAAAACTTTACTATACTAGAGAGTTTACAACTTCTTGGATGATGAGGAAAAAATAAACCTCCCACTTATTTATAAGACCTCAAAGGGCTTACATAAATCTTCTGAAACCATCATATTTTAGAAAATATTCTTGGGTCTAGATATTTTCAAGGAAGACCCTGGAACATTTAGAAAGCTTTGGAGACTTCATGAATTTTCAAGAAGACTACCACATTCTGGAGACCTCCAACAAATATCGGTCCGTAAAGGGTTATATATATCCGTCTCGGTAGGGCTAAAAATCTTGTGTGTGGCATTCTCCCCAAATATTTTGTCGACGCCCTCGTCGACTGGTACACCAAGTCTCGGAACAACTTCCAATCTCGTAGGCATGTTCGTTGCGTGTCGTTTCTTCTTTGTGCTTCTTGTGCGACACTTCCCGGGCTTGTCCATCTTCTCTATAAGATCAGAGCAAACTGCTTCGCTACATCAACTTTCACCTTGGTATGTGCTCTCCTCGGCACAGGAAGAGGCTCGAGTAGGCTATCAGGTCGTCGATTTACGTTATCTCGTGGGTGCACATAATTCTCTAAACCTCCGCGCATGCGAGTCCTATTGCAATTCTGTCGACCCGAACGTCCACTACGATCGTTGAGCAGTCCACGACATGCTTCTCCTTACTCGTGCCTAACTTGGTAGCACGATCCACCTCCCTTCAAGGAAGTGATTTCTCAGGACACCCCTTTGCAACACTCTTGGTCTCACTTGGAGATCTTCCTCGAAGTCCTTCATCTCGAGCACTGCTAGGTACGTCGTATTCCTTTTGCTACCCTTCTTAAGCTAAATGGCGGAGATAGGTTTTTCCTTCGATGGCTTATCTCGTGCAATTTTTACCATGTACGACGAGCCTTCCTCCATGAAACTGACGACTCCCAAGTGTGGCATTGGAACCGTCTTCGCCGCGATTAAGAAATTCATGCCAAGTATCATCTTGAAGTCGTCCAACGACATAGTGGTAAAATTGGCAACTCCCGACCAATGTCCCACCTCTAACCGAACTCCCTTGGCTACTCTTTGGACAAGACATGCCTCCGCATTGACCACTTTCATCTTGCTTGAATTTTTTTCTTGGCTAGACCCAAGCGACGGACTTCCGAGTCCGAGATGGAAGGTATGAGTGGCGTCCGTGTCAACCAACGCCCGTGTGCTCATGCCATTGATCCTCACGTCAACGTACATGAATGTCCTGTTCGGAGTCTTCGACACAACATGCTTGGTCTTGAGGGCGTTAAGTGCAACTCCATGTGCGCTCTCACTTTGTACTCCTCGTACTCCACCTTCTTGCTTCGGACGACATAGCCACGTTTGCTCCTCTTCTGACAATCCCGATTATAGTGATTTTCTCCACATATGAAGCACGAAACTACTCACTCGAGGTGGGCCTTCTCGTGCTTCTTTCTTTCGGACGGACCCTCCTTGGGAGAGCTATCATGCTCTCCCCCACTATTCTCTTTGTGTCCATAGTTTTAAAAGGCGAAAGGCGCACCAAGGCGCAAAGGTTCCTGGAGCCTGAGGCCCTAGGCTCAAGGCTCAAGGCGCGCCTTTTGAAAGCTAGACGCATTTTTTTCTTTATATGTAAAAAATATCTACATTTAAAAACTTAGCTACATAGAAGTCCAAATTCCTTGAAAATATCACTAATTATAGGCACAAAATTATTCTTTATATATATATATATATATATATATATATATATATAACACTCTAAAAGCCCATTAGATATAAATAACCCAAACTATATACATATAATATACAAACCACATATATACAAGCCTTTAAATATTGAAGTACATTCTAATTTAGAAAACAATCTAAAACCCACAATAATTTTAATGACAATAATTTCTATACTTTTCAATAAAGCCCATAAACTATATAACAGGTATATAGAAGGTTGGAATATATATATATATATATATATATATATATATATATATATATATATATATATATATTAAAGTAACTTTACGCCTAGGCGCGCCTTGTTGAGCGCCTGGAGCCTGCGCCTTTCTACACTAGGCGCGCACTTTTTTAAGGTGGTGCACCTGGCTTGTTCCTAGGCGCTATCCCTGCGCCTTGCACCTAGGCACGCTTTTTAATTCAATGCTTGTGTCACATCCCGATTCCGTAGAATCGATAGTCGTCCCCCGGACGTGATGTCGTGCGAACCTAAGTTGCGATCGCACAAGGCATAACGTCCGGGAGACGACTATCGATTCTACGAAATCGGGACGTGATATAATGGTACCAGAGCACGACTTTACATCCTTTGGCCTTCCGTCTAGAGTCTCAAACCTTTGACCTCGCATCGATGAGATAAGTTGTTCCATACAATGAGTACGTAATATCTTGAGACTGATGTGTGTGTCTACATATTGTAGAAGTGACGGAATCCGTGGCAGAAACCGCAGCCGAGCAAGAACAAAGTGCTTCGAGTGGTTCGAGCAGTTCACGGGCTGGACCTTCTAACAATGCTATCGAGAGGATGCTGTGCATAATGGAGGCGAAGCAGAAACAGTCTGAGAACCGACATCTGCAGACGGAGGCGCGGCAGGCCCAATTCGAAGCTCGCTTTGATGCCCAAACCAAGATGCAGCAAAAGCAACTTGATACTCTGCAACAGATCGTCCAGACGATTGTGGCCAACGGAAACTCTGCAACTGTGCCTACTGTCACCGAGCCGATAGGTCAACCCATCGAAGTCGATCGAGAGGAGCCCGAGCGTCAACCTGCGGCACCGAGAAGTTACAACTTTGAAGTGTCAGAATTCAAGAAAGCGTGCCGCACCTCTTTCAGCAGCACCGAAGGCCCTTCTGTGGCAATCGACTGGTTGGAAGAGCTGGAAGATCACTTCGAGCTCCTCGGCATTGAAGAATCCAAGCAAGTCTCCTGCGCACAACTTCCAACTCGTTTGAATGCGTAGGACTGGTGAGCCGTGCACAAACGAGCGATCCGACGCGACAACAACTCAACGTCGATCTCTTGGACCATGTTCCGCAAAGCCTTTGAAGTCGAGTACCTTCCCTCAGCCGTTCGTCAAGAGAAGGAAAATGAATTCATGCAATTGAAGCAAGGGATGAAGAGAGATGTGGTACTTTTCGTGTTGCAATGCATGGCTTGTCAGCAGATGAAAGCTGAGCATCAGAGACCGGACGGGGAGATGCAGAACCTTGCCATTCCAGAATGGAAATGAGATCACATCACTATGGACTTTGTTGTTGGCCTGCCGAAGACGCCACGGGAGAACGATGCCGTGTGGGTTATCGTCGATCGATTAACCAAGTCAGCGCACTTCATTGCCATTAAAGTCACTTGAAGCGTCGATCGCCTTGCTCAGATCTATCTTGATGAAATAGTTCGGCTGCACGAGATACCGATATCCATCGTCTCAGATCGAGATGGGTGGTTCGTGTCTCGCTTCTAGTGTAGTCTTCAGTCAACAATGAGGACCAAGTTAAAGTTTAGCTCAGCTTACTATTCTCAGACCGATGGCCAAACAGAACGGGTGAACCAGATTCTCGAAGACATGTTACGTCTCTGTGCAATCGACTTGAAGTCAAGCTGGAATATTTATCTACCATTGGCCGAATTTGCATATAACAATAGCTATCAGTCCAGCATCCAAATGGCGCCTTATGAAACCTTATACGGTCGGAAGTGTAAATCGTCCATTTGCTGGGATGAAGTCGGAAAACGGCAAATACTCGGTCCGGAGCTGGTGGAACAGACCATGGAGAAGGTCAAGCTCATTCGAAAAAGACTGACGATTGCACGGAGTCGGCAGAAGAGCTACGCCGACACCCACCGACAGCCCCTTGAATTCCTGGAGGGCGATCACGTGTTTCTGAAAGTCACACCTATGCGTGGAGTCACGAGATTTGGAGCTAAAGAAAAGTTGAGTCCAAGATTTGTCGGTCCTTTCGCGATATTGAAGCGAGTCGCCCCAATAGCTTACCAGATCGCATTGTCGCCAACACTGTCAGATGTGCACAATATCTTCCACGTCTCTCAGTTGTGGAAGTACGTGCACGATCCGGGCCATGTGGTAGATTTTGGTCAGTTGAATCTGCAGGCAGACTTGTCATATGTAGAAGAGTATGTGCAAATTTTGGAGCGCAAGGATAAACTGCTTCGAAATCGTGCTATCCCTCTCGTCCGCGTTCTCTGGAGAAACCATTCGGTCGAGGAATCGACCTGGGAGAGTGAATCAGAGATGAAGGAGAAATTTTTTTCATTATTCTCTTCGAGGTAGGTTCTATTCTTAAGTTTCGAGGACGAAACTTTTTCTTAGTTGGTTATGGTGCAGTGTCCCGTCCATACATCGTGCTCCGTTTCTGTCCACGGGGTGCGCGAGAAAGGAACACTGCCATTACCGATTCAGTCGGAACCGATAGATCGGGATCGATTGAAATGGTCGAACAGGAACGATTGAATTAAGATTCTTTTTCTCGTTATGGAAAGGCTTCTTCGGAATCAAGTCCCATATTCAGTGGGTTGCGCCTCGAGGATGGACTCTGCGGCTGAATCGGGAGAGACCTCCCGTTGCTCTGCTTTTCATGCCGCACTTGCTTCTTTGGTTTTGGTTTTCTGAATGCGTTTTCGTGAATATTTTCGATGGTTTTTATGGCTTTCATTTTCGAACTCGCATTTATATATCGAACTCCTTGAATAATACAGTGTTCTAATCAGTTGCTTGTGCAATTTCAAGTAATCGCGTAGGCGACGACTAGCGCGACCAACAAGTCTCTCGTCTCGAACAAAAATCAAGGTGAGTGGCTGACCCTTCTCTTCTCGACCCCCTTCTTAGTTCAATCGATAACATTATTGCGAATGAAATGGTAGATGCAAGGGCACGAACACGTCTACTTATCTTATAAAACTGTGTTAAACAAAATATTGACTCATTGAACAATTGATACCACGACAAAGCGGGACACGATGAAATGATTAAGTTCTCAAAAATGTAGACCATACTTTGGTAACTAAATTGTTCTAACACTGTCATGGACAACTTGTCGACAAGGTAAAAGTTTTCTCGAGCGGCACCCCGGGGCCACGGGACCGTTTCGGCCTAGGGGGAAATACGGTATAGCTGTGCTAGTTAATAGCACGGGTTAAGCGGGGACTTTCAGTGGGGCTCGCTATTTACGTTGAAAGGGCCCCGACTAACAAAAGCTATGAGTCCAGGATGGCTTGTTGTGTTAGTGACCAAACACATAATTTGCTCACGCTATACTAGCAATAACAATTGACAAGGAAGAACATGGTAAGTCTCACGTTGCACGACACGCTCTGCCGTGGGTAAGTTCTAGCGTAATTTATATTATGCCTGTCATATGCTTGTCTGAAATTCATTAGGATGGTTAGAAAGATTCACAAAACTAAGTCATATAAACGCTTCAACCAAATGAGAGCATGAAACTTAATTTGCCACACACCAGTACAAAGTGTAATGTACTGATCTTCGCTCTCCACAGGTACCCGAACCAAGAAGGGCGTGCCACTTAAGCTCAAGGCGATGCAAGTACATTTGAAATCTCGTCCGTGTGTTGAAGGCTTGTTTTGATCCTTTTGAAGACTCCACATTCAGTCTAGAAGAAAAGATGTCTCGACTCGCCACAATACCAGGTGGAATAAAATGTTTTGCTTGTAAATGGGGCATAATATATGGAACGACTATCTCATCAGCGTTGATTTTATAATCGAGTCATGTTGTAGCCCGCGAGGCAAATAAATGTAACAGAGTCATGTAAATGATGTTTATTATCAATAAAAGAAAAGTTTCTTCTGTTTTCAAATGTGTTTGTTCAATTTCTCTGCGTACTCTACTTGATGTGTTTCGGATAAACTTATGACTATGTCTTGTGCGATCGCAACTTAGGTTCGCACGACATCACGTCCGGGGGGCGAATATCGATTCTACGGAATCGGGACGTGACACCTTGGTGGTCTTTGGCTTGACCTTGACATCATTATCGTCCTGCATGTACTCGACGAGCCACTCGGCTGCTGCCACAACGATGTTCAAGTCTTACATCCATTATCGCAACAATTTTTGAGCAATCCATGGTTGAAGTCCATTGAGGAAGAAGAATAGTCGATCCTCCTCGCCCATGCTAGATATCGCGAGCATCAAACGTGTGAACTCCGCAATGTACTCTTTGATCGTCCGGTATGTTTGAGTTGCCGCAAGCTCCGCCTCGCTGCAATGTTCACATTCTCCAAATATAACCGAGACGATCTCCTTCTTGAGATCCTCCCAACTCTGTATTGAGCACAAATCCTTCTCGGCTTCTATGCACCTATGACACCACCACAACATAGCATCATCAGTGAAGTGGAGTGAAACAATGTCCAACTTCTCGGCCTCATCGTTGATGTGCAATGCCTTGAAGTATACGTTCCACAAGAAGTTCTCCACTTCTTTGATATCTCGTACCCTATTGAAGGACTTTGGCTCGAGGATCTTTCTTCTTGGTGCCTCCCTACTCGAACGTCCACCGTTCGCAACGGCCTTTTAAAAAATGGCAACTTTAGTCTTGAGTTATCCGCAACTCTCGACCACGACATTTAACTCCTCGTAGTCTCGGACCTTTCCGTACAAGTCTTCAATCTCCACACCATGTGCCTTGAGCTCATGCTCAAGAGTGGATTGGATCTCTTGGAATTGCTTTCGAAAAATTACCATAGACGAAGCGACATCACTCTCCAGCCCGTCGTAGAACTCCTCTAGCGTCGTGTTGCTGTGCTCCACGGAGCCCATGCACATCTTTCTCCATGCCTCTCGAACCTGTCTTCAAGACCTTAAGGCGTTCCTCAAGATCGGCAAGGCTATGCTCCATCGTAGGCTCCTTGCTCTTTCCCTTCTTGTGGGTCTTGACTTATCCTCCTTAGGGGACGCGGGCCTCTCATGGACATTTTCGGATGTCGACATGGCAGCAACCGACCTTCGTTCTGATACGACTTGTCATAACTTAGTGTTTTGCCTACACTTCGATCCGTATGGCGCACAAGCTTCTTACTCGAAGGCCCGTGCCAACCTTTCCTAAACGCTTAGCTAGATCGCTAAGACGAAAATCAGAACAATTTGAGCAAAAGGGAGAGATTGGAAGATTGAAAACTTTATTATACTAGAGAGTTTATAACTTCTTGTGTGGTGAGAAACAAATGAGTCTCCTATTTACTTATAAGGTCTCAAAGGACTTACATGAAACTTCTGGAACCATCATATTTTAGGGATTATTCTAGGAAATATTCTCGGACCTAGATATTTTCTTGGAAGACTCTAGAACATCTAGAAAGATATGGAGACTTCATGAATCTTCAAGAAAACTCCACATTCTGGAAGCCTCCAGCAAAACCATGGTCCGTGGAGGGTTATACAGATCCGTCTCGGTGGGACGAAAAATCTTGTACATGACACTTTGCTTTAGAAGCTCCTTTGATTAATAATCTATCACTCATCGTAACTAGTGCACATGTCAAAGCCATTTCAAACAATTCTGTCTCATCTTATCCTCGATCGACCACTTTCAATTTTCTGTGAATGCAATCATTTCTTCTATCTTTTGATATTTCATCTCAGCATTCTCATTTCAGCTATATTCATTTTTTGAACATGTTGTTTCTATGTGCTTAACATTCAGAGCCACAAGCCAAGCTGGTCTTATTGTTGCTCAAAGCCTTTCTGAAAAATTCCATGAAAAATATTTTACTATAATTTACAACAACAAGAAGAAGAAAGCCTTTGTACCAAAATTTTGTTGTTGGTTGGTTGAATCTTTTTCTTTCATCAGATAGCTTTTATTTTTATTTTACTATATTTTGCAGTTAATTAAATCTATCTGTGAGGATTTCAATTTGGAACTTGGCAAATGTTGGTCTTTGCGCTACTTGTAGTAGAATGGATTGTCATGAAGTGTACCTGTTAAGTGTTATTGTTGGAATTTGCCAACATGCCATCGTTTTATATGTATGGTTTAGTCAGTACATGTTATATTTTCTCTTTTGCAGTATGGTGATGCTAAACAATGTTGTCATTCCTATTCTATTGTGGATATTACCAAATCAGCATGAACAATTTGGTACGCATATCCATGGGACTGAAGCAGCTGTAGCACTCTATTCCTTTTTACGTTTCATCCTTGTTGAACTTTTCTATGTAAGTTTGCATCTTATTTACTCTGCTTCATCTACCAGTAAGTTTATGTTAGACATGCTGCACCTTATTGACAAGTATTTTATTTGTTGGGAACAAATATACAGAACTTCTAAACATCTAATTGTAAAGTTTAATGTCTATTAGATATCTTGTAGTTACGATTTTTGCTACGTTGGAAGCATAAGACTGAGTGTTTTCTTCAGGAGAGAAGTGATAAGTAAATGACCGTAATCCCCGAAAGCACAAGATACAGAATCTACCTGCAACGAACACCACGGAATAATAGTTTGGCAAGAAGAAGAACAAAACCACACAAGATACACTAGGATTTTTGGTGGAGAATTCTTAAGCAAGGTTGTAAAAATCGCTAGTCGGCCGCTAGTCGGTTCGCGAGGACTAGGAATTAATTGGGGACTAGTCGGAGGACTAGTCGGATTAATCGGTTTGAGAGTATATATATATATATATATATATATATATATATATATACACACACACACATATATATGTGTGTGTGTGCGCGCGCGCAGTAAAAAGTATATATGTAATATATGCTATATGTCATCGAAGTATTAACTCAAGTACCCACAAAAAATAATATATATGCGATATATATCCTTGATATGTACCTTTTCTGAAACTTCTTTTCTTCTTTCTCCTTCTTCTCATTTTCTGTCGGTTGCTTTTAGGTTTTTGAAAGAACTGAATTTCGGGTCAAATTTTAATTTTTTGACCCTTTTTTTTGGAACCGAGGCCCAGTCGGCTGACTAGGCCCGTCTCGCCGCCTAGTCGGCTGCCTAGGTCCGATTATTGCTTGAGCCGATATTTTTGCCGACTAGCCCCTAGTCGAGTCAGCGAAGGCCGACTACCGACTAGTCGGGGACTAGTAGGATTTTTACAACAGTGTTCATAAGTAGGAAAAAAACACTGGAAGACTAGTCGGATTTTTACAACAGTGTTCATAAGTAGGAAAAAACACTGGGAGAGAATACACTAACCTTAGATGGCTTTTCAAGACCCACTATAACTCCACCTCCAACACAACACACAACACACAAGAGAACCCAAGAAAACCTAAGAGAATACATCGAAGAAGACCGAAGGACCCAATCTCTTCTTTCTTTTTCTTTCTTTCTTCCTCACTTCTTTCTCTCTATCGGTGGCTATCACACCATTACGAATCAGGAGTTATCTTGGCAAAAGTCCTAGAGTTCGTATTTAGAGCATAGTTCGCAGTATCAGCTAATATTGGTACACATAGGCCGCATCGTATCGGTTTCGGCATGTCTCAATCCAATGCCTTCCGCTAGAGATACCTGCATAGTGACCAATACCAATGTCTTGGGGGTATCTATTCGACGGAGAAAGAGAGAAAGCAAAAGTAGTCAACAAAACGATGTGCTTTTGCCGAAGATTGACAATGATGAGTTTGTCAAAAATATTCCTTATCGACACACTATAATCATTACGATTTGTCCAAGTTATACATATATTCCCTTCAAAACTATTTATTTTTGTTGTACTGTCTAAAGACAAGTAAATAAACAATAATATCTATTTCAGGTGAACGGTTAAGCAATGTTGAATATTATTCCATTTAAATCTAATGAGAAACAATGTATAATGTATAAAGTTATGTCTAAATATGCATCAAATATTTTTTTTTCTGACTTTTGTTTTGGCATTCCGAAAAGAAGAACCTGATACTCCAATCCAAAACTGCACAGAGACGATGGAAACCACGATACCTATACTCATAGGAAGGGTCCGTTACCGATTAGGAAAATAATAAATCCAAACGACTTTCCAATAAGTCACCCAACTTTTGGACTTGGTATGTACCGGCCGGTAACTGATGTGGAACAGTACCAAAATTACGTCATCTGAACGGCGACTGGTCTGCAATCAGATGCTGAAAATGTGTATTTTTTTGTCAAATTCCCAAAAAAAAAAAAGAATTCCTGATAATTGAGCCCGTTGAAGTGTTTCCTCAATCAAATTTCCTTCTCGTAGTTACATTTTGCTAGATCTTTTTGGACATTGGCACAGAAAAAGGAAAAAAAGAAGTCAGGGTTCCTTGTGGAGGCATGGCACACATTTTAGTAAATGTTTTTGTACTTTGTTAGAGAGTACATAAAGAGAAGGCGTCAATCATATTTCCTTGAACTCCTGCTAAAGGCCGAAGACATGGTTCACATACATGAGAAAAAAAATTGGGAGTCAACAAATATTCGTTCTGTAGTCGTGGCTCATATGTTGATATTGCTTTTGAACTTTTGGAGAGACTTATATAAGATGGTAAGGAGTAGGGATTTAATTGAATTCTATCTAGTAAGGCATGGCTGTCTTGTATTTACTCGAAATGAGCTATCTTCAAAGAGCCCTTTGTAACTTGAGCATTCTTTTGACAGTCTCAAATCCGTTATAGATTCCAGTTAATGCCTCATCCTATACCACAGTTGCACTCTATTATGCACCTGCATTTCTCCGAATTGTTTTGCCAGTTGCCACAATGCCCAAAATTCAAAGGCTTTCTTCGGCTTATGATCAATAGAGCACTTGATCAGATGCATACATTTTACCTCGGTGTTTCTTTGATTTGCTACTGCCAGATCCATGTTATGTAGAGGAAAAATGGATGTAGATCATCAGATGTTTCCTTGCAATTTATGTATGTTGCGAGAATAATATTTCTCAGTTGAGAATGTATTTAAGTAGACTATGACTTCAGGCAAGTGAGAAGAATCCCTCTAGATTGCCATGGTTGTATTTGTATTAGAAAGAAAATTAGAGCGTAAGTGCATGAAGAACAGCTGCCAATTTTAGTACTTGAAAACATCAGCTGTTCATATTCTCATGCTTCGGCTGTACACATACTTATCTTTTGCGTATAGTTGCTTATCACTAGATTTTTTGTGTGTCCAGGATGACAGTAAAATGTCACATCTTTTTTAATGCTGTAGATTTACTTTAACTTTTTTTTTATATACGATTTTTATACATACCAAATGTATCTATGAATAGTTGGCATTTTATATTTTTCTTATTTGATTATTTTTATATTCCCTTTTTCAGATTTTCTGGTTCTATCCGCTATATGTTTTCAGCATTGTACTGAGCACCATCTGGTAAGCTGCAGTTTTTCTAATATGTTTGCTAGCTCTACACAGTAAAGTAATGGTACTCAGTTAAGACATTAGCATCACAAGTATGAGCACTGAAGCACTAAGGAACTTCTTCGAAAGGTTCTGATAGGCCAGCAGTTCGTTCTCGTTTACGTTGTATGGACAGGTCCAAAACGGCATGTTTTAGACATGACGATACGGATCCAACACCTACTTTGGTGTGTCCTAGTGTATTTTGGAGCGTTCGTGTGTGTATCCAACACCGCACAACCCGGCATGACTTTAGGAGTGTCCGTGCTTCTGCTTCATAGGTTTCATTAAATTTTCACTAAAATTCTTCGTAACTCGTCATTGGAATTAAGTGATCTTTTATAATTCCAACTATATCTTTCATTGGTTGTTGGCATCTACGTTAATTAACAGCTAATTAGAAAAAAGTCAAATCCTTTATGGAGCTTTTTTATGCTCCATAGCCGACCCCATCCTGATGGGAGAAGGCTCGGATGATGACAATGGTGAATGTTAACTAACAAGCTATAATAGCTACTAGTAATTGTTGGAAGTTGCGAAGAAGTACGGTATTCAAGTTAATATATGCATTATGTCCCTATTGTTTTTTGTTGTGATTCAGGTACAACGACATCGCTAAGCATGCCTATGATACTTTGAGAAGAACAAGACTCTCCATGTCACAAGATTCCAGCAAAAATGATAAGCCAGATCCACAAATCTTTACACCTACTGGCAGGCCTAGTGGGATTGATGGGTGAGGATCATGATATGGCATATTTTGATTTTCTGTGCATGACTTGTGATAATATGCTTACTATGGTCGTCATGCTTTACAGGGTTATAGTTGGCATTGGGGAACAGGTTTACTCGGTCCTTCTGTTGACATTTTTCTTCATAGAGGTGCAGTGGTGCGAATTTTTTCTACTTGATGATTGACATGTTTTCTCTACATTGTCTACCATAGTAGTTATGTTACATGATCAAGCTGTACATAAATTGTTTAATGCACGATACATGATCAAACTGTACATCTCTCTCTTAATTTTGGTGGTATTGTAGTTTTATAACCTGCGTTCTTATATAATAATGTGCAGGTTTCCTTAACAGGGTTTATCCCCTATGTTGGAAAGGCAATTAATTTTCTGTTGCTTTCCTGGATGTATGCGTACTACTGTTTTGAGTAAGCGCATCTTTACAAAAGCATCTAGAAATGTGCTAGTATTTTGAGTAGACAATTGGATGAGGTTTTAGATAAAGATGTTACTACGAGATTTTAAGGGACAGTAAATTACTGGAATTTTATGTTCTAGGTACAAATGGAATCATTCTGAACTGAGTTTGGACAAAAGGCTGGACTTCTTTGAATCGAACTGGGCATTCTTTGCAGGCTTTGGTAATTTTCAATTTTTATTGTTAACCACTTCAATGATAAGTCTGCTGTGAATTAACTAGCCATTATATTATCAAATGGAAGTATGCTACATTTTTACCATTCTCAGGAATTAGATTCTCAGTTCATATTAGGAAACTCCACTCATAACCCATTATAAGTTAAAACTGCTCTAACAAGGTTGTATATTACATGCTTATTATTTTCCTGCTAATCCTACTGTAATACTGCACGTTCTGCTCTCCATGTTGCTTTTACCATGCTCAAGCGGAAGAATCTCGAGTGATTTAGGAAGCATCATGCCTGGCATACCTTATCGCCTGTGCATAATATACAATATCTTTCAGATTGCAATAAACAAAACAGTTCATTATGGGTCAAATTTGAACCTTGTGTAACTTGTTAAACTCATATTGCAAACAACATATATTCCATTTATTTTACACTATAATCCAATCTTGGAAGATAACGCTGACTGGTAAGAAAATCTTGGTAATATAAGCAGTTTATTTTGTCTATATTTTGCGAAATTCATATATGTAGACATTTGTCAAGTTCTTCAACTCTTGGAAAATGTTCATTGGTGTTATTAGACTACGCATTCATTTTATAAACAAGAGGGGACTGTTGCTTGCTAGTGCAAGAGACATGTACATTTATTTTTCAGTTATTATAAAGGCTATATGTATATAGGGATGGCTGAGCAGTCTGCCTTGTTCTGTTTCTTTGCAGCTTTCTTTTTTCTCTTCTGTTTGTTGATAAGCTTATTTAGTATGTTCTGTGTATGATATTTCAGGAAGTCCATGTGTTCTAGCAATTTTCTGTTTCTCACCACTTGTGAGCTACGGGGTTATGGCTATACTTTTTCCTCTGGTATGATCTATATCTTTGCATTCATCTTTCTTAAAGTTTTTTTATTATCAGTTCTCTTAGATGTTCTGTGCATCCTTTACCTCAAGCTTTGTGTCTTTCCTTCATGCATCCATATTACCTATTTATCACCCTGCCATTATGCCTTAGCAATTGTCCATTAATATTATAGGCTAGTGTCTAACACAGTGAATGGAGGCTCATAAAATGGGAAGAATTAATCTTAGAGGAATAATTTCAATTTATTTATCTTCATTTATTCTTTCTTATTTGGATAGTTTAATTTTACTGGGTTCTTATTACTAGTTTTTCATGCCTGGCTTAGTTTGTTTATCATTATTTGATTGGTTTGCAATTGTTAACCTATAATTTCAAGATCTTTGATCTCTGATAATAGGTACTGAGTTTGTTTTGAGTGCCCCATTCAGATAATTGAAAAATATTAAGTCCATGCTAACTGAACAAACCACTTAGTGGTGCAATTTTAGCATCTTAAGCTTGTTTTCTCTAAGGGTGTGTTTGGTAGGAGAGAAAAGTGGGAGGAAGGAAAATAGAGGAGGGAAAAGTGAAGGAAAAGATTCATTTTCTCTTGTTTGGTATGGAAGGAAAATAGGAAGGAAAGAAAAGTGGAGGGATTACTTTTCCCTCATAACCTAAGAAATCCAATACCCCCAAAAGTGGGAGGAAAAGTGGAAGAAAAAGTGGAGGCTTGTATTAATTAACAATTATACCGCCATATGAATGTATTATTTAAAAATTATTTATGAAGTCAAATGGTAAATAAGTGTTTTTAGTTGAGGGTAGAATTGGTAAACCCTATATTTTTTACTTTCTTTCCTTCCACTTTTTCTTTCATACCAAACAAAGGAAAATGCATCTCTTATCTTTTCCATCCTTGCTACCAAACACAAAGGAAGGAAATGATCTTTCCTTTCCATATGGAAGGAAAATGTATCCTTATCTTTTTCCTTCCTTCCACTTTTCCATCCTTCCTACCAAACACAGCCTAAAGAAATCTAAAGCTAAGTTCTTTATTTACTCATAATTTCTAGTTCAGGAAGTAGATTATCCTTCTTCAGTTCAAATTTGCTCCTCAATGTGCTCCCTTTGTAGTTTGTTTTGACAGCGGCAGGCACCCAAGCAGAGCAAGTTATTGATTCTGTAAAAAGTAAGTGGGAAGGAAGAGGACCAGGAAAGCTTCAAATATTCTATGCTGCCAATACTCTATCGTAAGTTATTATGAAAACCTTACTGTTCTCATTCTGATCTGCAGGTTTCTTTTGTGTGCAAGTCATTTCTAACTTATCATTGCCAATTGCAGTATAATATTGTTAAACTAGAACCGGTTCAGTAGATTTATATCACTAAGCCTACTATCGTCCACTTACAGATCATAATGCATTTAGGAATAGTAAAATTTATATAGAATAAATAACAATCTGAATTTTCATTTGTAATGGTATTTTAAATTGGCTTAGTGTTAGTTTTATAAATGATGGTATAGTTTGCATCTCTTATCAAGCTCCATAAGTTGCACCATAGTGATTGTTGTTGTAATATGACTCATGTTCAATTACGGAGAGCTACGGTCCGTTAATCGGAGAAGTCTGGGAGGAGTCAAAACAATGAGTAGGAGCTCGAAAGAGCCAAACTACAACAGGATATGCAAATCGGCGTACCGATGGCATGTCGGCGACCGCCAGTATATCGGAATGGGAAAATTGTTCCAATAATTTTTGGAAGAAATTTTCCCGTATCAAGCATACCGTTGATATGTTGGTCTGGGTGCAAGTTGATCAAGGAAACGGTTCAGATCAATGGAGTTGGTTTCGACGGTCCAGATTGTTTCCGACTTTTATAAGGATAACAGATCCTATTTAAGGGTCCTCTTATTGCCCTAGAAAAGAGGTTAGGAGACTTAAGGTGTACTTGAGAAAAAGGGGCTTTGCTTGGTGTTTTGGTAAGGCTATAAGGGAATATTGAGACATAAGGAAAGAGCTCGTCGGAGATCTCGTAAGAGAGGATTTCGTTTACGGTTTATGTTTTTAAGGTTCTCTCTTATTGATACAATAAAATATTCTTCCCTGATACAATAAAGTATTTTTCCTTTGCCTCGTGGATGTAAGTTGATCTAGGTCAAACAACGTTATATTGTGTATTTGTGCTTGGTGTTATATGTCGATTAATTTGTGCCTCGTCTTATTCATCGTCGACGAGGAAATATTCATGGTATCATAGCTGAGGGAACCGAAAGAATTTCAACTTCTTTGATCTGAGTTAATGGTAATAGCGGCATTGGTCTCCTCCCTATCTTCTTAGATCGAGATTCATGAAATTGTTCGTTCATAAAGGTCTAAGGGATAAGTTCTATTTCGAAATTTCGGGATGACGAATAACAAGATTATTAGCACCATTTTCGAGGTAGAAAAATTCAACCATAAAAGTAACTTCTTAATGTGGCGAAGACTGGTTAAAGAAATCCTCGTCAAAGAGGGGTTCTTCAAGGTCGGTGGCGGTAAGGACAAAATGTATGTTCACATAACGATTGATGCATGAGATGACATGGTTCAAAGGGCACAATGTACGATAGAGGTTTTTTTGACGGACATGGTGATGTATAATATCAAGACGACTTTTGTTGCTAGTTTATGGTTAAAGCTAGAGAACTTGTACATGACAAAGTCATTGCTTCTCAGTAAGCAACTCTTTAGTCTTCTCATGGAGGAAGGGACTTAAATAAATTATAGATCATTTGAACAACTTCAATAAGGCGGGTAGTGACATTTTGTGTCTTGAAATAAAGTTAAAGGATGACCAAAAACTATTTGCTCTTTTCTTCGCTTATGGGGTCTTATGACCATTTGGTGACAACTATCATTTAAGAAAGGAGACTCGAGATAGAAGAGGTTATGGTGACACCTTTTAATAACAAATATATGAGAAGACCAAATCCAACGGAGGAGTCATCAGGGTTGATTGTTAGTGAAAGTGCAAAGTCAAATATTATTGATAGAGGCAACAGTAGCACATGCAATAGTAGCACGGAGAAATCCAAATTAGGACATGATGGCGATAGATTCTTCTTATGCAAGTTGGCATATATATGAAGAAACGATGTTCGAACAATAAGCAGTAGTTAGAAAATAAGGGTAGAGGAGCCACTTCAAGCAGTCGACACATTGTTGCAAAGGAAGCCGAGGAGTTACCCCATGACGTACTTACTATACGTAACGGGAAGGAGGTGTTGTCCAAAGCTTGGATTCCTGACTTGGGTGTTCATGTCGTATATGTCCGAGCATAAAGTAATTCAACTACCTATAAGGAGTTTATTTGTGGTGTTTGTTTTCATGGGAAACAATGCATCGTGCACGATTATTGGTGTAGGAAACATCAAATTTTGTATGTTTAATGGAGTGGTGCGGAAGTAAACGTGAGACATGTTTCGGAACTAAAGGGGGCGCATTAGATGTTGCAGTATGCATGCTCATTGGCTAAAATGAAGTGCTAAAGATAATGAAGGATAATATGGTGGTTATTAAGGGACATAGATTGTTGTCAAACTTGTATCAATTGGGGAGCATGATCACTGTTGGTGCAACCTTCGTTACAGAGAAAGTGGTAGAGGATATCATAAGACTATGACATATGCGTCTTGGTTATATGAGTATAAGTGAGACATCTTCGTAATTTGCAGAAAATGAAGTTCCTAAAGGGTCTTGAGGAGTGCAAGTGAGATTTCTACAAGTATGTATGATTGGAAAGCATCATAAAGTTAGCGTCAAGCAGATCGTTAGAGTTGTCAAGTGGGCCGGCCCGACCCGAATTTGGGTGGGTCGGGCCTCAGCAGGGCCTCTCAGGCCCATGAATTATAGGGGGCCGGGACGAGCCTAAGGGTGGAAATCTGAGTCCAGCCCAGCACGTAGCCCACGACAATGTGGGTTTCGGACCGGACCGGGCTTGGGATATATTATTTCTACAAAAATGTGATCTACATGTCATGTAAATTAGTTAGAAATTTTAATGGTCTAAGATTTGCATTTTGAACAACTACACAAGTCACTTCAGCAACATAGGTTAATAACGGTTCTTTGAATCCTTTCTTTCTATTCAAAATGTGTCGCAGATACAGCAAAACTAGCACTACCAATCATGTGATTGTAACGTATCCGAGAGGACCGAGTAGGTAGATAATACATACTATAAATTACATTCCATGTACCTTTGCCATCATAGTTATAGAATTAAATTCTAATAAAATGGGTGATCAATGCACACATATATGTAGTATACTTGGTACCAGGGACGAACAATTTACATATATGATTTATGATGTTAGACCATACTTTTATATTAACTATAAATCAAGTTAGAGAGAGAATCTCCATCATCCTTCTTCTCTCTCTCTATCTCTTAGGTTGCATGCTACGTGTAAAGCAAGTAGCACACTGTAACCTACTCCTACTCTTGTCAATACACGATGAACATTTGCCTCGTTTAGTTATATTTTCAAGGGACTACAAAATCTTTCCATGCTTGATATATTTGAAAGATATTCCTCCCGTGTTCACTTAACATCTCTATAGTAGACAAGATGAACCAGACCTATTAACACTTCCAAACTGCACTTTTTTTTCGGGCTGGGCCTTGGGTCGGAACGAGCCTGGGCTTCGAACCGGGCCGGACCGTGCCTCTCTTACGACCAAGATATGAGGCCCGACACATCTCAATATACTCGGCCGGACCACAGCCCGGGCCCAAGATTGTTTGGGCCGAGTCGGCGCATGGGCCAATTTTTTGATTAGGGCTCGTGTTAGGTTGGACCAGTCTGGCCCAATTGACAGGTCTGCAAACCGTGCACATGACCAAAGAATTTCTTGATTACATTCACTCAGACGTATGGGGGCATCACTTGTTCGATCAAATGGAGTGTCGAATACTACATCACTTTCATAGATGACTTCTTAAGGAAAATATGAGTATATTTTTCCAAACACAAGTTAGACGTGTTTGCTAGATTCCAAGAGTGGAAGTCACCCGCGAAGAAGCAAAATGGATGAACGGTGAAGTACTTATGGACAGACAATGGTGGTGAGTACACCTCGATATATTTCATGATTAGTGTAAAAAGCAGGATATACAGAGGCAATGGACAGTTGCAAGGTGTCCAGAACAGAACGGGATAGCTGAGTGCATGAACATGACACTACTAGAGAGACATGAATTTGCGGTTACAGACAAACCTTAAGAGGACTTCTGGGCAAAGAGTGAGTCATGCGTGATATTCACTTATTTGATCAATAGATCATCATCTACAACCACCCATCTTCATATTTTAGTATGGAGGTGAGCCAGTCACTTGTGATTCTTTGTGTGTATTTGGGTGCCCAGCCTATTCGTTCGTGAATCAGAAGGATAGAATCAATTTGGAGTCAAAGTTGAAATAGTGCATTTTCTTGTGATTCAAACAGGGGGTAAAAGGCTACAAGTTGTACGATCCAAAAAATAAAAGGGTGTTCACGAGTCGTAATGTGATCTTCAATGAGGTTTCTATGTTGAAAGACGTGGAGAAATAGTCTTAAGGTGGCAAGTAGCGCACTAGATAAGGATAATTCAGTGAAGGTGGAGATTCCTGACACACATGTGGATGCGGACACCAAAGCACTAATATAACTTCTAAATGTATAGTTGGTCAAGCAGTTAGCAGAGATGGATGGTGAGGATCAACCCTAGTAGGACCCAGAGGTAATATCATTAAGAAGATGAGGGCATAATTAGGTACGGTTACAAAATGGTTGCATTTGCTCTAGTCATGGAAATAGGAGATCCAAGTGACTATAAGGAAGCCATCGAACAAGAGGATAAAAATTGTTAGATAGTTTTCATGACAGAGGAGATGGAATTATTTCGGAAAAATGGTACCTGGAACTTGGTTGAGCTACCGAAAAACAAAAGATCTATTGACTACATGTGTATTCAGGAAAAAGGAGAATGAACAATACAACTCGCGATTAGTTGCGAAGGGTCCTCATAAGGAGAGGATTGACTACAGTGAAATTTTCTCGCATGTGGTCAAGCATATATCTATTTGAGTTTTATTGGCATTGGTAGCGGTTTAAGATATGGAGCAGATGAAAGTCAAATCGGCTTTTCTGTATGGGATGCTGCTTTATGAGGCATCTGAAGGTTTTATGGAGCCCGACAAGGAGGATTATGTATATCATCTCAAGCGGTCTCTTTATGGGTTGAAACAATCTTTCAGGTAGTGGTATAAAGCTTCGATTCATTTATGTTGAAGACCATTTCTCGATGTGAGTATGACAATTGCGTTTACTCAATGATAGCTCGTCGATATATGTCCTCTTATATGTTGATGACATGTTGATTGCGTCTAAGAGTATGATAGAAATCAAAACACTTAAAGCTTCATTAAGTGCGGAATCTGAATGAAGGTTTTAGGTCGAGCACGAAAAATAATATCCCAAAGGAAGTATATTGAGAAGGTACTTGAGAGATTCAGCATGAAGAACTCAAGACAGATGATAACCTTTATTGTCGGTCATTTCAAATTATCCTCCAAGGAGTGTCCAAAATTAGAGGAGGAGAAAATAAATGTATTGAGTTCCGTATGCGGGTCATGTGTGATCGTTGTTGTACGCAATGGTGAGCACTCATCTCTATTTGTCATGTGTTCAGTTTGGTAAGAAGGTACATGTCAATCCAGGAATACTTCATTAGAAAGCGGTGAAGTGTATACTTCGGTATTTAAATGGCTCTGAAGATCTCGATTTGTTGTTAAACAAGTAAGAACATGGATCGAGTTAGTTGCAGGGGTATGTGGATGCTGATTAAGTTGGTGACTTAGAAAAGAGATGGTCAACCATATGCTATATAAACACACTTGTAGATTCTTAATTAGTTGGAAGTCAATACTCAGGATATGTAATGCTTTATACTATGGAGTCGGACTACAAAGTGACAATAGAGGCGTTGAAGGAGGCTTTGTGGTAAAAAGACCCAGTTCCCATGGATGTAAGTCGATCTAGGTTGAACTACGTTATATTGTGTGTTTGTACTGGTGTTATTTGTTCGTTTAAGTTGTACCTGTCTTATTCGTTGTCGACAAGAAAATATTCCCCACAATTGCATCTCGTGTCGAGCTTCATGAAATGCACAACATGAAAGTTGGCAGCTATATATGACTCACTAATGTGGTATCAGTGGGCTGGGTAGAGCAATGGTGGTGTTTGTGGCCTGACCTGGTTCCAGGTGGGTTAGACTAATATCTTATGCCGCCAGGCTAGTGGTGAGCTTAATTATATATCCTCGTTAAATGGGCCAAGCTAGGCCTATGTTGGTTGATCGAGGTTGGAAAATGTTCAAACATTTGCCCATACCTGTAAATTCACACATATATTCCTCGTGACAAATATTGCTTTCATGTATTTGGAAGTTTACTGAATGCTGACAATGATATGCAGGTGATTCGTCGTAGTAAATGATTAAGATCAGTTTTATGTACATTGATCGATAAGAATTTCCATCTATAGCAAGTGCATTTGGGTAAATTTACTCAGATCTGCATGTACATGTAAGGAGGTGCCAATCCTGGTTCCTTAGTCTCTAAAGATTTTGTTCCTTTGACTAAAAGGAGTTTTGGGCCAAATTCAAGGTGCATGAGGCTTCAGCCTCTCCCTTTACCTACTTGGTGGGAAAAATTTATCCAAAAGAGAGCATTTTCCCAAAACCCGCGATATGGGAAGAGCAATTGATGGCAGGTAAAGGGAAAAGCATTATGCTGATGCTCCTGCTTCTGCCAGTCCAGAGATCATTCCCAACATACACTTGGTGCATTCATTGAGAAAAAAGTAAGAGTAATTCTACTAAAAAGACTTCAATAGTTTCATGGCCAATTTGTGACAAATGGAAATGGAAGACTGATTGTCCAGTTGTGAATAGGTTTTGACACTGAACCCTATCATAAAAGTCTTTAGGTTACTGGCTTGGATAAATCAATTCATGCTTTAGGACTGGCCGAGTGGGTTGGTGCCGGCGATGAGTATTTGGAGTTTGCAAACTTAGCCCATTGTCCCATAGATTATTGGTAATAAACGATATAATACTATCTTCTTAATGAGGGTTTGCTAAACCCTAGTGAACTAAGATAGTGTAGTCTGGCAGCAGCTCTTATATTTTTGAGTGAGGTGTGTGCCTGACTACTGTAAACACTATTTAGAAGTTTCTCGCCATTTTAACATTTTAAGTACAATCTGATGAAAAAGTCTTTTGTAGCACAAACGTCTGCTAGTTATACCTATCTTGTTAGCGTCAAGTTAAATATAGAAAGAAATAGTGGCATGTATTTATGATATATTGATCGATGTTCCTCTGTTCTGTTCACCATCTTACAGTAATAGAAAAAATGGATGTGCATGGCCTATGTTACACAACAGTGAGCACAAAACATATGTTCCTTGGCCATTCAAGGACAAGTTAAACTTTTCTCCAGGCTTATTGCTACATTTTAAAGTGGTCCTCCTCACTTTTCCCCCTGTTTTTGCAATAGGATGCTGGCATTGCAACTGTTGCCAGATGCCCAGAAGGAACAATGACCAGGACATCTGCTGTGGCTTATCAATGTAGAGGAAGAAGAAGAGAAAGATCGATACATTCTGCTTATAATTGAAGATATATGTGCATCCGATGTAGATTAACTTACCGCTATATCATACCCCATGTATAGAGGGGTTAGCGTTATATATCTAAGTTATATTCTTATGTGTGAATTGTAAATTACAAGAAGTAACCAACTACGATTGGTTTAAAATGTAGATAGCTTTTCTCTCAATTTTTTTGTTCCGAAAGTCTTCGATAGAGGGAGCATGTGATATAATACTTTCCTAAAGTAGGTGTGATGTTATAAATCACCTATCTATCAGAGAAGAGTAGCATTGAATCATCTTGGAAATGCTGGATTCCTTGTGGTGTGTTGATGGGGAGCTCTGAGCTGCTGCTCTTTTTTTTTCCTGTCAGCCATGTTGTTTGTGAGACACATGAGGCCCATTGAAGCCTCTCTTGAAATGTGCATAAATTATCAGAGCATTCATGGAAGTCTCTCTCCTTCCTATTTTTAGTGGTTGAGAACATTCAAGTTGTGTGTGGAAGTTTTTTTTTGTCTCAGAATTCAAATAGTTGCTGTAGATGCATGCTTTGCAAATCTCTTGCTTGGCACAGGTGGTCTTCACTCTTCACCTTAAGTTTGTCTGCATTAAGGAATACTTTTAAATTTTTTATTGATCTACATTTGTTTTAGAAGTATTGTTGAAGCTTATCAAAAGTTGTTATTATAACGAGACCTTCTTGGTGAGGACATACGTTCTATAGTGCAAGTGTATGAAAAAAAATAAATCTTTATGAAAATGATAAATTTGACATGTATTAATAAAAATCTGTTTTATTTTAATAAATTTGGCATGTATTAATAAATTATATCAAGACTGCTAAATTATTCTAATGGCACCCCACATATAGCACTGTAGCATTTTTGACATCTTAAATTTTTACTATTTGATTTTGCTTCAAAAGAAGAAAAAGAAGATAATTGCTAAAGACACTACAATTTACCCAGGACAATCCAATTTTTTAATATTTACCAGTTTGCCACACAAAAAGAATACTTAGGGATGTCCATTACATAGTATAAAAGCCAACCTTTTTTTTTTCCCTTTTTTTCGTTTTTTTTCCTTCCCTCTCTCTCAAATTCCAATTATTGTTCTAAATCAATGTTTATGCCTAAATTTTCTCTTCTAGTAACTAAAATTTGGTTCATGGTTCATTTTGGATGGATTTTCGAAGTTTCGAATCCAGTTTAGGGCTTCGAATTTTGAAAATTCGTTCAACAATGATGGACTGTCAAAATTTATGACAGTCGTGTCTATAGTTAGGGACTGTCAAAAATTTTGACAGCCCTTCCAATTGATAGGACTGTCAAAATTTTTGACAATCCTGAGAAAATATATGTTGGTTAATTGAATGATATATTTTATGTTGAAGTGTCAAATTTTTTGACAGTCATACTAATTGGAAGTGCTGCCAAAAGTTTTGACATTCTTAAATAATTAATTTAAGCAATAATTGTTCATGTTTGTGGACTGAGAAAGGAAATACATTGACAAAGTTTGTACGTATAATCATTATGACGTGATGCACCATCTTAAATCGGTTTTCGGTTTCATATTCGGTTACGGAATTCAATTACGAGATTTCGGGTTCATTCTAAAACCGAAAACCGGTTTAACATTCGACATATAAACTCCTCAAAAATGGACCTCGTTTAGTACATTATAATGTAACCGTAATCACAATATAATTAAATAAAAAAAATAATTTTTTATATTTAATTATATTACGATTACATTAGGGGTCTTAATATTTATGCATTTCTCCTTCTACTAAACAGCCGCAATCCTGGAGAAGGGCCTTTCCACTCTGTTCTAATAATATGCAACAACTTGGGCCTCCATGTCAGCAGGCTTGATAAGTCGGTAGCCCGTTAAAACGATCTCGCCCTTTTCCTCTCCGTCCGCCAAAACCCTAGTTGGGTTGAAGAAGAAGAAGAAAGCTGCAGAGAAACCCTACAAATTTATACATTTTCCCATCAGCCAAATAACGAAACCTCGATCCGAAGATGCAGCACGACGACGTGATATGGCAAGTCATCAGACACAACCACTGCAGTTTCATGGCCAAGTACGATCGATCCCCCCCCCCCACAAAAAAAAAAAAAAAAGTTTTCACTCAAAGCTAGGGTTTTGTTCCGACTCTGTAAAGTTGGTGTCTTTTTGAAGTTTTCACTCAAGATTAGGGTTTTGTTCTGACTCTGTAAAGTTGGTGTCTTTTTGAAGTTTTCACTCGAAATTAGGGTTTTGTTCTGACTCTGTAAACTTGGTGTCTTTTTTGAAGAATCACCACCGGGATATTCTGTAGAAACCCTTACAATGTCACGGGAATCTGCAACCGGAGCTCGTGCCCCCTCGCCAACAGCCGATACGCCACGATTCGCGATCACGAAGGTAAAAAAATGTTTTTTTTTAAATTTCCATAGTTTACAATAGTTGTTACACTATGCACATATTGGTCATGTTTTGACTTTCATTAAAAATTTAAAAAGCATTCAAAACCATTTTTTCCTCATTGGCTGATGTTTTCAATGAATTGTAGTTTGATATGTTCTTTTGGTATAATTAGTATTTTTTTAGCATTCAAAATAAGTTAGAATAGTATTGGCGTCGATTGATCTTGATATTTCAGAGAAACAATATATCGGAATTACATAAATCACATTTATTGGAAAATTTCTTGTTTCGCACTCAACTATTGGAAATTTATTAATATTTTGTGAGCAAAATAACATCGTACGCTTCATTGCATTAATTGATGTATGGAACAAATGTTAAAAGATCGATTTTTGCAGTGTAAAATAGTAGTTAAAAGTACAACCTGTATAAATCAGAGAAAAATGCTTTTCAACAGGCATGTATCATCGAAGAACAACATAATTGTGTACAAAAGAAAAACACATTAGGTTGTTCAAACTGCAAAAAACTAAAAAAATTGACAATTGTAGTAAAACCAAGGCAAATATGAAGAGATGATGGAGTGAATTGAATGCAGGTGCAGATATAGTAGACAACATCATCAATAAAAAAAAATCATGTCTCATTAGTTGCAGTAGGAAGTGAAAATAAAAGAACCCATTGGAAATTTGGAACATTGCAAAACTTGACATGAAAAATCCTGCCACGTGATACAAACAAGAGTTCCTTGAAAGGATTCTGCAAAAGTTGGATACCCTAAAATATGGCATTCGTCTCTACTATCTCGTCAATTTATGGGAAGATTTCAAAAGAAGTTATTCAAGTAAACATTGAAGTAGGACAATCCAATAATGTCTTGTCAATTACACACTTAATATTTGTAACAATCTTTGGCAGAATTAATACACTTGAACTATAAGGATGAGAGAAATTTTGAAGATCCACTGAAAAACTTCAGTTAAAAAAAAGGTTGACTGTAAAGCTGAATTATGGTACAATACTACCAGAATTAGCTGCTAACACATAAACATTTGGCTATCCGATCTCCTAGCACGTCGGTGTTCCAAATACTGTAAGAAGGCCAAGCACCAACTACCCATACACAAGATGGAAGGACATCTTGAAGTATAAAAGAGCAAAGACCTTTCACTGCCCTACAATTTTTACTGCTACTCATTCAAGCATGATATGATTCGGAAGTAGTTTATGGCCAACATAGATAACATTCTTAAGAAATATTTATGGTGTGTTGCGGTAAGAAAATCTATTGAATGACCTGGGTAACTCGACATATAAAATATTCAGGAAAAAATGCAAATCAAGGATGGTAAAGGGTACTGCCACAAATAGATGCCAAAACAACCAACGAGGTATTGTCAAGAAATTTGGTTTTTGTGTGTGTATGTGTTAGTCAGTTTGCTTTTTTCATTACAAGTTTACATATATAATACCATGAAAATGTAAATTTCATGGAAGTATAACTAGAAAGTAGAAAGTATATCAGATTGTAAATTTGTAATTAGTATAGTACATAAATTTCCCTACGTACAGTTATTCAATATCGAACATATGATTCTAGTACATATCCACAGTATTGATAGTGTGCTCATCTTTGAATTATATACCATACTATCATCTGCATATTTATTGTTAGCAAGTCTCTTTGACAATTGGCTTAATTAATTATCCTTTGGTAACTATGCATACATCATATTATAACTAGTCTGTCTTTTGACCTATGTGAACACTGAACACAGTCATGAACAACAACATTCATTTTTCATGGTAATCCCCTTTAATTTAATGTTCATTAGATCTTTAAGCTCGCATTAGCCTTTCATACATGACACATTAAGCCTACAAAAGTTTAATTATTTACTATTTTGAACCAATATTTGCTATTCTGGGTACTCCTCCAAGGAGAGAACAACATGTTTCGTTCATCCATATGCCCTATATGCGTACATACAAATTAACTAGGTGCAACATACCACATTATGGTAGTCTTACATACTTTTCAAGAAACTTTCATCCCACAATATAAGGTCTATGATTACTCATGTTTCAATACCCAATCCATCCTAAGCAAATTATGTAATGATAGGTTTAGATCTCATTAGTATGAGGCTTTGCTTACACCGTGTCCTTGACCCAGCCTATCGCTTTGCATACCTCACTCGTATACCCCTTAGCTTTTTAAACTACATCCTCAGGTTGTCATAGTTACTACACCCTTAGGTTATGTAGAGAAAAAAGTAGAATATATGCAACAAATCATATATGTAGAGAAAATAGTATAATATCCCTTTTCAAAGGCAGTATTCAAGCCCAGAAGAAAGGATTAACAAGCTGGTAGAATAGGAAATGCAAACTACCGACCTTGTGATATTCCAGTGTCAACAACAGTGTTTTGGACATCAACCATGAACAGGGAAGGCACTTCAAAAACCTAGTATAAATTACTTATTATTAAATACAGAAGAGTGAACAGAAGATTCTAGGAAGCAAAAAGTGTTAGCACCATCTAGAAAGTATAAATACATACTAATCTACCTCTAGCAAATGGACCCACCTTACTAGCGGAAATCCCTTCGAGTCTAATATGTGGGGAAAAAGGAAAAAATAAAAAATAAAAACAAGATGACATCCAAAAAGTCACGATCAAATATGATAATATAAACAACATAATCCTCTTGGAACACAAGACGTAACCAACATATTCAATAGAATCAATACTAAAGCACCAGACTTGGTACAAGCTAACAAACCCTCTGGACTCCAGGATTCCAGAGGGTCATCGAAGAATGGACAATAGGTGGATACTTCTAATTTGTATGAGCATAGAAACTTGGTACAAGCTAACAAACAAGTACTACCTCGTACCATAGTGTTCATAAGCTCATGGCTAGGTGGGGAAGAGATCTGGTAAGTAATTACCAAACTCTATCCAACATTTATAGTATTCTTATTTCTTATCTTTCAACTCAAACCATAATGGAACAGAAAGGCTGAAATACCCAATCTTAGAAATCTACATGAAGGACCAAAATGAGAACTGAAATATGGTAAGAACTATGTTGTTACGGGCGACGCCTAGGCGTGCCTAGGCGGCCTAGGCGCGCCCGATTTGAGTACACCGCCTCGACCTGGGGATTTCAAGGCAGGGTTCAGTGGTGGGCGTCTAGGCGCGCCTGGGCGGGCGCCTAGGTCCGCCCAGTAGAAGTCGAAGTCGGGCGCCTAGGCGGTGGGCTTCACAATTCTGCTACTCAAAGTCAATTCACATTGCTTCTCCTTAATTCTGCTACTCAAAGTCAATTCACATTGCTTCTCCTTAATGCAAAAGTCTGCTACTAATGTTTACAATTTACATTGCTTCACAATTCACATTGCTTCTCCTTCTCCTTAATGCTGCTGCATCTCCTGAAAGGCTGAAACCTGAGATCTGCTACTGATACTGCTGCACTTAGGGAAAACAGCAAGAAATTCTGGGCGGGCGCCTAGGCGCGCCTAGGCGAGGCGGGCATGGTCTCGCCTCGCCTCGCCTAACGCCCAGTACAACATAGGGTAAGAACAAAACAAAAAAACAATACCAGCTTCCAACCTAGCAATTCATGTATGGCAATAACTTTTATGACAGTTCACAAAGGCTTCACTATGTATTACCTACAAACCTTCTGATAACAACTTTCATAAAAGTGAGCCATGCAACATACAATCGAATTGATTACCAAAATATCAATGTTTATGAAATTTGACTACAACTATGGAATGGAATTCTACTACAATGATGGAAAAGATTTGATTTTGTTGTGAAATGTCACCATCTTTATATGTAGTATTAATATAAACGTAGATGATTGAATATATGTTTTCAGGACAAGGATAACAATATTATTGTCTAATACCAACTTTCCACAACAGTCAGGTGACATCTCATTGAAAGAGTTGAGTATGTCGACATAAGTGTATAGATTAGCTACAACCCATAGACTTCTTGTGTTAACAAGCATAATATATTCAAGTACGTCATCAATGGAAAAGCTTAAGTATAACTAATCAGTTAATATCCCTAATGTGTTACCAAACTCATGTCTTTATATGACTCGAAAAATTGTAAGTTTGCAACAACTATAAGCAGTAAATTAAACAACAGATATCTATATTCTGCTTATACAGGTAATATTATGGTTGCAACATATGTACAATATATCATTTTAGTAATAAGAAAAAATATACGTACCCAGTCACGGACAAAAGGGTTTGTTGAATTTCTTAAAAGGTAGTTGTAATTGTTTGTTTCTTGCAAACTGTCGACTTATGAATGCCAATTAACCATCCTGGAGAAGAAGAAGAATCATGTGAAAGATACCAGTTTTTATTTATTGATATTTGATATCAAAATGAACTAAGAAAAGAAACATATGATTACTAAGTTAAATAATAAATACTCCTTACTATAAGAAGCGGCAAATAGCAATTGCAAATTTTCAACAATATCCTGCAATATGAGACAAAAAGTGGAGCGTGTTAAATCATAACAATGATAGTTACCTTAACAACCACATTGATGTCAACTCTATGTTTCAATATAGCATCCAGATGATAGAAGTCCCCTGAGGCAGCAAGTGTGTGTAGAGGTAACCATTTGCTCTGAAACAGCAATATTAAATGCATGAAATGTTTGTAGCACAAGGAAAAGGATGGAGAAAACCTGTAAAGAATATAACACTTCCAAATGTAAAAGAAGAATCAGATTGCATGAAGAACTTTTACAGACTTTATTCGTCACCAAGATGATGGAGAGAGCATATGTTTCAGCCCCAAAACATTACGTACTTTGGCTTTCCAAGGGTTCCATTACCACTATGGTGAGGATATACACTAAGAATAAATGTATATATAAAGTATCAACAAACTAAAATTTACGTATTGATCAATGCCAAGACAACTTGGGCCTCCATGTCAACAAGGTTGATAAGTCGGTAACCCGTTAAAACGATCTCGCTCTTTCCCTCTCCGCCAAAACCCTAGTAGGGTTGAAGAAGAAAAAAAGCTGCAGAGAGACCCTAAAAATTATCCATTTTCCCATCAGTTGAAGCTTTTCCCCCAAATAGTGAAACCTCGATCCAAAGATGCAACACGGTGACGTGATATGACAGGTCATCAGACACAACCACTGCAGTTTCATGGCCAAGTACGTCACCCTCGCCCCCCCCCCCCCCCCCCCCCCCCCCCCCAAAAAAAAAAGTTTTCTCAAAATTAGGATTTTGTTCTGACTATGTAAAGTTGGTGCCTTTTTGAGGAGACCGGAATATTCTGTAAAACCCTTACAATGTCACGGGAATCTGCAACCGGATCTCGTGCCCCCTCGCCAGCAGCCGATACGCCACGATTCGCGATCACGATGGTAAAAAAGTTTTCTTTCTTTCTGTAGTTTACAATAGTAGTCATACTATGCCCATATTGGTTATGCTTCGACTTTCATTAAAAATTTAAAGAACATTCAAAACCATTCTTTCTAATTGGTTGATGTTCTTGACGAATTGTAGTTTGATATGTTCTTTTGGTATAATTAGTATTTTTTTAGCATTCAAAATAAGTTAGAATAGTGTCAGCGTCGATTAATCTTGATATTTCATATGAACGATATATTGGAACTATATAAATCACTTTTATTGGAAGACTTCTTATTTCCCCCTCAACTATTGGAAATTTATTATTATTTTGGGAGCAAAATAACAGAGTACCGCTTCATTATATTAATTGGGATAAATTGCAAAAAAAATCTTCTTAGATTTCCGTTTTTTGCACTAAAAGACCTCATGCTCTTAAAATTCCTAAAAGTATGAAATATGTTCATTTTGTCTCCCAAATGACAATTTTACCCCTCCCCCCCTCCTTCCTCGGCTGTTTGGGCTGCGTTCGCCGGCGAGGAGGAGGGGGGGTCGAGGCCGGCGAGGGAGGAGGAGAGGGGTGGGGGGTCGGGCAGGGCGCTCGCCGGCGAGGAGGGTGGGGCGGGGGCTCGCCGGCACCGCCGCCGCCCGGGGGGTTAGAGGGGGCAGGGACATTTTAGGTATAAAAATTTTAAAATTTGGCTGAAGGGGCCTAATCGAGCGGATTTGTAATCTAAGGAGGGGCAAACTGCCAAAAAAATTCTAAAAGGTCTTTCTACGCAAAAGGCATATATTTAATGAGGGATTTTTTGCACTTTACCCTATTAATTGATGTATGGAACAAATGTTAAAATATCAGTTTTTGCAGTGTAAATTGGTAGTTAAAAGTACGCCCATATTGGTTATAACAAACCCTATTGTGTCATATTGTATTCGTGCCCGTGCAACATTGCGACTTCTTGTGGGCTTTCTATTTGTTAATTAGTTGATGTTTCTTCTAGATTATGTTGTTTCAATTTTCAAGATTTGGCTGTTAAGTTTACATCTCGATAGTTTATCAAATTTAGCTCCAGTAAGGATCACTTTCTATTCTTTGGAACTATCTTCTTTCTACCAAAAACATTTACATTATTAATAAGGTTTCATTTCATGATGATCTGGCAAAGTTTTTGTTAGCTCTTACCATGCAATAGTAGTTTAGTAGATGAAATCATGAAAGATATTTAGATCATTTACTGAAAGATTTATTCAGTTATATGAAGCATACTGCTTATAAGATTGCTGTGCATCTGTATTTCACTTTCATTACAACTGTTTGAAATGAGTGAAAATACAACTGCAGAACTTCTAGAACTCTGCAAGTAGGAAAGTTATTAGTGGCAGTTCATGTTGTGATGTAGAAATTGAACCTGGCCAAACATAAACATCTTCATAGTCCTCCAACATCTCATTCTTCATTCGGTACAGTGATAAAAATGCATCATTTTTTACTTATATTCTTTTGTGTTTTGTGCAGGTGTGTTTTATTTATATATGAAAACCATTGAAAGGGCTCACATGCCAAACAAATTGTGGGAAAGAGTTAAACTACCTAGAAATTATGAGAAGGCTCTGGAGATTATTGACAAACATCTGGTACACTACTTATGTTTGTTCATTACACACTACTTATGTTTGTTCGTTATCTTGACAGAGTATGTGTAAATGGTTTCTTTGAATAATTTGGATAATATCATATGTTTCTTTTGTCAGCAATACTGGCCTAAATTACTTGTCCACAAAATCAAGCAGCGTCTCACCAAAATGACACAGTATCGCATACGCATGAGGAAGCTTGAATTGAAAGTGAGGTATGTATTTATATTCAATACTTATATAGCTTTTGAAAGGTGAATGTAGTCCATGGTACGGCAGATCAGACCAATTATCATGTGAAATTATGTTAAACAGTTATTTTTTGTCTGATATGTTACATTGCAAGGTTATATTCAAATATATTTTTCTATGGTTATAATGGTATTCAAGTTCCTTCCCCTTCTATGGAGGGAATAGTGTGATTTTCTGGTTCTACATTAATAAAGTACTGGCTGTTTGGAGAAAACAATGAAATAGAATAAAAATATTTCCTTCACCATTTCCTATGGCTTATCGAGAATAAAAGGATTAGGTTAAGTCAGGTATTACTTTGCCTAGGCGCCCGCCTACGCCGCCTCACCTCCACCTACGCTGTCAAACAACTGCCGGCCTCCTACTCCACCGCCTACAGCATAACCTGTGCGGGAAACGGCTGTCTAGTGCCTAGGCGGCTGCATAGACCACCATTTAGAACACTGAGCTTTGCTATCTGAAACATCTGCAGGTTCTCCCTAGTCATTGACTCATTATGCTATCTGCCAATAGTTTAGAACAGGACCAAGGATAAAATGAAATTCTCTTGTAGGTCTAGCATATTTTATGTACAAGTACCTTACGTTTTCTCCTCCCCTTGGTGTGGATTAATCTTGGATTGTCATATTATGTCACACATGGTGAACACTTAGGTTCTTCTGCATAGCCCCCTAGTCTTCAGGTTCTTCAACTTGGTTAGGGTATTTGGAGAGAATTATATGTTTGAAGAGAATGCTTTGGTACACCTTATTTTGCACTTGTGCAAATTTTGGTTATAATAACTGACAATGGAGAGGAAAGTGGTTACAATTTACCCAGTATGTCTATGGGCACTTAAATAAATTTCTTCTTTCCGGTTCCTTAAACTAGACCTTATTGCTGTGTCGTTTACATCTATATAGAATCATTAGATCTTCCTCTTGTGTTGAAATCACATATATCACCGCTACTACATATACTAGATTACCTACTCTACTGTTTATGCTTTCAATATAAATGAAACCTGTTGGCGTGACTATCAATGAAAAGCAAACATTTTTTTTTTCCTTTTCTACATTTCCATTCGACTATGAATCAGTGTTACAGATTTCGCTAGGCGAAATCGGTGCGGCGGAGGGCCACCTAGCGCCTAGGCCGCTTAGGCGGCCGCACATGGTTTTCTTTTTGAAAATTAATTTTGATTTTGATTTTTGATTTTTTTTCTGAATTGTTTGAAATGTTTTGATTTTTTTTTGAAATTTGAAATTTTGAATTTGAAAATTTCCGCCTAGCTGAACAGGGCCGTCTAGGCGCCGGACAGGCACCTAGGAATGCTGTACAGGGGGTTTCCGGTGCTGCGGCAGGCCTAACAGCGCCTAGGCGGTCGCCTAGGCCGAAATTTAGAACACTGCTATGGATTCATACCTCGGATCTTTCACAAGGTGTCAGACGAGAGAACAAATCATGTCCATCAAAACTTTATGTTGTATTTTTTACTAGTGAAAACAAATCAATACAAATTACAGTATCAGGTACTTAAGATCAGCATCCACTAGAGATTCACAGAGTTTCTTAGCTTCGTTCTCCACCAAATGGTTGCTTGGTTGACTTCCTGCCAAAATGGCTGGTTCTCTGGGAGATGAAGGAACAAAACATGTTAAAATGGTATAACACAGTCCGATATGGGTCTCAGTTTTGTATGGGGTCACCTGTAGAAATCAGTAATTATTTATAAGTGTTCAAGGAGTCACTTTTTACTGTAACTTTCCTACTGTTATTGCTACAAGTAGCAGCTTTAAGACCCATACAAGCCTGAGTTCATCTTCACCCTCAATTTGCTATATCTGCCGTTGTGATCACGAATAACAGCCTTACCATCTTTCTCTGTGGAGGAAGCATTATAATTACTTTGTAAGGGGTCCATCTCCTGCATGCACCAAGGAGGTCCATGTTCTATCTGAGAGCCTCCATCATTAGTGATAGCGTGTATTTCTTTAATACATACATATGCATATAAGCAAATACTCCCCCCTCTGAACTGAAGTCAAGAAATATGTTAAAAAGATTTGTGGCCTTTTAGTTTCAATACAAAATTGGATCTTTAAGGTTGGTCAAATTTCAGTTTTCAAATGACACCATTTATACAATTTCAATGTCACAAAAATACTTCTTTATATCTATATGAATCATAATTTCTATCTTAATTAACTCTGAATCAAAGATTTAACCCTTGGCAGCATACACAAAGTGAGCAACATATATTTACAAAGTATTATATCACATAACAGATGGTTTATGCATATTTTCTTTTTGTCCTTAAATAGTTGACCAGCGTTTGTAATGATCATAAGCCATTGTATGCCCAAACCAAACAATTTGGATAGAACTTTATTAGTTTTGTAACCATTATTATTTATTTAATGATTGCCTAGAGTTAGAAGTAGCCTATACTAGTCCAACTGTTTTCAATTTTAATGCATTGCTTGCAGGGAGAAGGTTATGACAATGCCTAGGAAAGAGAAAAAACGAGAGGCTAGAAGGGAGGAAAAAGCTGAAAAGGCTGCAGTATTAGAAAAGGTTCTCCAATGTTTCGTTTTAGTACTAATACTTTTCACTAATCTGCTTTAGCTATTGATGCTGTTCGGTGCTTTGTAGAGTATTGAGAAGGAATTGCTGGAACGTCTGAAGAAAGGTGTTTACGGTGACATATACAATTATCCAGTTCAACAATACAATAATGTTCTTGATATGGAAGGGCTACAACCCACTGGTGAAGAGGAAGAAGATGAGGAAGTATGTAGACCTACTCTTTTAGTTGGTTCATCTATTGCATCCCAAATTTAGCTGTCTAATGATTCCGTCTACTTTACTGATTAGGAGCCTGAAATAGAATATGTTGAAGGCTATGAGGAACTTGAAGAGGAGGAGGACATGGAAGATTTTACTGGTTTTGAGAAGGATGGGCCCCAAAAGGATGATAGTTTTGGTGCATATGCTGTCTAACTTTAATTTATGAAGATCTAATATTTTAATGTCTTTATTCTTAACATCTACCCCTAACTACTATTAGTTTCTGCTATAGATGACCCCTAACTACTATTTAGTTTCTGCTACAGATGACATGAATGAAAATGATGATGAGATGGATCCATCTGAAAAACCAATTTTGAGGAAAAGACAAAAAGGATCTGAGCCTGATCCAGGAAAGATTAACAATGATGGTCTTGCTGCCAAGTTGAAAAGAAAGGGGAGAGTAACGATTGAGGTAAAATCTTACCTTCCACTGCTTTTACAGGATTGCTCTCAATACTTGACAAACAAGTCAGATATAAATTACCATCAGTTAGTTGGGGGTCTCTTTATGAGTTGAATGCATCTCTGCATCTTTTATGTTATTTTTGGGATACCACTCGTAAAAGGAGGAAGAGATGCAATGTCGTGTTTGTTTCTTGTGTTCCTTTTGTTCAAAGACACTTCCAAAATGGAACTTGAGTATGTTGCACGGACATGAATATGAATGCCACTAAACACGGCGACACAAACATGACTCCAGTATTTGGCGCATCCTATGTAATCCGGAGTGTCCGTGTCATGTTTGCTATGTGTCTCATGAATTTATGCCATTTGATTTTGGGATGTCTGTGCTCCCCAGGGTCATACACACCAAATCTTGTGTAGTGGGATACCTTTGAAATCCTTTTCACGATCTGTAAGTTCTAATTATCCAATTAACTAACTATTACTTCTATAACGCTGAGCTTATGTCTCAGTGACCCTGCTTTTGGTCCCACATATATAACCCGTGTGATTTAGTTCTCTGCTCCTAGTGCACAAGTTGAGCTCAATGCCTGTTACCTTGGATTAATCATCTGTAGTTTTATCATATTAGGGGGACTGACCCTTGACCTTCCTTGTGTAGTAGGATAACTTTTGAAATCCTTTCCACTATCCGTAAGTTCTAATTATCCAATTAACTATTACTTCTGTGATGCTGAGCTGATGTCTCAGTGACCCTGCTTTTGGTCCCACATATATAATCCATGTGTGATTTAGTTAAGTGCCTCTGCTCCTTGGTGCACGAGTTGAGCTCAATGCTTGTTACCTTGGATTAATCATCTGTACTTATCTCATATTAGAGACTGACCCTTGACCTTCCTTGTATAGTAGGATACCTTTTGAAATCTTTTCCACTAAGTTCTATTTATCCAATTAACTATTACTTCTGTAATACTGAGCTGATGTCTCAGTGACCCTGCTTTTGGTCCCACGTATATAAGCCACGTGTGATTTTGTTTAGAGCATCTCCAACCCTATTGTCTTGTTATGTGTTGTGATTCTTAGGTGGCATGAGACACAAGACAACATCTTTTTTAGGCGGCAATATTAAGCCAATGAGGTAGAAAAGTCTTCTCCGATGCAAAAAGTATTGAGAAGACAATAAAAAGTATTTGTTTTCCAACTTCCAAGACAACTTCTCCTCTTCTTCTTTTTTTTTATAAATATTTTTATTCATAATTGATGATGTGGGGATAAATTCATTGTGAAGTGCATTGTCTAGATCTAGACAACCAACTTCACATTGTCCTTGCCATGTCATTGCCATGTCAACTTCATGATTTATTTCACATTTGCATTGGAGAAGGATTTTTGAAATAAAAACTTGTCATTTCTATGTGGCAACCATTTTTTTTTTTCCAAACTCACAATAGGGTTGGAGATGCTCTTAGTATCTCTGCTCATAGTGCACGAGTTGAACTCAGATGCTTGTTACCTTTAATTAATCATCTGTAGACTGACCCTTGACCTTCCTCCATATAGTGATAGTTGTAAGTATATATATTTACCAAGGTCCTGACTTATGAGAAACTATGGCTTTTGACCTTCAATTTTTTGTGTAACTTGGACAAATAACCCACTCTTCAACCTTAGAGAGAGGTGTCAGATTGTAGTAACAAACCTCTATCCTAGCAGTAGAAGTGGGCCAAGTGGCCCCAATTTGGATACAGAATGCCGTCGGATTGGGATTTTTGGAATATGACTTGCTTACTTTTGTTCAGATAGCCTTCTCTATTAATAGTATCATGAATACACAATCATTTAATTGAGATGTTCATTGGTATTGGCCTGACCTTCTGGTATTTTGTTAGTGAACTACACAAGAAGGCACTGATGGTTGTTGCCTTCTTTTGGTTAGACCGTCTATTATGTTCTAGATGTGTAGTTATTTTTGCCTTATTTTTACCATCACCACAAACAGAGATTTCCTATATCGAAACAAATTGACACAGATTTGATAGAAATCAAGTACTTCCCATCATTTGACATATATTTAGCATGCTGTGCCCACTTGGGATGGAACATTGCTGACATCTGGTTCTTAATTTGATTTGGCAGTTTGAAGAGGACGAAGATTTGGGCAATAAACAATCAGCTCATCTCTAAGCTCGATGTCTAGTACAGAGTTTCTGAAATGTGGTCATGCTGAGGACATTTATGAATGTCGAAATGAGACACCATATTTTCGAAATGTTGGGCGAATCGACTCAAGACGGACATTTCCTCAAACCTAACGAAGATCATGAGAATTCAAAGCGGTGTTTGAGAAACAATTTTGAAGTTGTGGTTGTCTATGAGAAGAACTGTTGCGAGTTTCTCTTCCTCGGAACAATATGTTATTCATGTAATATTTTCTGAATTTGTTATTAATTATTTGCGGTCTTTAATACAGATCATCACTTTAACAGACGAGGTACATATACATATAGCAAGGCGAGAATCCGTATCGGAATACTAAGAGCGTATAGTACATGACAACAATGAACAATATAAAATAAACATGAGTTATAAGATCTACAAAACAAAAGAGAAGGTGTGCGAAAATAAATTGAGCTAAAACTTAGGTATAACATAGCATATGCGTGTATCAATTTTTGACCATATCGTTCTCTCTGTTGTTGCAGGCAATGTTTTAAAAACCGGACCGGCCGGGTCATCCGTGAACCTGTTGTATTTTTTGTCCGGTTCAGTATTGACCCGGTGTTTTTTAAAAATTAGTATTTTTGTAAAAAAAAATTAATATCCATAGATGATTAATTTGGACTACTTAGATTAATCCAGTGGTTGAACCAACTTGACCCGATCCAGTGCCTTGGCCGGGTCAAGCACTGGTCCGGTTTTTAAAACATTGGTTGCAGGTGTAAATGATACTTATTTACTGTGACAAGGACATGAAATGTGGTAGACTTATGGTTTCTTGAGGAGAGAAGGGGGGGGGGGGGGGGGGGGGGGGGGGGGGGGTGTTGAATCACGATCGTTTTTTTTTTTTTGGGGAGTTGTCGGATCTTGGAAGCCAATTGGGCATGGTTGCAGGGCCGGCATGGATAGTTAGGTTGGCCTATTCTGGAACTAATTTTGGTTGTCCCTTGATCCTTATTGCCAGCTGATCCTGGTGGTCATCCGTAATCTTGACCTTTAGTGGGATCATGTTAAGCCTGGGGGGTGGGAGGGTGGGGGGGAGGGTTGTCCAAGCCCCAAGGCTTGTCTGGCTTACCCTAGGGCTGGCCCTACATGGTTGTCGTTAGGGTTTCCCCTTTGGCAACCCTGAATCATCTCCGTTTCCGTGTGGTTGGTTTTCCGTGTCCCGATGTGACCCTTATTCTTCGTGCACAGACCATGAAGAGGAATTCGAAATTGCAAGTGCAAATATACACGGACCATGACGAGGAGTCCGAAATGGCCAACTGCATGATCGATCGGTTTCCAACAACAGCTAGACGTTAATGAAACATGTCATTGATTCCTCTTTATGAGATGCACTATTGAAGACTTTACTTCGTCTGTTGATATGGACTACCTTTGCTTTCTAAGGCAGAATTGGAACCAGCTGCAACTTTGGTACCCCCTTTCTGAATCAAGTTGGCCCTTGCAGAGAGCTTATGCACTATCTTCCTTCTACAACCCTCTGCTTTCAGCGAAATGTGACAAAATGGAAGAAAATTCATGGACCGATCCCCCATAGTTCCCACCCCATCCCCCTAGGAACTACGAGATCGTCCCAAGGACGCCTTCAGCATTCATGGATCTAGAACTGGCCATGTATAATATCCAATACGGAAATGATAAATGGTCCGTGGTTTCTGTCCGCTGGCGTGACCGTGGGCCTACGTGGCCGAACCACATTCGTTCTTCCTATTTGCATGGGAACTGCCGTCGGTAGACCTGCCAATGGGAGGCTGCCACGTGAACTGTGGGTCAAAACTGCGGACCAAAAGCACGGTCCATGTAACAGCATCCTGGCCAAAACTGCGGGCCAAAAGCACGGTCCATATAGCAGCGTCCTATCCAATAAGTAGAATGCATTAGCTGAATGCATTAGCTGACTGCTCTTCGGTGGACAATAAAGGTCGGAGCATGACAAAAAAGTCGGACGAAAAAAGAAAAATAAAAGCTCTCTGATGTCGGAAAAAGCAAAAAAGGCAGCCATTATAACCTATCCCAAACCCAGTCTAGGACTCTATGTTGTGGCAAACTATATGAGAACTTATTTTTATTCATGTCAACATGAGATGATTAAAGATCTATTTTCTTTAAATTAGAGGACTTTTGAACGAAAGTCAGGTCAAAGGTCCAAATATATGCATGGGGCCTCAACCCCGCCCTTTACTCACATGGGAGGAACGCAAGGAAATGAATTCCTAGCGGATGGCATATATGCACGTGCTTTGCACTTATTTTAATATTTTTTAATTAGTTTAGAAAAAAAATTTAGGAAGACCAAAAGATAGTCTTCCTAATTACTAAGTTGTCCTTATTAAAATTAATGAACTATTTTTAATTAGTATAAATATGTAAGAGTATTTTCGAAATTCAAAAGTTTTATCATCTAAGTTTTCCTATTATATAGTAGAATAGATATCAGTTTTATAATACTTCAAATTTCTAGCTTGGGCATTAATATATCATTAGTAAGATGTGTGTGGGCCTTAATGTATCATTAATAAGAAGTGTGTGGGCCTTAATGTATCATACTTAAAGTAGGGGTGAGCATACGGTTAATTCGGTTCAAATCGAACCGAATAATCTAAAATCGAATTGGACCAAAAAACGAACAAACAAAACCGAAACCGAATCGAATTGGTCCATAATCGAATCAAACCGAACGGAATTAAATCGACTCAATTTTCGGTTTATTCGGTTTATAGGTTTATTTGCATTATATATATATATATATATATATATATATATATATATATATATATATATATATATATATATATATATATAACCCAAAAACCGAATAAGAAAATTTAATTTTTTTTTTTAAAAAATTAAATTTTCTTATTCGGTTTTGGACCGAAACCGAAAACCGAACCGAACAGAATAAAAAAATTTAGTATTTTCAAAACCGAACCCGAATCAAATCTCTTGGTTATGTTCGATTTTCGGTCCAAAACCGAATAATGCTCACCCCTACTTAGAAGTGCCTACAATCACCAATAAATATAGGGGCTGTTTAGTTCGCAGATTTCGGAGCATGAAGTGGTCTAAATTTAGATTTAAAACTATTTCACGTATTTGATTGGAGGATATACAGACAAATTTACTGTAAATTGGCATGAACAATAAATCTTGTCTTGCACAAATTGAGTGCAATAGTGAAACATCCTCATTTTCCACTTCGTGTATTTGGTTGGATGTTTTCTTTTAATTTTCTCTCTATTTTAACATGTTCCAAAAATCCAAAAAGCTACCACCCCCACCCCCACCCCCTACTTCAACAACGATCCAACTATCAAACTTTTAAGATTTTTTACTTCTAACCTCTACTTCTTCAAAACATCTAAACGAAAGAAGATTTATTTCGTCCCACTTTGCTCCATTTCACCACAATGTGTGTAAAATATAGATTTTAGAATTTAGCACTTTGTCGGACCAAACAACCATCAAAATCGAAGAGAAAGCACAACATTATTTTGTTTGCTGACTTTCCTAGAGATAAAGGAAAGGAATATCTAGTAATAGGGTCTTACATAATAGTTCATATTAGAATTTGTGTCTCCATAATGTCCGACGTTAGTGTTTGGATCTTAAATTTACCGTTCGTTCTGCCTACGTGAACATTGAATTTAAGATCTAAACACTAAAGTCGAACATTTTAAAGATCTAGATTTAAATATTAATTATTATGTAAGATATTGTTACTAAATATCCCTATTATGAAACACACTATAGCATGCAGTCAGAAGGACAAAAGTGGAGTTTGGAGGAGATTTTGATTCTATGGAGTCTTTTCGAATTTTTGTTCTCTCCGATAATTTTTGTGTGAGAAGATGAAAACAATATAAACTTGTTTTTGTAACTATGATCGTCCGGAACATTTTTGGGATAAACGTGCCACTAATGTCGTAACGAGATTACGTCGTGACAGCAGGAGACAGGGCCGGTCCTGGGGTAAGCCGAACAAGCCTTGGGACTTGGACAACTTTCCTCTGCTAGACAACCCCCAGGCTCAGTATGATCCCACCAAAGATCAGGATCACGAATGACCACCAGGACTAGCTGACAAAAAGGGTCAAGGAGCAACTAAAATTAGCTCCAGAATAGGACAACCCAACCCTCCAGGCCGGCCCTGGCAGGAGACCAACAATGACACCTCAAAATAAATAAAATATAAAAAGAAGATAGAAAATTATGCTAAGTGCATGTCTAGACCAACACTGCAACTCAAAATAAATAATAAATAAAAAGGTAACCGAATTATTTGAGATTGTTGCCACTCTAAGACATCAACCACAACTCAAAATAAATAAAATATAAAAGGGAGATAAAAAAAAAATTTACGTGCTAAGTGCTCATCCAGACAGGCAATCTTGACTCAAAATAAATTAAAATATAAAGGAGATAAAAAATTACATCAAAAATGTGTTAGATTTTCTTCACAAATCTTCACTTCTAAAAACTACAAAATAATAAACTTAATTAAATGTTACCGGCCTTCAGGGAAGTCGCGCACGAAGCACTGCCCTAAGAGATAGTCCGGGTCTATGTGCAGACTGGATCCGAACGCTCCTAGTGGTAAAATCCCCGGTCTACCGGAATCTCTTTGCCGCACACGACTTGGAGAGGATGACCCCGACTTAGCTCTGCCCAGAGCAACGATGAAAACAGCAACAACCCGAACGAAACGAGAATTTTAGAAAGGTTCGAGAAGAAATTTTTCTGTGTCTTGAAGAGAAAGAATCACAGCTTTATATAGACTGAGTGAGGCTCTTTGTAACGTTCAGAAATAATGAACAATAATAATTTAACGTTACAAGCAATGAGAAATACAAAAAATGTGGTACAATGAATCTGGACACAATTTTGAATATTAAACGTTAAGAAATTAAATGACTGTAACGGTCAGAAAATTTAATAGGAGCAAAAAGGATTTTTGGGTCTCAGCCCGAACCCGAAGAAGGAATCGGATCGGCATTCGGCGCCCGCAGATGTGGGCACGTGCCCGCATCCGTTACGCGCGCCGAACCGAACCGAGCCGAGCCGGGCCGGGCGGCGGCGGCGGCGGCGCGCGTGTGGCCCATGGGGCTCCCATTCAAATGGTTTAATGAAGCAAGAAGGGAGAAGTGTACATATGCACATTGAAGACTATTGTGCAGCCGATGTGGGACTAAATAGCTAAGAGGGAGTTGAGCTTTTGCTCCAAAAAGCTAAAGTGAGCTAACAATCCCCCCCCCCCCAAAAGCTCAAGTTCCAGGGTAATAGAAGACAGAAAGATAAAAGAAGAGTATGAGAATTTCTGGGCAGTTGTATACTATGCATAAATGAGATGGACTACAGCCTTGAATCTCACGTAGTGACTATTGTCTTTGTCTGAAGAAGAGCTTGATGGACTACGCCTTGAATCAGTCTTCTTAAACCAGATTCAGACAATAGCACACATAGTACGCTAGAGGTACTTGGGTCTATCGGGTGGCGCGTTTGGTTGGCCATGCGCACTTTTACACATTCATGAGAGTTGTCTAGGATCGCCCTGTCCTATAGTCGCGGCCCTCACGACCTCTCATATAGGTAAGTCCTTAAGGGTTGGTGATAGGAATCAACCCTGCATATAATGCTTGAACTTATTAAGAGTTTAAACTCAACCTATCCATATCACAAAAGGAACACTGTCACCATAGGGATGGGGTATGAATGTACACATGTACAGCCTCCTGGGCTTTTATTTTAAAGAGAATTTAATCTCAGGTCAGTGTTCCATAATAGTCACCTAGTCCAGCTTGTTTCTACCCATTGAACCGGCTTCTTGGGATCTCCAGTCAGACTCGGTTGGGTTGCCACTGCTGGTGACTATACTATGGGCTTAACCCCATCCCCCTCGATGATTCTAGGATCAATGTCCTAGACAGACCCTTCGTCAAGTGGTCTGCAAGGTTCTTTTCTGACTTTATATAGTCAAGAACCACATATTTGCCCAATAGGCTCTTTATTGACTTGAAGCGCAGCTGCAGGTGCCTGTTCATCTTAGCATTCACAGAATCATGCTTTAGTAGTTCTATAACAGATTTATTATCACAGTTTATAGAAATTGCAAGAACAGGATGAACAGAAATAGGTATATGCATAACAAGATTTCTAAGCCATTCGGCCTCTGTACATGTAGTATCCAAAGCTATCATTTCAGAGTCCATTGTACTTCTGGCTATGATAGTTTGTTTACATGATCCCCAGGAGATTGCAGCTCCTGCTAGGGTAAAAACATATCCAGTAGTGGATTTCACATCATGTGAATCAGTTACCCAATTTGCATCGGAGTAACATTCTATGATATCAGGGTGTCTAGTATAATGAAGTTTATAATCTAGAGTACCCTTAAGATATCTAAATACTCTGTCTAATGCAGTCCAATGTGACTGATTTGGGTTACTAGTATATCTACTTAGTCTCCCAATAGCAAATGCAATGTCAGGTCTGGTCCTATTTGTTATATACATAAGGGACCCAATCATTTGTGAATATCTATGTTGTTCTATAGGTAATCCTTCGTTCTTCTTGAGAACAACATTACTGTCATAAGGGGTAAGGGCAGATTTCTTGTCAAAGTACTCAAACTTCCTTAGCATTTTCTCAATTGAATGTGCTAAGGATAGAGTATAGCCCTCTTTTCTTTTTGACACTTGCATTCCTAGGATCAGATTTGCCTCACCTAAGTCTTTCATATCAAACTGGTTGGACAAATAATTCTTAGTATTATTTATCAGTTCCAGTGAAGATCCTAGAATAAGGATATCATCAACATACAAGCATAAAATAACACAACTTCCATTTGTATTTTTAGAATACAAACATTTGTCATATTCATTTGGCATAAAACCAAATTCTACAATGACTTTGTCAAACTTGTTGTGCCATTGCTTGGGAGCTTGCTTTAGGCCATAAAGAGATTTTACTAATCTGCAAACCTTCTTTTCTTGACCCTTAGCAATAAAACCTTCAGGTTGCTCCATATATATCTCTTCTTCTAAATCTCCATTTAGAAATGCTGTCTTTACATCTATTTGATGGATCAGCATATCATGAATGGATGCTAAAGCTAGAAGGGTTCTAATAGAAGATATTCTAGCTACAGGAGAGTAGGTGTCAAAATAATCTAATCCTTTCTTCTGGGTAAATCCTTTGGCCACTAATCTAGCCTTATATTTTTCTATGGTACCATCGGCTCTAAGTTTTTTCTTAAAGATCCACTTACAACCTATTGGTTTGCTGCCTAAAGGAAGGTCTGCTAAAAACCAAGTATTGTTCTCCATGATGGAGTTATACTCATTGTTAATAGCTTCTTTCCAAAAGGGGGCATCGGGAGAGGATATTGCTTCTTCATAAGTTGAGGGATCACCTTCTATCAAAAATGTGAAGAATCCTTCTCCTAAATTCTTTTCAATCCTTTCTCTTTTACTCCTTCTAGGTTCCATGACTTGTTCAGATTGAGAATTAGGCATTTGGTCATGAGAACTAGTAGACGGAGTAAGAGAAGGGTTAGAGGAAGATGAAGGGTTTCTATCCTTGAATGGAAAAATGTTCTCAAAGTAAACTGCATCTCTAGCTTCGATGATTGTGTTATTAGAGATTTCATTTACTTCAGAATGGGTTACAAGAAATCTATTAGCATTACTATCTAGGGCATATCCTATGAATACAGCATCTACAGTCTTAGGTCCTATCTTCCTCTTTTTGGGTTCAGGAATTCCTACTTTAGCTAGACATCCCCAAACTTTGAGGTAATTAATCCTAGGTGTCCGACCTTTCCATAACTCATATGGTGTTTTATCATTAGTCTTACTAGGTATCCTATTAAGAATATAACAGGCTGACAATAAGGCTTCTCCCCAAAGATTATCAGGGGCACCAGAGCTGAGAAGCATGGCATTGACCATATCTAAAAGAGTGCGATTCTTCCTTTCAGCAACTCCATTGGATTGTGGTGAATAAGGAGCAGTTACCTCATGAATAATTCCGTGCTCTTCACAGAAGTTAGTCATTTCATTTGAGGTATACTCTCCACCACGGTCTGATCTAAGGATCTTAATCTTCCTATCCAACTGGTTCTCAGCTTCAGATTTATAGACCTTGAATCTGTCTAGAACTTCATCTTTGGTCTTAAGGAGGTAGGTGTAACAATACTTTGAATGGTCGTCTATAAAAGTTATAAAGTATTTCCTACCGCCTCGGGTCAAGACCCTATTGGAATCACAAACATCACTATGGATAAGTTCTAGGAGTTCAGAATCCCTATAGACAGATTTAAAAGGCAATCTAGTGTGTTTGGCTTGAACACAAATCTCACATTTGTGTTCATCATCTATAGGAGTCTTAGGAATAAGATCTAAGTTCATCATCCTTTTGATAGATCCTAAGTTCACATGACCTAGTCTACCATGCCAAACATTTGATGATTCAACATTTACAACAAAAGAAGGATTAGAACTTTTATTCATAGTACTTAAAATAAAAAGTTCATCTTTCACAAATCCTTTTCCAATAAATAGATCATTCTTAGAGAAAACTACTTTATTGGGCTCCATTACAATTTTGTATCCTGAGGCTACAAGGAGAGATCCACTAACAAGATTCCTCCTGACAGACGGCACATGAAGCACATCATGGAGAGGTATAATTTTTCCTGATGTCATCTTCAGATTTATTCTTCCTCTTCCCACAACTTGTGCCGTTGAGCCATCTCCTAGGGTCACGCCTCCTCCACCTGATTCCTGATAGGTTGAAAAACAGGAGCGATCAAATGAAACGTGAACATTAGCTCCAGAATCCAACCACCAATCATCAGAATGGAAAGACAGGTTTACTACAGGTTGAAAGCTTACAGACCTGAAGGAGCTGGAAGACCCATTCAGAATCATGTTAGCCTCTGGCTTGCCTTTTCCCTTGAAGGAGTTCTGGATAGGTTCTTTCTTCCTTTGGAAGCAGTTGATGGCTGTATGATTGGTTCTACCACACACAAAACAAAATCTTCTTTGATCCTGAGTCTGACCAAAGTTTCTAGGTTTTTGGGTTTGAGGGTTTTGGTGATGGTTTTGGTTTTGGTTTTTGAGATTTTGGTGAGAAGGTTGAAAACTCTGCTTCTTTTTGAAGGAGTTCTTCTTGGCTTTGAGATGGTTGTTTGACTTAGGTTTTGCAGGGCTTTCTACAAGGTTTACCTTAGCAGTGGCATTTGACCTAGCTTTGGTCTTGGACCTATATTTCTCTTCTGTTCTAATTCTCTGTAGTGCTTGAGAGTATGTAATAGATCCTTGTAGATGTAGAAGGTCCTTTGCCACTTTAAACCAGGAAGGAGGGAGTTTATCTATCAAGCACCCTATTTTGTGCTCAGTAGAAAAGACGGTTCCCTTGGCTTGAAGCTGCCTAAGGTGTTCTTGGAACTCATGGATTTGGTCATTGATAGGTTTGTTATCTACCATGACATATTGGTTGAATGTGGTGGAATTGAATCTATCAATTCCAGCATCATCACAACCATACTCATCTTCCAAAGCATCCCAGAGTTCTTTGGCGCTTTTATATTCAAAAAATATGTCGTAGAGTGACTCCGACATAGCGCTTAAGATTCTGTGGAAGCAGTGGTAGTCAATTTCCTTAGGGGTCTTAGGCTTGGTAGAAGAGGAGGACTTGGAAACCCCTATGTCAGACTCAGTCTCATCAGAATCATTTGAGATGGGTGTGGACCCATCAATGGCTGAAATCAAACCTAAAGTGGTAAGCCAAAATTTCATCTGGCTCTGCCACCTCTTGAAGTAGGTGCCATTGAATTTTGCAGGCTTTGCAGAAAAAGTCTCTTCCTTGGAAGTCATATTTTCTAAAGTCTGTAAAATTATATTTACTCAATAAGATGGCTTTAAACTAAAATTAACAATTAAACTAATTTTAGTAATAAATCCTTAAATTTTTAGTTTTTCAAGTTTTGATAAGGTTGGGTTAGCTGTAGGGGCCGGATCCCAGCAAGCGGAGGTTCACTAGGAACTCTTAAGTACCGGTCGCTTAGACGAATTTTCGCCTTGTTGACAGAAGGGCCCTTTCGGCTTGTTCTCAAACAAATCTTGACTTTAGAACTTTAAAAATAAAGGATTATTTTTACTAAATTAATTAATTGTTTGATTTAGCTTAAAATTAAAAATATTGAGTAAAAGAAAGCTTGTATTGACAAAAATAATGCTAACACAATAGTATTTGTCTAAGATGCAAATTTAACTAATAATAACAATTTGATACTTGTGTGAGAAAACTTGACAGTAAACAAGCAACTTGTAAGTAGTGACCAATTAATATTAATTAGGTAATAAATCTTTGGTAACAGTATTTCAAAATGACATGCTATAACAATTATTTCGTAACAAATATTGAGAATAGCAAAGAATAGCAAAGCAATTTTGTTAACAGAATATGAATTTTGTTAACAAAATTTTGCAAAGCAAAATTGTTAAAAGAATAGCAAATTATTTTTTTTTTTTTTTTAAGCTAACGAAATTTTGCTATTAAGCAAAGTTGTACTGTGAAGAATAGCAAAACAAATTGTTAACAGCAAAGCAAATTGTTAACAGAGTTGAAATGCAAAATTAGTTACCAGAATAGCAAAACAATTATTTGAAGCTAACTGATATTATTAAAAATTGCAATTAAGAAAATATTATTTGATAGTTAACAGAATAGCCACTGTGAAGAAAATAGTTGATAATTTGTAAATAACAAAACAGACAATTAAATTGAAGGTTATCTCTTAGATTGTTAGTTTTTCTTCACAAATGTTCACTTCTAAAAACTGCAAAATAATAAACTTAATTAAATGTTACTGGCCTTCAGGGAAGTCGCGCACGAAGCACTGCCCTAAGAGATAGTCCGGGTCTATGTGCAGACTGGATCCGAACGCTCCTAGTGGTAAAATCTCCGGTCTACCGGAATCTCTTTGCCGCACACGACTTGGAGAGGATGACCCCGACTTAGCTCTGCCCAGAGCAACGATGAAAACAGCAACAACCCGAACGAAACGAGAATTTTAGAGAGGTTCGAGAAGAAATTTTTCTGTGTCTTGAAGAGAAAGAATCACAGCTTTATATAGACTGAGTGAGGCTCTTTGTAACGTTCAGAAATAATGAACAATAATAATTTAACGTTACAAGCAATGAGAAATACAAAAAACGTGGTACAATGAATCTGGACACAATTTTGAATATTAAACGTTAAGAAATTAAATGACTGTAACGGTCAGAAAATTTAATAGGAGCAAAAAAGATTTTTGGGTCTCAGCCCGAACCCGAAGAAGGAATCGGATCGGCATTCGGCGCCCGTGCCCGCATCCGTTACGCGGGCCGGGCCGGGCGGCGGCACGCGCGTGTGGCCCATGGGGCTCCCATTCAAATGGTTTAATGAAGCAACAAGGGAGAAGTGTACATATGCACATTGAAGACTATTGTGCAGCCGATGTGGGACTAAATAGCTAAGAGGGAGTTGAGCTTTTGCTCCAAAAAGCTAAAGTGAGCTAACAAAATGCACATTAAATCAACACTCATTCACAAGTTGCATGTGCTTGAGTATCACCCACATAACTCACTTCCTAAGTAAAGTGCATTTAGCATTTTAAGCAAAAAGAATGTTCTTTTGTAGCCAACGTGGGACTAAAAAAATTTCTTTCATATTGAATCACATTGCTCCCAAATAAGCAACACAACCAACAATCTCCTCTTCAGTCGAAAAAATAATAAAAATTATAAAAAAATGAGACATTCTTAGCCAATAGTACTAAAATAAATTCTCTAATTAAAATTCTAAACATAAGAGACATTAGTAGGCAAGTGTAAACGGATATGAGATCATAGGCTCATATTTTTACGTGAGCTATGTACATATGGACCAATAAGAATAGACTCCTACATCTCAACATCTCATGTGCACCCATGTGCATTAGTACACTCCATTCTTACTCATATTCGGTTTATCTCTCTCTCTCTCTCACACACACACACACACACACACACACACACACACACACACACACACACATATATATATATATATATATATATATATATATATATATATATATATATAAAAGGCATTCTCAGGACCTCAGGACAAAATTTAAAACAATGTCCTTTTTAAAAAAACAATTAAAACTATTATAAAAAAAAAAAAAAAAAAAAAAAAGCTTCGACTAAGGCCTTAAACCCATGACCTTACATAGAAGGTAGTAGTGAAAACCAACAACACTAAGTATGTTGTTACTATGTTATTTTATAATAATACTAATATTTAACATATGTTATATATACAAATTTGTTTTTTAGGCATTCCTAATACATGGGCCCTGGACGGTCGTCCTGGGCCAGGGCCGGCCCTGAACATTCCCTTTCGTTTAAGTGGTAAGGAGTGAGGCATTCCCTCCAATAGGTCGTGTATTCAAGCCGTAGATAAAGCACATTTAATTCTCTTGTGGAAAAAGAAGAAGAAGGAATATTTAGTATTAGGTTCTCACATAACAGTGAATATTATAATTTGGGTCTCGAAATTGTCTAACGTTAGGATTTTGGGTCTAAAAATTACTGTTCATGTTCATGTAGGCTAATGAATATTGATTTCGAGACCCTAATCCTAACACTTGACAATTTCGAGATCCAAATCCTAATACCCACTATTATGTGAGACCCTAATGCTAAAGTTATTTTTTTTTTAAATTAACTTTACATTAGTAATTATAGAGAGACCTACATATAAAAATATTTACGTTAGTAATTATATATATGAAAGTTATTTTTTATTTTTATTTTTTTTTAGAATTTTTTGGGGAAAAAATACAGGTCGCAGATCACTTGATTTAGAAAGGTAAATTACAAGAACACATAGTAAAACTGAATTTCAAGGAACCCTAACTCGCATATAATAGAAGGTGTGCAATTTATGAAGACCCAAAGATTAATAATAAGTCCATCTATTCACAAGACCAACACAAATCGTTATTTACTTGCTTCGTCATTATATTGGAATAGGCCACTGATTTATAGAGATCATGGAATTGATATACCAACCGGTATGGACCGATATTGCTCAAGCCTTTTAAAGGAGATATTACCTAAATAAAATGTTTTAAAATAGACATAATGTCATCAAAGAGAATTTAATTTTAAATGTTTAAGGGATGTTTGGTACTAGGGGTGAGCGTCGGTATAATCGGTCAGTATTTGGTCGAACTTTTTGGTATTTTTAAAATCGGTATTTAAAAAATCAATACCAATACCGTACCATTTAGAATCGATTTTTTCGATTTCGGTTTAATCTGTATTCGGTCGGTTTTGTTCGGTATCGATATTTTACCAATTAGTATTTAATCAATCAACACACTTAATATTGTAGAATCTTTTAACCTATAATATATAATTTTTTACTTTTTTGGAAGTATTAAATTTGAAAGCCAAGCTCTACAGCCTCTACCAACCAAACAATTAATCAAAATTATTAGAACAATATGTAACAAGTCGCAAACATCTAAAAATGAGCTTAAACACGGTCACTAAGTTTAATCCTTACTATAAGTTTAAGTAACCAGAATTCACTTCAAAATTCTATGAGAACACTAAAGCATAAGCTCAAAAGATCAAAAACTCAATGCTTAACGTTCTTAACATAATTTCAAGTTCACTAAAATCTATTCTAAGTTCTGAAACTGACTAAAAATAAAAATAAAAATGAGTAGTATAAAATTAATCACGAACAACATTATAAAAAATGTATATATGTGTGTGTGTGTGTGTGTGGCGAACGCTCCCACCGGAAATCGATCTCCTGACCAATCGGGCCGTATATATATATTAAGCAATGGGTAATTGTGGCGAACTCGCCTCCACTGGGGCTCGAACTCCCGACCACTTGGACCGCATGCATCTCTCTTAACCACTTGGGCCGCATATATAGGATCGGTTCGGTTCGGTATTTTTCGTATGGCATTACATTCAAACCGTTACCACTACCATTATACCATATTTTAGTCGGTTCGGCAATTCGGTATCGGTACATAATTTCGGTTCGATTTTTCGAAATATTTTTAATCGATATTTTGTCGGTTTTTCAGAATCAGTCGGTATTTGCTCACCCCTATTTGGTACACAGATTGCAATATTTTGAAGGATTTTTTTTTATATTCTTGAAGATAAGGTTCTCTAACATCAAACTTTTAGGTGTTTGGTTTTTCCGAGTATGGTATAATAATACATAGTATTCTTATAAACATAGAATTCATGCATTTGTATTCTAAATATATTGCTGGAATATAACATTTTTTTTTTTTCTAAATTAATTGCTCATCTAACAATCTAATCGAGTTGGTATAATAATACATTTGGTATGGTTTTGGTTGAGTCGGGTTAGGTTTAGGTCAAGTGTCATAATAAGTTCTTGTCGGGTCCGAGTTCGGGTTGATCGGGTTGGTTGCAGTTGGGTTCGAGTTGGGCCATTTGAGATTTTGGTCTAGTAGGACTTGAGTCGTCCTTGTCAAAATTTGGTCGGGTGGGATTGGATTTCATTTCCAAATAGAATTTGGGTTCATGTGTTGATCAAAGGTAAATCTTGTTGGATAGACATTGTCAATACCCTCCTCTCACCATGAAAGTAATATTCTTCCTTATTGTGGAAATAGGAAGCCGAAGAGAATGTGTTACTCCATAAATTCTCTATTGAACTATTATACCAAATATGTTTCAAAAAAGAAAAAAAAAACTATTACACCAAATATAATAATGATTATGGAAATATATTTTCATTGGTAAATGATTTCTAAATTAAAATTTTATCCACTTACTAACTATATAAATATTTATTTAAAAAATAAAAAAATTAAGTACTCGAAAAATAAAATTATATAGTATAAAATCGAAAATTACAATAATACGACAAAAACGACATGGAATGAGAACCCAAAGAGTGAAACTAATTTCCTATACAATTAAAGGATAGAAAACTTTAGTTGTAAACAAATTAATTTACGCTAAAAGACAATAAAGTTGTTAAATTAGACTAAGAGAAGAAATGCGTTAATTTAGACTAAACAAAGAATTTTTTTTACGATGTTTGGAATAATGTTTGAATTTTTTTTTTTTTTTTGCATACTGTATTGTATATCATTTGGGCTCACTGTCCCAAACTCCTACCATAAGTGAAAGGAATAATACGCTTCCGTGACTTGATCTATCAATCTTCCGCTACCCTGATAGAACTTTTATATCTCTTCTTGCTGATCACAAGGGTCATTCCGATTCGGCAGAAAGAAACCATTTGATTAATATTTTTACTTGCACCCTCAATCGACAAATTGACATATAGTATTGATCACATGAAGTGAGCTAGAAACGTCCAAATTGTACATAACAATATGTGAAATAAACAAAGAGAAATTTTGAGTTGCACACTCACTTTATTTACCCAAATTTAAGGTGCACCCCAGTGCTTTACACTAATATAATTCACCCTCCACTTTTGACAGATTCCGTCCAAAATGGATGGTTAACTGGGTTGACCCAATTTTTTGGACCAAATTACCCCCATCTTCTTCCCAAGCAGACAACCACCCGCCTCCCCCAGTGCTCGCCCTCCCCCCTCCCCGCCTCGCTCAGCCCTCTGCCATCAGCACCATCATCACCACCACCTTCACCATCACCATCATCCCCCCCCCCCCCCCCCGGGCCGGCCCTGGGCCAGGGCGACCGCCCAGGGCCCCATGAAATTTGGGGGCCAAAAAAAATTAATTTAAATATATATATATATTAGTAATCTTATATTGAAAATAGAACTAATATATAATATGATCCTCCTTTATCACAAAACATTTGTGATGTAGTGGTAGTTTGTTATACTTGTACACAAGAGCTCTCAGGTTCTAGTCTTGGCTGTTTCATTTTTTAGTTCAATTTTTTTATATTATATATGGGCCCCATTTTAAAAATTTGTCTAGGGCCCCCGTTAACTCAGGGCCGGCCCTGCCCCTCCCCCCCCCCCCCCCCCCCCCCCCCCCCCCTCTGGCTGTTTCATTTTTTAGTTCAATTTTTTTATATTATATATGGGCCCCATTTTAAAAATTTGTCTAGGGCCCCCATTAACTCAGGGCCGGCCCTGCCCACCCCCCCCCCCCCCCCCCCACCCAGCGGCGGCGTGCAGGGGGCAGCGCTGCGGCGACGTGCGTGGCGAGGTGGGGGGACAACCACTGCAGCGGCAGCAGCGATCTCCGGCGGAAGACGGCCGGGGGAGGGAGGGGCGACGATCTGGATGTGGATGACACGAAGAAGAATACAACATAAGGAAGTATTTTTGTCCAAAAAAATGAATCAATCCAGTTGACCGTCCATTTTAGACGAAAACCGTCAAAAGTGGAGGATGAATTAATAAATTGAATAAATAAAAAGGGAGAAAGAGTTTGGGTTTTTTGGGGTGGGGAGGTAGGGGAGGAGTGGGGGGGTGGTTGGGGGTGTTAAAAGGTTAGGTGAGGACAAGGTTGCTCCCGTTGCCTTGAACAGGAGGTGCATGACAAATGACAATTGTCCTCTTCATCTGAATTTAAGGTCTGATAAAAGAAAGGTATCTGTAAATTGTCAGGTACCCAAGATTAGAAATCTATCATCTGACATTATTATTATGGGATATGATACTACTACAAGTGTCATGTACCATGCATGTGACCTCTTTTTTTTTTTTTTAACAAAGATCATATGCATTGTAGAACCTCAAAATCGGAAGACTCCAAAATTTGTACATGCTCATAAACAACTCTAGTCCGATTCATATCATCTTTGGAAAAAAAAAAAAAAGTCACATGCATGATACATGACCGGAGCGGCAGAACCTGAGCTCATGGAAACCCTAGGCGAACTTTCAGAATGCTTTCCTCCAAGACAAAATTTTAAAATAGACCACCATATATAATATAAAAAATAATCTAAAAATTAAAATTATCTTTATTACCAAGATTTAAACTAAGACCTATACGGTGCAAGACTAATATGATAACCACTACACCACAATTATTTTATATTATTTAATACACTACAATTATTATTTTTATAATTAACAACTTAAATCTTAATTTTGGGGCACCAGTAAATATGGGACACGGGACGGGTGCACCTGGTGCATTTGCCACATGACACTTGTAGTAGCATCTATTAATGTAAGAAAAAAAAAAATTAGACTTAGACATCCTTTTTTTTATAAAATAAAAATAACATGACTTTGGAAATGTCAAAAAACGTCTTTGTTTAGAGTGGTTAAAAGAAAACTTTTTTTAGTATTTGTGCATGATCCTTAAAATATTAGAAACGTAGTTTGAGTTTTGAGTGAGTTGGTATATACAAATAATAAGCTTAATCGGGTCTATTTTGCTGCATACGGAATGTTTGTATCCTACGGGACAAAGTATGACCTCCGGACCGGATTGTGGGACTTTATGTCAAATTGTAAGTCTTTCGAGGCCGAGTTGAGGGTCATTGAGATAGAGTTGTTTGAGTGGAGTCGGTGGACCCTCGGGACCACGTTTGAGAGAGCAGTACCAAGTTTCGAGCATGTACTTGTTTAGTTCAAGGAAAAGAAAGGAAAAACAACTTCTTCTTCTTCTTTACTTTTCTTTGAGAAATTGTAATTCTCATTATAAAAAAATTCGGTATTTGAAAATGGTAGGAAGATTGTGTTGGAGTGGGTGGGGTTCCCAACCTATGTGGAGAAGATCCCGGAGTGCGACGAGCGCCGTCCGATGTCGGAGAAGCTCGGGAGTAGTTGTTACTGCTGCTGCTGCCCCAAAAGGGGTTCTGGACCAAGTCTGCCGAGTTCGGGCCGAACTCGGTCCCAGGCCGAGTTCTGGCCGAACTCGGTCTGGCCGTTCCAGGGTTTGGCCATCCAGTGCCGGTTGCCCCACACAGAGTTCTGGCCGAACTCTGTGTGTCGGGGGGGCTGAAGCGGATTTCAGGATGAGTTTTCATCATTGGATTTAATCCAACGGTCCAGGTTGGTTGCGGGATTAGGAAGATATATTGAGTTTTCTCAACCCTAATTCATTATCGTATGATCGCAACGTAACACAACTTTTGGAGAGAGAAGGAGGCAAGAGTGCCATTACAACTTCGGAGAAGAAGACGGAGGATCGAAGGTCGTTTTCGAAGGAGATCGTGTTTCGGGTAATCTCTACTCGTCGTTCTCGTTCTTCGTAGCCTTGTGATCATTGTTCTTGTCTCTGAGTGTTGTGGGGATCCGATTTGGATCGGGAGGAGTTTGTAGAGGGTGTAATTCTTCTATTCCATTAGTGGAGGCTTCTCAGGGTTGGACTCCGATCGTCCCGTGGTTTTTTTTCCGCAAGGGTTTCCACGTCAAAAATTCTCTGTGTCTGCGTGGTTGTTTTTGTGTGCTTGTTTTTGGGTTCGTGCGTTGTTTGCTCGGTCCTCTCGCAGGTACTCTCCGGTTTGGGGAAAGGTTTCCGCGCTTCTTTCCCAACAGAGTGGTATCAGAGCTTTGGGTTCAAAGGGTGTCAGGAGTTGACAGAGGAACCAGAGAGGAGAGATGGACGCGAAGCCGATGCGCATGGTGAACCTTAATGGCACAAACTATCATTATTGGCGGAGCAAGATGAAGGATTTGCTATTTGTCAAGAAGCTGCATCTACCTGTGTTTGCAACCGAGAGGCCCAGTGATAAATCCGAGGAGGACTGGAAGTTCGAGCACATACAGGTGTGTGGGTACATACGGCAGTTTGTTGATGAGAACGTGTACAACCACGTTGCCAATATTGAGCACGCGAAGACGTTGTGGGATAAGCTGGAATCCTTGTATGCGAAGAAGACCGGGATAAACAAGTTGTTCCTAATCCGAACGATGATGGGTCTGCGGTACAAGGATGGGGCGTCTATTACGGATCACTTGAGTGATTTCCAGGGCGTGGTTGACCAGCTATCTTCTATGGGAGTCAAGTTCGACGACGAAGTTCAGGGACTGTGGCTGCTGTGTACCTTGCCAGACTCGTGGGAGACCGTACGAGTATCTATGATCGCTTCTGCTCCAGAGGGCATGGTCAGTCTGGAGTTTGCCAAGAGCGGGGTGTTGAATGAAGAGATGCGGAGACGTTCTCAGGGCACTTCATCCACATCCCACCACTCAGAGGCACTTGTTTCAGAGAGCCGCGGAAGGGGCAAAAGCAGGGGTCCAGGTGGTGGCAGAGACAAGAGCAGGGGGAAGTCCAAGGGTCGTTACGAGGACTCAGAGTGTTACCATTGCGGTAAGAAGGGCCATATCAAGCGGAATTGTTTCGCTTGGAAGAAGGAGAAGAAGGGCGACGAGGGGAAGCAAGAAGAGAACACTACAGCGGCGGCCTCGGTACATGGAGACGATGTGATCGTCGTAGGTGATGAGGTCATTACTAACCTCGCCTGCGATGACAATTCTTGGCTGGTGGACTCAGGGGCTTCAGCACATGTATCTCACAATAGGACACTGTTTGCCACTTACACGACAGGCGACTGTGGCGTGTTGAAGATGGGCAACGGAGATGTGTCGAAGGCGGTTGCCATTGGAGATGTGCATTTGAGAACGAAGACGGGTACGGTTCTTGTTCTCAAGGATGTTCGTCATGTCCCTGATATCCGTTTCAACCTGGTGTCGGTTGGAAGGTTGGATGACGAGGGATTCTTCAGTCTCTTCGGGAACAGTCAGTAGAAGCTTTCCAGAGGTTCGATGGTGATTGCCAGAGGAAGCAAGAAGTCCGGTCTCTACTATATGGAGGGGAGCGCAGAGGGGGCACAGGAGGTGAACGCAGTCAGTGACGCGTCTACCGAGTTGTGGCACAGGCGGCTCGGCCATATCAGCGAGAAGGGGATGAGCTACTTGGTGAACAGGAAGGTGATTCCGGGGCTCAAGTCTACAAAGTTGGAGAAATGCACGCACTGTTTGGCTGGGAAGCAAAATAGGGTGTCTTTCCAAAGTCACCCAAGTTCGAGGAAGCCGGCGTTGCTCGAGTTGATTCACTCGGATGTCTGCGGTCCTATGAAGGTAAAATCTCTTGGTGGTGCTTCTTACTTTGTGACTTTTATTGATGACTGTTCCAGGAAGGTTTGGGTCTATGCCTTAAAGACCAAGGATCAGGTGCTGCCTACTTTCAAGGAGTTTCAGGCCTCTGTTGAAAGGGAGACGGGCAAGAAGTTGTTGTGTGTTCGGTCCGACAATGGCGGCGAATACATCGGTCCCTTTGATGCGTATTGCAGAGAGCAAGGGATACGACACCAGAAGACTCCGCCAAAGACACCTCAGCTCAATGGTGTAGCGGAGCGCATGAACAGGACACTGATGGAGAGGGTGCGGTATTTGCTGTCAGAAGCAAACTTGCCGGGCAGTTATTGGGGTGAGGCTCTTCTCACAGCTACTTATATTATTAATTTGTCTCCTAGTGCTCCTTTGCAGGGTGATGTGCCTGACAAAGTATGGTACGGCAAAGAGCCGTCATACAGTCACCTGCGGGCGTTTGGTTGTAAAGCCTTCGTGCATGTACCGAAGGACGAGAGGACCAAACTTGAGCCGAAGACGAGGCGATGCGTCTTTGTCGGCTATGGTCGGGATGAGTTTGGCTATAGACTCTACGACCCAGTGGAAGGAAAGCTCTACAGAAGCAGGGACGTGGTGTTCGTCGAGGATCAGACCATGACCAACACTCAGGATTCCGAGACGCCTTCTGAGGCTGAGGAATTGCCTGAGTTAGAGTCATTTCGCTTCGAGCAGTTTCCAGAGGACATCGCAGAGGATCCAGTTATGGGGGAGCCGGTACATGGAGTTGCTCCCAACCTTGATCATCAGCCTGCTGATGGTGGTCAGGGTGTCCCTCAGGAGGATGAGCATGCCGGGAAGGCAGTTCCTGAAGGGGAGGAGGCTGTCGGTATACAGCCAGCACCAGTGGCTCCACTGAGAAGGAGCAACAGGGATCGTCGACCATCTACGAGATACTCGCCGGATGAGTATGTGCTACTGACTGACGGGGGAGAGCCCGAAAGTTTTGCAGAGGCTATGGAAGACGAACACAGGCAGGAGTGGATGGTGGCTATGCAGGAGGAGATGAGTTCCTTGCACACAAATTCCACTTATGATCTGGTGCGGTTGCCAAAGGGCAAGAAGGCTTTGAAGAATCGATGGGTGTTCAGAGTGAAGCAGACGGATGATGCTACTCGCCCTCGATACAAAGCGAGGCTGGTAGTCAAGGGCTACGGTCAGCGGAAAGGCGTGGATTATGATGAAATCTTTTCGCCTGTCGTCAATCATTCGTCTATTCGGGTGGTGCTAGCATTAGCAGCCAGTTTTGACTTGGAGGTCGAGCAGATGGACGTGAAGACGGCGTTCCTCCACGGTGATCTTGAGGAGGAGTTGTACATGGAGCAGCCGGAGGGATTCTGTGAGAAGGACAAGTCACATTTGGTCTGCCGGTTGAGGAAGAGCTTGTATGGTCTGAAGCAGGCTCCGAGGCAGTGGTACAGGAAGTTCGAGTCGTTTATAGGGGAGCATGGTTATGCACGGACGACGTCGGACCATTGTGCATTTGTGAGGTATTTTGCCGATGATGATTTTATCATCTTATTGCTCTATGTTGATGATATGCTATTAGTGGGTCGGAATGCCACTAGGATAGCGGAGTTGAAGCGCCAGCTGGGCGTGGCCTTCTCTATGAAGGATTTGGGCGCAGCGAAGACTATTCTTGGGATGAAGATCAGCCGAGAGAGAGAGTCCAAGCTGCTACACTTGTCCCAAAAGAAGTACATTCACCGGGTACTTCAGCGTTTCGGGATGGACGGGTCGAAGAAAGTGAGTTCCCCCCTCGCGGCTCACTTTAAGTTCACTGAGGAGCAGTGTCCATCTACCGAGGACGAAAAGAAAGATATGGAGCGGGTTCCATATGCCTCAGCTGTGGGAAGCCTTATATATGCCATGGTGTGTACGAGGCCAGATATTGCTCATGCAGTTGGTACGGTTAGCAGGTATCTTTCGAATCCTGGAAGGGTACACTGGAGTGCGGTCAAGTGGATTCTACGTTATCTTCAGGGCACTGCTGGTTGGAGACTTTCCTTTGGTAGTGACGAGCCGAAGCTGGTTGGGTATACCGACGCTGATATGGCTGGAGATGTAGACACGAGGCGATCGACTTCAGGCTACGTGATGATGTTTGCGGGAGGAGCAGTGTCGTGGCAGTCGCGGTTGCAGAAGTGTGTTGCCTTGTCGACGACGGAGGCGGAATACATTGCGGCGACGGAGGCTTGCAAGGAGCTGTTGTGGATGAAGAAGCTGTTGCAGGAAATGGGACTGAAGCAAGAGCAGTATACTTTGCTTTGCGACAGTCAGAGTGCTATCCATCTTGTGAAGAATCAGACGTTTCATAGCCGGTCCAAGCACATCGAGACCCGATATCATTGGATACGGGATGTGGTTGAGAAGAAGGACGCGGAGCTTGAGAAGGTGCATACAGATGACAACGGAGCTGATATGTTCACGAAGATTCTACCAAGGGGGAAGTTTGAGTACTGCAGGCAGATCGTCGGGATGACGACGTCCTCCCCATAGTTGTGAAGGGGGAGATTTGTTGGAGTGGGTGGGGTTCCCAACCTATGTGGAGAAGATCCCGGAGTGCGACGAGCGCCGTCCGATGTCGGAGAAGCTCGGGAGTAGTTGTTACTGCTGCTGCTGCCCCAAAAGGGGTTCTGGACCAAGTCTGCCGAGTTCGGGCCGAACTCGGTCCCAGGCCGAGTTCTGGCCGAACTCGGTCTGGCCGTTCCAGGGTTTGGCCATCCAGTGCTGGTTGCCCCACACAGAGTTCTGGCCGAACTCTGTGTGTCGGGGGACTGAAGCGGATTTCAGGATGAGTTTTCATCATTGGATTTAATCCAACGGTCCAGGTTGGTTGCGGGATTAGGGAGATGTATTGAGTTTTCTCAACCCTAATTCATTATCGTATGATCGCAACGTAACACAACTTTTGGAGAGAGAAGGAGGCAAGAGTGCCATTACAACTTCGGAGAAGAAGACGGAGGATCGAAGGTCGTTTTCGAAGGAGATCGTGTTTCGGGTAATCTCTACTCGTCGTTCTCGTTCTTCGTAGCCTTGTGATCATTGTTCTTGTCTCTGAGTGTTGTGGGGATCCGATTTGGATCGGGAGGAGTTTGTAGAGGGTGTAATTCTTCTATTCCATTAGTGGAGGCTTCTCAGGGTTGGACTCCGATCGTCCCGTGGTTTTTTCCCGCAAGGGTTTCCACGTCAAAAATTCTCTGTGTCTGCGTGGTTGTTTTTGTGTGCTTGTTTTTGGGTTCGTGCGTTGTTTGCTCGGTCCTCTCGCAGGTACTCTCCGGTTTGGGAAAAGGTTTCCGCGCTTCTTTCCCAACAGATTGGAAGGAAAAGAGAATCCTTGGAGTAGGTGAGAATAATCATTTTTTGTTCTATTTTTGCATCAAACACGAAAAATGAATAAATCTTATTTTTCTAGTTCTGGTTCCACAAACCAAACGTGACCTAAAAGTTTGTCTTCTTTTCTTAAGTTTGCTTTGGATTTCGATTATGTTTTATCCGTATCTCTGTATGTAGTCCAACCAAACAAATCATGTTTAGCACTATGTTAACTCTACATCCAAATCAAAGGTTTTAAAAAGAATATTTTAACAAATGTCTCTATCAAAATATGAAAACTAATATATACTTCCATTATTTTAAAAAAATAATTTATTTTTTTTTTGTAACGAACAGTTAAAAAAATTAAAATATACTTCCACTATTTAAACTGAAATTTTGATTATTTTATCCTCAAAAATTGAAAATATACCTTGGTTTTTTAAAATAAAGAAAGTATATACTAGTTTCCACATTTTTATATGAAAATATATGCTAAAATATCCCGTATTAAATTATTTTGCGTATTGAATATTTCGTTTTCGAAAACTTTGACCAAGATGCTGGTCCACTCTAACTTGATAAGAAAGTGACTTTTGGTTCTATTAGTGACCGTTGCTGTCGCATTCAAATTCAATAGGGGAGCGGGCAACACACAGATTAAGGAAGAAAAGGAAGTGCCAAAACTTTGCCGACAACCTAATCAAAACTTGAATTGAGTTAAACATAACTGCCAACTAAATGATAAGATATTTAGCTTATCATAAATCCTTATTCCCTCCACTTATTTATTCCTCACTTATCCCTTCTCACTATTTGGTTGGTGAGGATATGAAGTTTCAAAATTTTGGTTGAAAAAAAAAAAAATCTAACTCGTCAAATCCAATAATAATAATAATATTTTATTTGTTGGCTTAATTTTAACTTCATACTTTCAATTATTTTATTTTTTCAACTTAATACCTAAACTTTTTTACTCGACAATTTGATACCATCAACTATTGAATATTTTTAACTTAATATATAATATAAAAAATGAAACTACTCCTCCCTTTCTAACCTAACCCCTCCTCCCTCGGCTGCCCCCCACCCTCCTCCGCCGGCTGCATCCCCCCGTCCCCCGCCCTCCTTCTACTGGATGCACCCCACCTTCCCATCTGCTGCACCACCCGCGTCCCCCCCTCTCTCTCTCTCTCCGCGTGCGGAAGCAGCAGCGGCGGTGACGGCAAAGCAGAGAGAGGGTGAGGGTGGTGGTGTAGCCGATGGGTGTGTGTGTGTGTGTGTGTGTGGGGGGGGGGGGGGGGGGGGGGAGGGGGGGGGTTGACAACCGGGTGGGGTGGGGGATGGACAAGAATAATTTTGTCCTTTTTTATTTTAGGATATCAAGTTGATGTACATCAAATTTATGATATCAAATTGTAAAAACTGTAATAGTTGAGGGTATCAAGTTACAATTAAGTTTTATTTTTAATAGCAAATATATTAAATAGTTTGTCGTTTTTGTTACCAACTTGTCAAATAGTCTGACGTTCCTGCTACCAATAGACTAGTCGGTCTGACATTTCGGTGGTTAATTTTTTTCTTTTCATCTCTAGAAACTAAATTTCGTTCATCAAAATCAACAAAATATTGTAACCACGTAAGTCAACGATTAGAAAAATATTACGGATTGAGCTCACAAACACCATCAAGCTCAATTGCTTCAACCAAATCATTAAGCACTTCCCAAATCCCAACTAGGACACAAGGAACACTACAAAGCAGTGTTTTAAAAACTGAACCGAAGATTGTTTCAGACAAGACATTTAATCTGATCATACGGTTCAATCAGTTGGTTCAACCAGTGGATTAATCTAAGTGTTCCAAATTCAATTCTTTTTTGACACAAATTGTTACAAAAGAATTTATTTGCAACCGATTTTTGAAACAAATAGTGGGTCAAATCTCATCCGGCCTGAAAAAACTATGGGTTGAACCGATTGGTTTGGTCTGATTGTTACAAAAGAATTTATTTGCAACCGATTTTGAAACAAATAGTGGGTCAAATCTCATCCGGCCTGAAAAAACTATGAGTTGAACCGATTGATCTGGTCCGATTTTTAAGACGCACCAACAAATTAAACCACAAAAATAAACTACTCCCCATCAAAATGATTATCCATTACTAAAATGATTTAGTCGACAATGAGTCAATGACCTCCTAATTCCTGCTTACTAACTGACAAGCTGACTTAGCCGTGTTAAGCCTATCCCCCAAAACAAGGATAAATACTAAAATGCCATTAGGATTGGCGAGTGGGTGAAAAATTAGTATATATTGTAAATATATTTTTAGCAACAAAAATGTCATACTGTCTAACGTAGTGGTAAAAATATATTAGACGGCCTAATCTTTGTTGTTAATTTTTTAAGAGCTAATTAATGTTAAGATCCTGAATATTATATAAATTTAGAGTTTAAGTCATGATATGTTCAATTGAAAATTTTGAACACTTATTTTTTTTTCTCCTGTTATATCATCTCTCCAGTGTCAGACAATGAAACTTTTCTATATAGACTCAGAGAGGATATAATGAAAAATTCAAACTTTTCAATTGGATATGTCAAAGCTAAACTTTCAGTTGGTATAAAATCCATGATCTAGATGCTAATTAGTTCCTTTTATTTGGTTTGTAGAGTTTCCAACTAAATTTAAACTTAAGTTAGTCTAAAAAGAGTTCACCAAATTTTGTTTTCCAACAAATAAATATACGAAAATTTTCACCTAAAGCATTAATAGTTTATTAAATTGTATGGAAAGCACAACTTTTTAAAAATTTCCAACCAAAGCACCAGAACGCCTATCCGAAGGGCGTTTTCAATTAAATATGAATTAATATTAACGTCCGTCAGTGAGCAAACGGGGGAAGGAAAATTTAAAAAAAAAAAATTATTTAAATAAGAAAACGCCCATCGGAAGGGCGTTTTCTGCTGACTGGGTAATATATAATATATAAAATTCTCTGCGTACCAATATATAATATATAATATATAATTAAATCATTAAACTAAGGGAAACGCCCTTCGGATTGGCGTTTCCTGCGTTCCTCGTTCGCCGCGTCAGATTCCTCAGCAGATCGAAAAATCAAAAAATTATTAAAATATTGGAAACGCCCTTCGGAAGGGCGTTTCCCGCTTACCTGGCTGCCACGCGTGCTTTGCTGCCACGCTTCGCTTCGGGCGCCCGCTGCTTTGCTGCCACGCCTTGCTTGCTTTGCTGCCACGTCTTGCGTCGCTGCCACGCGCTGCCCCGCCCTGCGTCGCTGCCACGCGCCTGCCACGCGCCCGTCGCTTCGTGCCACGCGCCCGCTGCTTTGCTGCCACTGCTTCGTGCCACGCGCCCGCATGCATTCGCTCCACGCCTCGGCTGTCGCGCCCCGACTTTAGCTGACACGCATCGGCTGCCCCGCCCTGCGTGAGCACAGGGGACGTGTAGAATTAGCGGTATTAGTCTATATTTCTACATATAATATCATGGTAATTTTGGTTAACTTTCCAACATTAATTCAGTACGTATTAAAATATTTAGGTGGACGTCTGCATGACCCAGATGTCCCAAGTCTCCGGTGCCGATCCAACTGGGATGTTTGGGGATACTTTAGAATATCTACGACAGCCCCTCGAACCCGATTTTGTACCGTTGGATGTCCCGCCGATCACCCCGTAGGTATTGTCAGGCAGAGACACGCACATCCCCGTTCGACTAAGTCACATGCACGTTCTGCAGATAATGCCGAGGGCCCCTCACATCCTTACGCTGGTCCCTCAGATCCTTATGCAGGCCCTTCATATCCTTACGCTGGTCCCTCAGATCCTTATGCAGGCCCTTCATATCCTTACGCTGGTATCTCAGATCCTTATGCAGGCCCCTCACGTCCTCATGCTGATACCTCGGATAGTTATGAGGGGGCATCCCAGAGTTATCATGGAGCATCCCAGAGTTACGAGGGCACGCCGCATGACACTTCTCATGCCTTTGATTGGAATTATTACAATGAGACGACGGGGTATTCATTGTTTGGTCCAAGCCATCTTGATCCAAGTAGCCAATTTTATTCGACCCCATCAGTGCTACCTTCACAAGTGGAGGAGCCACCGGAGGTCACTGAGGAAAGAAGAAGAAGGCTAGGTCTAAGGCAAGTAGACCGCAGAGACTATAGAAGGGATGATAGAGGCAGGTAGTTTATTTCATTTCTTTGAAAAATTATGTATGAAGGGAGTTGATGTTATTTCAAATAATAAATTATGTATGAAGGGAGTTGATGTTATTTACTGTGATCAATGTGAACCATATTGCACACTCCTACTTCATCAACTTGTCCCTCTGGTTATATACTGTGATCATGTAAACCATATTGATGACATATACAGATTGCAGCCAACATAGATCAAATGAAACCAACACTTCAAACTATATCATTATTAGGCAAATTACAATAAACACTAAAAATAATAAAAAAAATACTACAAATACAATCACTCAAGTTACAATAATTACTGCATCGGTTGATTTGTGCATGTTCTTTTGTTGTGCCCTATCCCGCCACAATTCGTGCAATGGAGATCCCTTGTCGCCAGCTCTCGCGTCATAATACGGTTCTTTTTCGGTCTTCCAGCTCTGCGTCCAACAAGTGGTACTCCGATTTGACCTCTTACCAATTCACTTTGAGGAGTGTAGGGGGATGGAATTGGTTCCATACGTGGCAAATATACACTTCTAAGTGTTGTAACTGAAAATTCTACAGGATAAAAACTTTCCACTGTAAAGTTAGATGAATGACAAGCATAACAAGCATGTACACATGGTAGTAGAGTATGTTGCCACCGACCACATGTGCAACATTTACGGTCTAGCTGAACCACATAGCATCTACTTGTTGCATGATCAAATATTTCGAATAATAAATTATCAAAACGCAACAACTGTAAATGGTGTGCCTCTCTCATGATACGTGTCATAGTTTTAAGCATTCTTGGACAAAAGTCTGTATGCATATTTTCAGCATTTGTTCGATGCTTGTCATGCAATGTTATAATTTTAGCTCTAATGCCATCAAGCAAAGTTGTTATCGGCTTATCACGCAAACTTTTATCCAACCATTAAAACATTCAGCAATATTTGATGTGTTGATATCTAATCGTGGACATGGTGCATAAGCAGTGATCCAGTGCGAGAAAATACGATTTTCATCATTTGAACCTACAAGCCAATTGAAAACATTTATATCTGCTGATTTTATTCTTTCGAACCACTCATTCGCATCAACCTCATTGTAAGATCGGACAAGTTTATCTAACCATTCTAGATATTTTCGCGAACCCGAACCAGGAAAATGACCTTTCATATTTTGCTTGAAGTGTTGGATGCAAAAAAAATGGGGAGAGTTTGGAAAAATTTCTCACATTCCACGAATTAATCCTTTCTGCTTATCTGATATAAATGAAATACTATCCCATCGTTCAAAAAAACTTTCAAAAGATATTTTCAAACAGTTTAAAAACCATGTCCATGAATCAGTATTTTCTTTTTCAGCAACACAATAAGCAATGGAATATAATTGGTAGTTTGGATCATGAGCACATGCAACAAATAAGTTACCTTGATATCTAGATGTAAGAAAAGTAGCATCAATGCTAATAACAGGTAAACAATCGCTTAGAAAACCATCCATGCAAGCTTTGAAGCAAATAAAAATCCTTTGAAATACATTATTTCCTACTGTTTTTAAAAAACATTTGCTTCCGGGATTGGTTTCCATAATTGTAAATCCATATTTTTCAAGACTACCATACGCATCAATGTAACTACCGTTAATTTCTGACAATGCAAGTTCCTTAGCTCTCCAAGCTTTGGAATATGTAATATGCAAACGATGGTCTCTAAGTATATCACACACAATGTTGGCTGGACTATAAGAGTTGTCATCTCTAATTTTACCAATTATTTTATTTCTTACCCATGCGGTAGTAGCCAGTGGATGATGTCCTCCTGTAAATCCACCTGAACATGAATGCCTTGCTTCAAATGTACGAATTTCAAAAGTATTACCGTTGCCGACGGCTCTAGCATATACTCTCCAACAACAATTTGGAGAATCACAAGTATATACAATTCTATGGGGATTATTATGTTTAGATGAACAACTAAAATTATATCTAATTGCTAAATCACTAATAAAATTTCTAAATTCATACGGAGAATTAAATGATTTACCAACAAATAATTCGGAAGTGGAAGAATCTAAATTATCATCATTTGACAAATAATAATCTAAATCTTCTACTAAATCATCACTATTTTTATCGTCAATATCCCTATTTTCAGTCTCAACGTTCTCTTCAATTTGGTTTGTAGCGCTAGGACCGGCACCAAATTGATCAGGGTTATTACAAAAACGTTGACTACTGGAAATGATATTTGTCCTAGTACTTGATACTGAGGGATTAACGTAAATTTTAATACAAGATGAACCTAGACAATTTTGAACAACAAAATTCCATGCTTCTTCACTATCTACTACTAAAAAAGTATCTGTAAAAAACCAACTTATGGTAAATTCATAAGTAATAGAAAACCGTTCACTAATAATATTACGTAAACCGTCTAATGTGATATTATAATAAGTAGAAATTAGATGAGTACTACCTCCTTGATAAGACAATCCATCTAGTATACCTCCATGATTGCAAATAATTGTTAAATTTTGATCCATCGTTACAAACTTGTAGCTTACGAACAGATGTTGGAAATGAAAGTTGAGAGCAGCTTCCAAAGAGTGGAATCGAAGAAAAGCTTCTGTCTTTCTTTCTCTTCTGTCTTTCTGTAAGCTTCTGTCTTTCTTTCTCTTCTGTCTTTCTGTCTGCAATAGAAGAAGAAGAAGAAGTGGAAGAAAATGAAGAAGTGAATGAGAACTGCTTCTTCAAATTCCTATATAAGGTAAAAATCTATCCGTTATCAAAACGTTACCTATCCTATTTTGAACGTTACCTATCCTATTTTGAATGTTACCTACTCCCTATATTTTTTAACGTTATACAGTGATAATAGTCGGTTCACCCGAGTGCAGATTCGCGCATAAATTACGTGAAAGCGACGTGAAAGCTTGCGTGAAAGCGACATGAAAGCGACGAAATGGGCGGGAATATTAATTGATTGGACGGAGAATTGTACACATATTCGAAAAAAAAAAAAAAACATTGATGCACTAACCTGTATACTGATCAAATGATTGAAAATATTCCCACTTAACGTCCGTCCATCCAACCGTCAATAGATTTTAAAAAAAATTATAAAATATCCAAAACGCCCATCCGAAGGGCGTGCTGATGCTCTGGTTGGAATTTTTTAAAAAGTTGTGCTTTTTATACAATTTAATATACTTTAAATGCTTTAGGTGAAAATTTTCGATAAATATATGATTTTATGGAATTTGTAATTGCCAATGAAATTTTACAATATTTTTAAAATTTAAAATAGATTAACAATTTTTTCTAAATTATATTAAATTTTTTAAAAATTAAACTTATAGTTTTCTTTATAAATTAAGAATAATTTTGATAACCTATTTTAAAAATCCGTAAACATTGTACAAATTTTCTTGACAATTAGACTTTCCTATTTTATTTAGTTATTTATTTTTGTGCTATTTAGCAAATACTTCTATTTAAAAATATAAAAAGTAATATATATTTTTATTGTTTTAAAAAACCAAAAGATAGTCTTGTAGGAAGCAATCAAAATTTTGATTAAAATAATAAATTCGGTATAAAGAATAGATATATTCCTTAGTTTTTAAGAATAATATATTTTATATTTTGAATGAGACATGTGCTAAAATATTCTTTTATTTATTTATTTATTTCTTTATTTATCCCTCCTCTCTACTCTCTCTCTATCTCCAGTCTACATCTCCATTAAAGAAGCAGCATAGAGGAAGAAAGTAACGAACATTTAATTCTCACTCTCTATAAATTTTCACCATTAAAAAAAAAACCAAATTTCGCATGATCCCCAACGAGTAGAACTCCGCCTCCAGATCCGCCGCTCCCATCCGCCGCCGCTGACGACGACGACGGCGGCGACGGGGATGCACGGGTGCAGCCGTCTCGGGCCTCTCCGGCGGGTGAAGGCGGGGGGAGCGCCGTCGCCGGCGGAGAGGGTGCTGCTGCTGGTGTTCCGGCGGAGGGGGGCGCTGCTGCTGCTGGTGCCGCTGCTGTACCTGGCCGGAATGCTGGCGTGCGAGTGGGACCTCGGCTCGGTGGTGCCTAGGAGGGTCGGGATGGAGGTCCTCCTGCGCCGGCGGCCGGCGGAGGCGCCGGGGGCGGTGTACCGGAGCCCGCAGGTGTTCGCGAGGCTGTGGCCGTACATGGCGAACGACTCCGAGCATTCCGTTCCGGTGAGGTTTTCTCCATTTGGTAGAAGTAGAATTATACAGAGTTTTATTCAAATTTTTTATTTTTTCACTTCTTTTAAGGACGCGGCTATCCCCATGCATTACTTAGCACACTCCATATAACTTAAGTTAAAAAATAGATTAATGTTAAAAGACGCATATACCCACATGACCTTCCTAGTACACCCCCACCAGCCTCCCCATTGTTCGACCAAAACAGGTCGAACATGTGATCTTCCGTTCGACCCACTTTGGTCGAACGTGCACAACAATGTTCGACTGTCGTGGGTCGAACACTAGTCTGTGCGCTCGACAGACCAGGCTCGAACAGAACTGTGAATACACCCAAATTTTTTTTCGAAATTTATTTCGTTCTAACAATCCGAAAGTTCCTTGGCAATGGTGTGGTGAACGGAGAAGAGAGGGGACCGGAGAAGACGTTGGGTTTGGAGAAGAGAGGGGGCCGGTTGGAGAGAGGAGAGTAGAGAGGTTATAAATGATGTGTGAGGTGTGCTTATGAACGATGATAGGTTTTAGGTTAGAATAGAAAATGATATTTTGGTCATTTGGTGGGGTGTACTTAGCATTTATGTTAATTTTATTCATTTAAAATGTGGTGTGCTTAGCACTTGGGGTGTGCTAAGTAATGTATGGGGTGCGGATAGGCGCGCCCTTCTTTTAATTTATGCTCTGTTTTTGTTTTTGTTTTCATTTGCCCCCTATTTTTAGAAGAAATATGTCAAATTTAATATTATGGCAGAAATGCTACACTTGTTAAATTTCTAGGTTTGTTGTTTAATTTGATCATATTTACCTCAATTTCCCCCAATCTAACATAATTTGATGTGGAAAAAAAAACATAGAAGAGTTTCAAAATAATGTTGAATAATGTATTTTAAAAGAAATACTGTAAAAACAAGTCACTCTGAAACTTGTTACTAAATTTCCGTATGTTTTTAAATCACATTTCTGGAATGGGATTTAAAGTCAACTGTGCAATTTTCGTGTTTGAATGGTAATTTAAAGTCAACTGTGCAAAAAAAAAATTGTTTGTGGTGTCTTCTCGAGAGACTTGATCTGCTTTTGTGAGATTCACTTCCATAAAATGCTATTTGGTAAGAAGTTTCAGAAGTAAGTTTTTTAGTTAAAAAAACTATTTTATCGAAAAATCCTAAGGTGGTATTAGCAAAATGTAGTCGAAGGGCTCGAACATTCAGTTTCCATTAATTGAAAGCTAAAAACTTTCCTGAACAATCAAGAACTCGGCTATGATTCCAGCATCTTACCCTTAGAGCCAGATCATGACTGTCGATATGCATATGATAAATTTCAGTTAGTAGATTTGCGCATAATTGGTCTCTTGAGAAGATGTGGTTTCTGGATTGTTGGCATCATTTTAGATGCTTAGAACAGGCTCATGTTTCGGCACGCAAGGATGGAATGTCTTCGCTACTTTCTAGAGGTTCCTTGAGCATTGATTTCACATTTTATAGCTAAAGGTAAAGGTAAGATGCTAATAGAATGCCAATGTGGTATCCAAGAAGGGAAAAGCTGTCAGATTCCTTGAACCCACAAAAGCTTCCCGACTCACAAAGACCACTAGCCACTTGAAAAGTCCACTATCGATGGCTTTGTCCTAGATCACTAGTCACAAAAGCAACTAAGATTAGCAATTGAACTCCATTACTTTTCAAGATATGGCCTCTTTCCCAGAAGCTTCAATTTGCATCCCATTGTTAATATCTCTGATAAAGGAGATTCATGTCACATGGGTTATGGTCAAGACCCAAGTAGATGCAGATAGTTTCACAATCTGACAATCTCACTTCTTCTTTTTCCCATTTTGTTTCGTTTTCCTCTTTAACTGCAGGCATAAATTGCCGGCTTCCTTTTCACTTGTGCCTGCTCTTAGTAAAGCGTTACCTCTTTTGAGAATACAAAACTGTAAATCTCGATACTCAGTTACCTTAGCTAAACTTAAATCGGAACTTGAAACTCCAACTTACTCAAGTTCAGATCACTCAGGCTATCAACTCTTATCTAGTTGAAATATTTTAGACATACATGATAAGATCTAATTGTGATACCACAAAAGTGAATATGAGACATGTTCTACCAAGCCAATTTGGTATACTTGACTTTGAACTGGAAAAAAGTATACGTAAGTCAAAATATTTACGTAACCAGAGATTTAAATGATAAACATAACAGGTTTTACATAACCATGGCAATATATTAATAGTAGATTTCAAATGCGGACCCTTGGTGTAAACTACTGGGTTTGTTGTCTTGGGTCAAGTAGACCTAGCAAGTAGATCAAATAGCTTATGACCTTCGAAAAATCATTCACTTGGCAAGATGTCTTGTGCTTAGGCAATCCGTCGAGTACTATGGATCTGACAATTTGTCTCAAGTATCAGACATTACATAGCATTCTTGAAAAGAATCTTCCATTTTTAATTCTTAAAGTGTTTTTAGTTATAAGACCCTTTCAATCTTGTCTATTTCGAATCTCAAATCTTATTATTTGCTTAGAGCTCCCTTGTATTACTGAAAACACTACTTATAACTCCATGCTTCTGTCAGTTTGGCAATAGCTACCCCAACCATTTGAGTCAATCCAAACCAGAACTGGAGGACATTATTGTCCTTCCTGTCCTTTGATGCTTTCCAATTTATCAATCGTGACACCCACATATTCATGGTAATCACATTTCCCTTCTCCAGCTTTACACCTGTTCACATTCTTCTCCTCATCACCAGACACCTCCAAAGCAATAACTCATCCGCAACAACCTCACAATCGTGCTTAATCATGCTCCTCCTAACCTCATGATCGTGCTTTTTCTCTCTGCTTTTATATTCCTTCCATCCTTCCTCATTGGGGCCAATTCCACTCTCTCGTTATGAACATCCTCGCCTACGACGATCTCTACTCAACGGTCTCAGTGACGCTCAAGCAATATTCGACCAAATCCCACATTGAGATGCCATCCGCATGACTTTTGTCGGTTTGTCTCTCATCAACAGGTTTGCGAAACAATGAAGTTGGACTGATCAGAGTAAGCACGCATGCACAGACCATGAAGAGGAATTCGAAATTGCAAGTGCAATGATGAAGTTGGACTGATCAGAGCAAGCAAATATACACGGACCATGACGAGGAGTCCGAAATGGCCAACTGCATCAACTAGGCTGGTTGGAATGTGGGCACAAATGCACGACAGCATTGAATGAGATGTGCTTTTCCACTAGTAGGTTGAGAACTTAATCGGTGGAACACAGTGCTGAGAGGAGAGGAACGGGCATATGCCTCGGGCTGCATGACCGTTTTCCAACAACTATGATGATAATCAGCTAGACATTAATGAAACATGTCATTCAGTCCTCTTTATGTGATACACTATTTAAGAGCTTACTTGTCTGTTGATATGGACTACCTTTGCTTTCTAGACAGAATTGGAACCAGTTGCAAACTTTCTGGCGTGTGTTGGAGACTAAGTTGCCGTTTACCTTGAACGTGGCCATTGGAGTTCTTGTGGCCTTGTAGATGGTGACCAGGTGGGAAAAGTTTGAGGCACCATAGAAGCATATTTGGAGGTTTAGCCTGTCAAGCTGAGCTCACCGACGTGGTGGACGTCGAACATGGACTTCCTTTAAGAGTGGACGGCATCAAGTTTTGTGGTGCAGTTGTTGCAGAAAATGATGCATATGTTGCTGCTGCTGCCGAGATAGTCATTGATGATAATGGCTCGGTTACCACCTTGGACAGGGAGCACTGTTCCGTTGAAACACTTCTTGTGCTCTTCTTGGTCAAGTGGGTGGCGGTGGTGGTACTTCGTGGACTAAGTGCTGGTGCTGGTCCAACAAATATGTTTCTTCGTCAAGTGAAAAATGTATACATTATCTAAAGTAATTTTCCATCAAGACACGTACCCCTCCTGATGATGCCAACCCTATCGTGAAGGAATTAAGAAGAGCAAAACGGTCATAGACTCATAATCTTCTCCGCCTTTTTGGTTGAAAAGAATATTCTTCTATTCTCGTAGTCACAGCATAACTAGGGGCCCTTATAGCTAGAGGGACCTCTAAGCAAATAATAAGATTTAGGGAACCTAAGCCGAAATAAACAAGATTTAAGGGACTTGTATCTGAAACCCTATTCTTAAACAAGTTTAATTTTCCATTTTCCAATACATGAGTTCTTTTTTTAGTATATTTTTACTGGTGGTCAGAATTAGTTACATATATTATCTGTATTTGCAGTTGACGTCAGCATGGCATCAAAAAGCAAGCCAAAGGTGGAAGCCTTGTGTGAAGAAGAGGTTATCCCAATCAGGTCTAGCAAGTTTCATCTTTGTACATTAGCTTCAACTATTCCAATGCTTTCCTGATGACGAACTTACAATCCTTGAAAACAAGCATTTTTCTGTGTCCACATTTAGTTAAAGCTGCTTGCAAGTTCCCTAAGCTGAGTGATTCTTATACTAAGATTTACACATGGCAGAGTACGAACACCTGCCAAGGAAAGTGTGACAATCATTCAGAAGTCTCATGCTTTCTTCTTAAGGAAAGACAGGGAGAGGATAAGCATGCAGTCATTCTGGGTTATATTCCCATTTAGTAAATGGAATACTAAGAAGTAACCTGTTGAAAATAGCTTCAATTACTGTTTTTTTTTTTTGTATTAGTTTTCAATTTTCTGAACTGATTCTGGCCTAGCCTAAAAGATTAAGTAATGTACAGAACTCCAAAATGAACCTCTCTTTCTCTGTGTATTGTTCCCTGTATGAATTTATTTATGCATGTGTACGTGTGTATATATTTATGCACACATGCATGTATGTAGAGTTTGGTGGGTTGTGAGAATATCAGAGTTGATACCCTTATCCTTTTAGTTGCATCTATTTCTTTCTTTATGACCATGTTATGGCAGTTATGCTTCCTTAGTACAGTAGCTCATTAGGTTATTCTTATACACTTTTGAAGTGACTTTTCTATTTTATGTGTAGAATTGCCGCCTTCAAACGTTTTTCTAATTATTGAAGCCAATGGTGGTCTGAATCAACAGCGTCTTTCGGTACGTCTCAGTAGTAATAATGTTTGGCTTTTTTTTTTTTTTTTTTTTTTTTTCTGTTTGTTGCAATACCACAGACAATAATCCTATATTTTCTTTTAGTTAAAGGGAAAAAGAGTGCACTTGTCGGCCTTACATGGGTTCTCAAGGTGTATTTTGTTAGTTTCATGTGAACCATTTCAACTACTCCCCTCCATGCTGGTTAAATTTATCACTCAATATGGAATGTTAATTACAGTTGTTACCAAACTTTAATGGGACTCTGAAAAATCACGCTGTATCTCTTCTTGAATGTTATATTCTTTCTATTGGGCTATTTCTTTTAGAATATTTTCCTTTTGTTTCAGCCTCATTGCTCTTTTCATATAAGCAACATATATGGGAAGTTCAGAGAGTATTGAATTCATTTTTTTCTGCATTATCACTTCTACTTTTCGACAAACCACCTCACCCTACTCCCTTCTTTTGTCCCCATCTCTTTTTTCCTCGGCAATTGAATTTGCCTTCCCTATCATTTTAGACGTGCTTTTCTATTTATATTCTAACAAATCTAGTTTATTTCCTTCACTGTATCTTTTTCGACATGATTTGTATATATTATGTGTAAAAGAGAGAACTACATCTGAAGTAGGATTCTTTTGCATACAGATATGTGATGCTGTCGCAGTGGCAGGCTTACTAAATGCAACACTTGTGATCCCTATTTTTCACTTGAACAGTGTTTGGCGTGATTCCAGGTGAATATTTTAGTTCTTAAACATTTTCTTCTAAGCTTCTGCATTATAAATGATTCTGTATACCAAATGTGCAGAATTTTATGTAATTTTAGGTAGATATGATAGAAAGTTAACAAAAACCTGAGTTGTCCTGTTATTTCCAATGATTCTATATCATGTTGTGACTCATGTTATGTTATAGATTTTGGCTTCAAAATTTACAAATTCACAGTTAATGGTCAATCTTTGACATGATATCAATTTTTATTAAATTGAAAGTTGTGTAGTTGCTAACTCGTTATGTTACATGTGTCTTTGTTTGTTGTTTTGACATATCCAACTGCCTGATTAATGCTTCTCTTCTTTAAAAGTATATTTCAACATTTTACATTTTATGATTGGTTTATGCTTTCCCATTTATCTTTATCGTTAAAATGCGATAGTCATCAGCTACCTATTACCTAATATTTTCATTTCTGCAAATACTTTCAGCAAGTTTGGAGAAATTTTTGATGAAGAGCACTTCATTGAGACACTTCAAAATCATGTAAGAGTTGTTAAAGAACTCCCAGAAGATATACTTCAGCGGTTTGACAATAACATCACCAACATCGTCAACATGAGAACTAAGGCCCTATCATCAAAAACCTATTATTTGCAGAAGGTCCTTCCCAAATTGTTGGAGCTGGGGTATGTGTTCTCACACTGATTGTTTCTTGATTACACAACAATATTATCATTTTTTAAGAACTCCATAACATTGTTATGCATGTCTTTGTGTAGATACTTAACAATATTTTAAAGCATAGTTGATTCTTTTTATTGCACATTCTTTACCATTTTATGTAGGATGAGAATAAGCAGCAAGATATACTATGATCAAGGATTGGTATTAGTTCATCCATACTAATTGAGATTTCTAACTAATTAATTCATCCTAATTTTGCAGTCTCCCTTTCTCATTTGATCTTGAATCGCTGCACTTATTTCTATTATTGAACATTGAAAAAAACTGAATCTTGTTACAACTAATTTTATGGGAATGTCATTCCTTCTCTCTTGGGCCTTTAATGTACCATGGAGAATATGTCATTCCCTATAGAAAATTGTATCGTTTTCCTCTTCATCTAGACTATTTTTTTCCTTTTTAGTCTCCAGGAACTTGGAGGATGCTGCTTGTTTGCATGAGCTTAAACTACCTAGCCAACATGTAGGTCTACTACCTGCCAACTGGCAGTCTAGGTTTTATGGCATGGCTTCTCATCCTAATGTGACATCCTTGGATAGGAAGTTGACACCCATGGATGGTTGACGTCAGATCGAAAACCCGTCATAAAATTTTGTCAATTCTTTTATGGAGTTTGCTTATGTTCCATAGCTGATCCATTCTGATGGAAAAGGCTTGTACGATAATGATGATGAATATGATTTAGTTTTCCTGGCAAGTATATTTCCGCTTACAGTTTTTTGCAGTGTATTTTCTTTTAGTTAGATATTAACAATTTCCATTTTATCAACTTTTGTTCACTTTTTTTTTACTTATTAATACAGGGCTGTTCGAATTGCACCTTTCTCTAATAGACTGGCTCACTCAGTTCCATCAAATATCCAGGGACTAAGATGTTTGACTAATTTTGAAGCGTTGCGCTTTTCTCAACCTATAAGAGATCTTGCAGAAAACATGGTCGTAAGAATGGTAAAGAATAGCTCCATGAGTGGCGGGAAGTACATCTCAGTGCATCTGCGGTTTGAAGAGGTATTGTCTATTCTCTCTTTTTTCAAAGCCCTCTATACTAAATTTCCTATCGCATAAGGTTTCTTTGTCAAGACTTTGTTCATGGAGAAACAATTGATTCTCTTTTTGCTCAGGATATGGTGGCTTTTTCATGTTGTATTTATGATGGCGGAGTTCGGGAGAAAAGTGAAATGGATAATGCTCGCGAAAGGGGGTGGAGAGGGAAATTTCGCAAACATGGCCGAAAAATAAGCCCAGAGATGAACCGAATGAGTGGGAAATGTCCTCTAACTCCATTAGAGGTGAAGGCTATATTCAACTTGTTCTACCCAAATTTTCATGCTATATCAGCTAGTGATATTATTTTTTAATTTCAAATAATATTGATGGCAAAATTGGTAATGCGGTCCTATTAGATGTGTTACCTTACACTCTCATTATATTATCACAATTTTATGCCAAGTATGTTTCTTATTTGTACGTAAATTGGTGTTGTAATGTATTGTCTTCTGTGAAGCATGGGTACTCCATTTAGGAAGGTGTACCCATACCAGGTACTTACCGGGTATTGTTACTCCTTAGGTTTCCTGGGTACTTACCATGCACCCAAAATTTTATTTACTTGTATTTATCAATTTTAATTTTGGGTACTCCATGGGTACTTTATGGGTACTTTCGAGTGCAAGTCATTGGATATGATCTTATCATTTAGAATGTAGCTTTGGTACTTTTGTTTAAGAAATCAAACTTTCTTCATTTTTAAACTAATCCTTAATTGTAGGATTCAAATTCATTTGATGACTATAACAAAAGTTGTATACACTCTTAGTTTTACTTATGAAGCCATGAATATGCATTACTATATTTTTTTTTTGACCTCTAGCCTAGTGGTTAAGAGAGATGCATGCGGCCCGAGTGGTCAGGAGTTCGAATCCCAGTGGGAGCGATTCCAGAAACAATTTAACTGGTTCCAAAAAAAAAAATTATATTATATATATATATATATATATATATATATATATATATATATATATATATATAGGTACCACTACGGTACGTACCTGGTACGTCGATATGGCAACTCCTAAAATTCCACTGTATATATATATATATATATATATATATATATATATATATATATACATATATTTTTTATATATACATATACATATACATATATATATATATATATTTTATATATATATATATATATATATATATATATATATATATATAGTATATATAAAAAAAAAATATATATATATATATATTTTTGGAATAAGGGTAAATTTATTCCTCGCACTAGGCGGTTAAGGTAATACAATACAACATCTCACTACTGCACATGTCCCCCAGAGAACTCAGGGGGACATAACTGATACATCGAATTCCACGTTATGCAGAATTCCTCTAGCGGGTGTAACCAGGCTCTCAAAGATACGCCTGTTCCGTTCACGCCAGATGTGCCAAACGGAAGCAGCAAGTCGCACCCAGGCTCGCCTCGTCCACCCCGTCTCTCCACCTCTGTGACCTCGGATCCAGCTGATGACGCTCCGAATGTCCCGAGCCATGCCAGAAAAAAAAAAAAAATAAAATAAATAAAATAAAAATATATATATATATATATATATATACAGTGGAATTTTAGGAGTTGCCATATCGACGTACCAGGTACGTACCGTAGTGGTACCTATGCTTCACAGATTGTCTTTTGTTTCTTTATTGAAACATTTTCTAGTTATAAACCTTGGTGCTTTTTGTTTCGTGAGTTGGTTAAAGGTTGGCATGTTTTCCTGTTGAACCTTTTGTTTTCCTGCAAAGATTGATCTATATCACCTTTCAACTCAATCAAAATATCATCTATTCCTCTGTCTACTACTATGGACAAGTTCCGATAACTTCCATATGAATAGCACAAGCTCCTTCATGTATCCACTCATTAATTTAATCTGTTAATTTTGACTGAAACAAAGTCTACTTTCCCTCTTGAACATTTCTAAAGCAATAAATACTTATAAAAGGAAGCTGACCCTGCTTTCCATAGTATGGGTCATTGCTTAGTTAGTGATATAGTTAAAATTTATTACACTTGAGAACTGCTTGGTCTATCAAGGAAATGCATCTTCCTGAGTTCATAAATCGTAATGTCATGTAATCATATTCTTCTTCAGGTTATTTCCAACGAAATTTTAGTTTACAATTCATGGAAATTTGGACAACTCTTTGTGTCCATTGAAATGCTTAAGCTATATATATTTTTTGTATTATTTTTTTTTACCTCTTTATATGTTCTTGCAGGTTGGAATGATCCTTCGAGGCATGGGATTTGATAACAAAACTACTATTTATGTTGCTTCCGGTAAAATATACAACGAAGAAAAATATATGGCTCCACTTCGCCACTTATTTCCACTTTTAGAGACGAAGGAAACACTAGCATCAGCAGATGAGCTTGCCCCATTCAAGGTAGCTGCTTATCATATAGTGTTTGTTGTGGCCTGTGGGTTTCCTCACTGCCATATGTTGTTATGGACATTAGTTTCTATTACTGCCTGTAGAAATGAGTCTAATTTCTCAGATAATATTATTGAGGGCTACTGCCTACTACTTATAGAGGGTCCAACCCCTCTTCATATTACATCTAACCGATGTGGGACTAAAGTCCCTTATTTACTCTCAACACTCCCCCTCAAGATGGGCGATAGATATTAATCATCCCCATCTTGTTACATAGCTTTGACAGACTCAATGAACTAAGACCCTTAGTCAGACAGTCTGCCACTTGTTCTTCTGAGCGAACATAGTCAATCTTCAGTATCCCTTGTTCCAGCTTTTCCTTGATGAAGAATCGATCGATCTCGATGTGCTTCGTTCTGTCGTGCTGAACCGGATTGTTCGCTATACTTATCGCAGCTTGACTATCGCTCAGAAGGTGCAATGGTGTCCCCTTGTCTAGCTTCAACTCTGTCAGCAGCGCCTTTACCCATAGCAATTCTGATACTCCTAGAGCCATTGCTCTGTATTCTGCTTCAGCTGTCGACCGTGCTACCACTGACTGTTTCTTGCTTCTCCATAAAACCAGATTTCCTCCTACAAAAACACAGTACCCTGTGGTAGACCTTCTGTCGTCTATGCAGCTTGCCCAGTCTGCATCGCAGTATCCCTCAACATCTGTGCATCAATTCTTCTTGAACCACAGTCCTTTTCCCGGCGTCCCTTTCAGATATCTTAGAATCTGAAATACTGCATCCATATGACCCGTTCTTGGATCATGCATATAGCGGCTTACAACACTTACTGCAAATGAGATATCAGGGCGAGTATGCCCTAGATAAATCAGTCTGCCTACTAGCCTTTGATACCTTTCGCGATCAACAGGCTTTCCTGCTTCTGCTCCCATCTTGCACTTCTGGTCAATTGGAGTGACTGCTGCTCGGCATCCCAGTATTCCTGTCTCTTTCAGCAGATCTAGTGCATATTTTCTTTGTGAGAGAACAATTCCTTGTTCACCATCACACACCTCGATACCCAAAAAGTATCTCATCTCTTCCAGATCCTTCACCTCAAACTCTTTGGCGAGTTTCGTCTTCAGCTTAGTGATCTCAACTACATCGTCACCTGTGATCACTATATCATCTACATATACAGCAAGTATAGTAATGTGGCCCCTTGCATGCTGGAGGAAGACAGTATGATCTGCATTTGTCTGATGGTACCCCATGCCAGTGACAGCCCTTCTGAATCTGTCAAACCAGGCTCGAGGAGATTGCTTCAGCCCGTACAGCGACTTCTTCAGTTTGCACACTTTTCCATGTGACGTTCCTTCACCTGAATCTGACACAGAGTAGCACCCCGGAGGAGTCTCCATGTATACTTCTTCTTGTAGGTCTCCATGAAGAAATGCGTTCTTTACGTCTAACTGGTGTAGCTTCCACCCATAGTTTGCTGCAATGGAGACCAGCGTTCTTACGGTACTCATCTTCGCTACTGGGGCAAAAGTCTCATCATAGTCGATACCATATGTCTGGGTATAGCCTTTTGCAACCAGTCTCGCCTTGTATCGTTCAACTTTTCCTTCTGGTGTCTCCTTCACTGTGTAAACCCATTTGCATCCCACAGCTTTCTTTTCTTCAGGTAATGGCACCAGCTCCCATGTCTTATTTTTCTCTAGTGTCCCAAGTTCTTCCATCATTGCGGCTTTCCATCTTGGGTCCTTCTTTGCTTCCTGCCAATTCTTAGGTAAAGAAGTGGAGTCTAACGAAGTGAGGAATGTTTGTTAAGTCGGAGAAATATTAGAATAAGATAGGTAGTTGGCGATATCATGTTCATAATCTTTATAACGAATAGGAGCCTTTCCCGCATTAATGCGAGAAGACCTCCTTAAGGGAGCAATGGGTGGTGGGGAAAGCATACCATCCGAATCGGAGAGATCCGCTTCCGAATCCGAGCGATCCGGTGCGGGAGTAACATCTTCAGGAGTCGGGGCAGGAGTAGACGAGGGACTTGGCACTATAGGTACAGGGCACGACACAGTACTGGACCTCTGCTGTCTTCTTCTGTAAACTTGGAGCTCCTTTTCCCTTGTCTGCTTCTCCCCCTGCGTAATGTACGTATTGTCTTCGTCATCCTCCGTATCAGTATCATTGATGCTTTCTCTCCCTTTCTTCCAGTGTGTCACGACAGGACAAGGTACCGATCCGACAACTACGTTTGGGCGTACTACCTCCCTCTCACGTCCAACACCCGCAGTGTGAGGCGTGTTCCCAAACGCAGAACCTTCGTCCGAACCATAATAAGGTTCCAACTCTCTGAATGTAACGTCCATGCTTACAAACAGCTTCTGTTCAACCGGGCTCCAGCATACGTAACCCTTCTGTGTCCCGGTGTACCCAACAAAGACACACTTAACTGCTCGAGGATCCAGCTTACCAACGCCAGGCCTGTTATCGTGGACGAAGCATACGCAACCAAATACTTTCGGAGGAACGGTGTACGCAGTTGTCCCCGTGAGCATTTCCCAAGGCGTCTTCCAGTTCAGTAATTGAGAGGGCATCCTGTTGATGAGATAAGAGGCTGTCAAGACAGCCTGCCCCCACAAAAATTTAGGGACATTCATAGCCAGCATCATTGTCCGAGCTACCTCCAGCAGGTGCCTATTCTTTCGTTCGGCAACACCATTTTGAGCCGGTGTATATGCACAAGAGGTTTGATGCAGTATACCATGAGAGGATAAATACGCAGCAAACCTCTTATGGGTATATTCCGTCCCATTATCCGACCGGAAACACTTAATACGAGCATTATACTGTGTCTTTGCCCGTTGATGGAGGCTTTGAAATGCCTCAAAAACATCACTTTTATTCTTCAGCAGGTAGACCCACGTTACGCGGGTAGAGCAGTCAATAAAAGTAACAAACCATCTATAACCGTTAACACCGTTTGTAGGACAAGGGCCCCATACATCGGAATGAATCATATCAAAAGCAGCAGAACATCGATGCCCAGAACTCACATAGGAGCTTCTGGTATGTTTCCCCAACTCACAAGCATCACAAACTAACAACTCTTTATTTGCTTTTTGATATAAGGACGGATACAGTCGACTAATAACGGAAAAAGAAGAATGTCCTACACGCTGATGGTGGAGGAGCAGCTCGGCTTCGACACTTCGACTTCGGACTTCCGGTTGTGCGTCCGCAACCAAAGATGCCAGTGCTCTATCCAGACCGTTCCTGTCCAAGTACCATAGACCCTTATGCCATGTGCCAGTGCCTAGTCGTCTTCCCGTTCCCTTCTCCTGAAAAGTTACCATAGGAATATCAAAGAAAACAATACAGTTTAGATCAAGGATAATGGCGCTAATGGAAATAAGATTGACAGGAAAGGAAGGAGCATGTAAGACATTAGATACAGTGATGGAAGGAGTGCAATCAACAGTGCCTTTACCCGTAACAGGCCTGGAGGTACCATCAGCAGTCTGAATGCTTTCTGGAGGCGTTAGAGTAGAGTATTTTCGGAACTCACCTCGGGACCCCGTGACATGGAAAGATGCCCCAGAGTCCATAATCCAAGCTGGCTGAGAGACAGATGCAAGAGCACGCGGAGGTATACCGGCACTGGTTTGGGAGAAGTAAGTGCAGTAATCTCCTGTAGTGGACGGCGCCCCAGGAATGACTTGTCGTTCACCAGAACCAAGCTTTGAGCCGCGCATCTTCTCGAAAACTTCTCTCTCAAATGGAGTGATGTCCGCCAGCTGATTGTCCCCACCTTCATCCGCCAGATGCGCCTTGTTGCCTCCAGAGTAAGTGCCCCTTCCACCGTGTCGGTTTTGGGCAAAAGCGGATGTAATGCCCTGCGTCACCACAGTTGTGGCAAACGCCTCCCGTAGAAGGAGGCTGTGTGAAAGTGGCAAGAGCAGATGTGTCAACTCCGGCCTGCTCCCCCTGGGAGATACCCTTGGTAGGCATCAGCTTCAACCGTGCTTCTTCTTGTGCCATGGCAGCTATGGCGTCTTCTAATGTCGGCAGCTGCGGTTGTGCGAGAAGTACATTCCTCCGTTGCTCAAATGCAGGGTTGAGCCCCTTCAAAAACTTCATCATCCGTTGCTGCGAGATATAATCCAGAAATTTCTGGAAATGTTTTGCAAAAGCCGGTTCAACCTGAGCATCCTCCATGCCAAGAGGATCATAATGGTCAAGATCAGACCAGTACTTCTTCAACAAGGCAGCGTACTCAGAGATGGTACGATCGTCTTGGATTACCCGATCGAGCTCATCCTGCAGTTGGAAGACTCGCATGGGGTTACCCGAACCGGAGTACATGTCCTTCAATGTTCTCCAGATATCAGCAGCTCCCTCCATTGCTTCAATGTTACCCGACACTTGGTCGGTCAAAGAGGCTGTCAACCAACCAGCCACGACATTGTTGACAATGTCCCATACAGCAAACTCCTTCAAGGAGTGATCGACAGGGGCCTTGGTGTGGCCATCTACATAACCAACCAAGCCACGTCCCTTCAGCGTCCACATCGTCTGCCGCGACCATTTCAAGTAGTTGGTCGTGCCTTCCAACTTCGTCTCCAGCTTGTCCAACTTCCCCATTTTGTACGGTGACGGATCCACAACAGTATGGGTCACGCGTGGGGTTGCCTCCGGTAATCTCTTGGTCATGAGATCCTCGACCAGGGCCTTCATTTCTTCTGCTGTCAACTTTTCATAGATGGAATCCATGACTTCTTCAACTGCAATCAGTGAGGTGTTGTTGTTTCCTGAGTCGGCTTCTTGTTAGTCGTCTTCGTCTTAGTCAGCTATCGGGGGAAAACAACAAAACGAGATCCCTCACTGATATGTCGTAGTTTATACGACCAACTAGAACCGCGTCATGATAACGCGTTCGGACGGCTCAAGGATAACCAACGTAGTTGTGCCTCCTTGCATGAGACAAACCAGAGGTATACCAGTCGTGCAGAAACGATTGTAAAGACAACGTTTCTGAGATACGAAAATCTAAAGAGATTTCGTATTCGTAGTAGAGCTTCTAAAAAGAAGGTACTGATTCTCGAGGCAACTACAGAGATCTTCTAAAGAGAAGGAAATCTGTTTTTTTTTTCTTTTTTTTTTTTCTTTTTTTTGACGGCTAGGGTTAGGGTTAGGGTTTGGATGGGGCTGCTAGAGCTAGGGTTAGGGTTTCCATTGCAAGAGAGGCTAGGGTTAGGGGAGGGGAGGGGGGGGTCGGGGGGGGGGGTACTGCTGCTCCGGGGGGGGGGGGTCGGGGGGGGGGGGGGCGCTGCTGCTCCGGGTGGGGGGGGTCGGGGGGGGGGGGGTTACTGTTCCGGGGGGGGGGGGGAGGGCGCTGCTCCGGGGGGGGGAGGGTCGGGGGGGGGGGGGGGGGGCGCTGCTCCGGGGGGGGGGGGGTGGGATTCGGCTAAATTTTTTTTTTTTGTGGAGAGAGAGAGAGAGAGAGTTATGGCTCTGATACCATGTAGAAATGAGTCTAATTTCTCAGATAATATTATTGAGGGCTACTGCCTACTACTTATAGAGGGTCCAACCCCTCTTCATATTACATCTAACCGATGTGGGACTAAAGTCCCTTATTTACTCTCAACACTGCCTTCAATTTTTTGCCTCTATAAAAACTTACAATTTGCAGCTAAATACCCTGAACTTCCCTTTGCAACTTGGTACCCTAAATTATCGAAATTGATAACTTGTTACCCTAAACTTTCAAATTTACGTTTAAGTACCATGAACTGCTTAACTTTTTGCAACTTGCTACCCTATGTTGTTAAAAGGAAAAATAAATAAAATTACTATTCTGCCACTGTCTTCTTCCTAATGCATCCTAACCCTAAAAAAAACCTAATCCTAACAAACCAACCTCCTCCCCTCCCCTTTCGGTGTCCAAGCCACCCTTATCTGGGATTTAGGGTTTGGTTATGGACATTAGTTTCTATTACTGCCTTCAATTTTTGCAACTTGCTACCCTATGTTGTTAAAAGGAAAAATAAATAAAATTACTATTCTGCCACTGTCTTCTTCCTAATGCATCCTAACCCTATGTTGTTAAAAGTTAAGCAGTACCATGAACTGCTTAACTTTTTGCAACTTGCTACCCTATGTTGTTAAAAGGAAAAATAAATAAAATTACTATTCTGCCACTGTCTTCTTCCTAATGCATCCTAACCCTAAAAAAAACCTAATCCTAACAAACCAACCTCCTCCCCTCCCCTTTCGGTGTCCAAGCCACCCTTATCTGGGATTTAGGGTTTGGTTAAGTACAAGGAAGAAGGGATAAGGTAGGGATTTTTTTTTTTTTTTCTTTTATGGGCAAAAATGTCCAAAAGGTCATGTTTTGTGCATATTCCCATTAAGTTGGATGAAAGTCTAACATAGGGTGTTAACTTGCAAAAAACCTAAAAGCTCAAGGTACTAGTCTATTAAAATAGTTTAGGGTAGTACGTTGCAACTCGGGAATAGTTCAAGGTATTTACTTGCAAACTAGCCTAATAGTTTTGTTAATCTTTATTTTCTTGATACTTCTCAGCAACGGTTCAATTTGTGTCTTTGAGACAAACAATGGTTCAACTTATGATGCCTGATTTAGGGATCTAAGATGTTCCTTTGATTACAGTCCGTCTTGTTGTATGCTAGCCTTCTGCACAAAAAGGCTGTTTGTTGCACAACATGTTGATTTCTCATTGATGTGTATTCTTTTTTGTAAAAGTTCAATTTAATGTTCTATGTAGGGTTACTCATCTCGGTTGGCTGCACTTGATTACATTGTGTGCGCCCATAGTGAAGTATTTCTCACCACACAAGGGGGCAACTTCCCGCACTTCCTTATGGGGCTCAGGCGATATCTTTTTGAAGGCCATTCAAAGACGATCAAACCTGACAAGAAGAAATTGGTGTTATCATTTGATAACCCCAATATCAGGTTAATTTTCTAATTCCCGTAGTAATATTAGGAAGGGATGGCGTATGGAACCAAACTCATGTAATTATTTATTGTCTCGAATGGGATTCGAAAAATACACAGCGGACATGCATAATAAGGGGGTAGTATAGGCGTCCTGAATTGGATTTGGAAAATGCACGACTATCCCTTTTAAAAAAGATAGCAATAGGGTCTCACATAATAGTTATATTAGGGTTTGGGTTTCCAAAATGTCCGACGTTAGTGTTGAGTCCTAAAATCACTGTTCATGTAAGGAAATAAACAGTGATTTTAAGACCCAAACACTAACGTCGGACATTTTAGAGACACAAACCCTAATTTCAACTATTATGTGAGCCCAGCCTCTTGCTTTTCTAGTTTTAATAAAATTATTAGCTGCATGATATATATAAAGCTAGGACAAGAATGTTGTTGCCCTACATGCCAAGAAGCCTTCTGTATAATGGCATTTACTTGGTTGTATTTGGTTAACATACAGTATGTAGGGTAGGAGTGAAAAAACAGTATATTTCCTGTACGGAATCATTTTTGCTTCACCATTATTGTCCTTCCTGGATGAACCAAATCTCCAGAAGCTATATATAAACATAAAAAAGAGAAGAAATATCCCGCCGAATCTCGGTTATGCTTTATAGAATCATCAACAAGCAGGAACCTGTCCGCACGGCTCATTTCTCGTTACTCCAGCTTTATGGTGTTGATATGCATATTCTTCGTAATATGAAAACATTTGAGGTCGAACTGAATCAAAATCCTTGCTTTTCCTTTCTGATGTTTCTAAACTCGCTCAATCTTCTCGCTCAATCTTCACCAGGCTGTCTCCAGCGAAATGATCATATATAGTTCCTTTATTTATCTTTGTCATTCTACTTACTCCAAAGTGCTTTCTTGTCATATAACCTGATATGACTATCACATTTAACTCATATAGCTTTATCCAACTCCCCAAATTACAGATTTTGTAATATTCTCTGTCGAAAACCTTGTTTTGACAGTAGTAGGATATTGTAAATGGAGCATCCCTGATAGTTGTTCATGGTTTCATCATGCAGATGGGATAAATTCAAGCATAACATGCAGGAAATGCTTCATCAGAGCGATATGAAGGGCATTGGACTACAGACATCCGATACATCGCTATATACATTTCCCATGCCCGATTGCATGTGCCAGTATACAGAAGCATGAATAGTGTGATATACCATATATATATACACTCAAGTCAAACATGCCGATACACGTGTAAGTAGGCCGGCATTTAGAGTAATCTGATCCTATACCATTCCTTTAGCCATAAGGTGTTCTGTTCATATCCCCAGTCCGAATTGTTCACCCCTGTAACTCGGACATGTGAATTCATTGTATATGTAGCAAGAACAGCTCGTGATTTGTAGTGAAAGATAGAACAGTTCATAATAAGGATTATATTCTTTTGTACAGTTTTGTCGCTGGTTCTGCGCAGATCAATCTTCTGCCTGCACAATCTCTCTCACGTTTTACTCACAATTATATGTTTTATCAACAATTGTTGCTGCACTAAATATTCAGAGGCTGAGAAACCCTTTTATGTTTCATATTTTCTCTTCACTATTACGTACACTCCCATATTTCTTTCCATATTTGGGTGTTGCCACAAACATGTTTCTGTTTGGAACTGAATGGGTTAAGATATTGAGCTTGGCCAAATAGGAATTATTGCTATGCTTTGGAATTGCATTTGTTGACGTCTATTTTGCTTCTTCAATGCACAATGCTTTTGTAATTGTGGATTCATGAGAGTACATTGTCACAATGGTTATTTTGTCCGTATGGAGCATTGTCACAGTGGGTTGGTATTTGAATGAATGGCTTGTATTTTAATTGGTTATCTGTGTCAAACATGCATGTTTAATTCAAGTATGGATGGCACTGATATTGCCATTTATGGGCGAGGAAGATCGCATGAGCTGCAACTTAAAGCTCGACTGCAGTGAAACAGGACTACACGAGGAAATTGAGATATATTTCCTCGTTTGGTTCGCGGAAAGGAAAGGAAATTGATACTTCGATATTTTTTTTCTTTTGCAAAATTTCAATTCCAATCAATTTTATTTTTTGTGTTTGGAAAAGTCCAAGAAATTGGAAGGAAAAGTGAATCTTTAGAGGCAAAGTGGGAGGAACCGTTTCTCTCATATTTTCCTTTCTCTTGGGAATCAAATTCCTTTTGTTCTCATTTTCTTTGGCATCCAAACAAAGGAAATGAATTACTTTCATTTTTCAAGACTCCAATTCCGCGAACCAAACGTAGCTGCTCATGGGGTTGGAAAAGGAAAGTCATTACCTTATTATGTTTGGATGTCCAAGGAATTGAGGATGAAAAAAAAGTGATTCTCAATGTAAAGAAAGGTGAGGGTGGGGGGTGTGTGTGTGGGGGTGGGGGTGTGTGGGGGGTGGGGATCCATACATCCAAGCAAGGATTCACTTTTCAACCTTTAAGTATTCATTTTTTCTTCCAATTTTTTTGACATTTTCAAACAACGAAAAAAAAAAATCGATAGAAATTGCAATTTTTCAAAGGAAAGAAAATACCAACCAATTGGTTTCCTTTTCTTTCCGCCAACCAAACGATGTCTCAGAGTAAAATCATAGCAAAAAAAATAATAATAAATAAATAAAAGAAACGAATGGAAACGCTTCTAGATGAAAGAATTATTCCCTCAATACATATGAAACGCATTTTATGTTGCACCGACATGTATATATATATTGATTCGTGTCCTAGTAAATTTTGGAGTCTATGTAATATTCAATGTGCCCAATACATCGATACATGTATCAATTATATTTCTTGGAGTGTCCGTGCAACGTAAGTACGTACTGTTTGCAATTTAAAATCTCTCTTTCCATTTTTTGAGAGATGAAGGTCATCCAAGCATGGGAGATTGAGCAAACATCAAAATTGGCATCCCCAGTTAGAAATTGTTGAACATGCCGATTTGGCATATTTTTTGAAGACAATGAGTTGGCCTCAAATTTTATTCCTTGGGATTATTGTTTTGAATGTACTGTTATTGTAATTTTTTTTTTTTGGTAATGTGAGAGTTTTGCTTAATTTTTGGTATTAGACTCGGCTTAACCGAAATAACCGAACCGAACCGAAATTTTATATAGTTCGGTTTGGACCTGTGAAAAGTCGGTTCGGTTCGGTTGCTTTTGAAATTTGTTCGGTTCTGATCGGTTTTTTTCCAAACCGAACCGTTGCTCACCCCTATTACAAGGGAAATTGATATGTGATATTAGATTCTAGCACAATTTATTACTTATGATAGACAAACGCATTCTAGTTCTAGTGGCTAGCAGGTGGAGACATAACGCATCTTTCTGGATGGGTTCGATCCCATGAGGATGTTGGGTTTGTAGCCTTTTGTTTTGGTTTTTAGTCCCACATCGGCTAGAAAGGAATGTGTATCTCTACATATATGAGTCTATTCTCTTTATGGAGATGCACATGTAGTGCACATGGGTGTGTGCCATGTGGGATTAATTATTAATGGTATAAAGGCTTAATCAACAATTAAGAAGCTGTAAGCTTTTTGCTCTTGGAAATTTATTTCCATGGAGCTAAGCTCCGTAGGAGCTTAGCGACTCGGACTCGGACTCGGATTCGGGCTCGGACTCGGGCTCAAGGGCTCATGAGGCGTAATGTGGCGTTTTGTTGGCGCACTCGGACTCGGGCTCAAGGGCTCATGAGACGTAATGTGGCGTTTTGTTGGCGCACTTTGCACTTAGAGCGGGAACGGTTGCAGCAAAAGAGCGGGAGCACTCGGACTCGGGCTCAAGGGCTCATAGGCTGGCTGCATATTAGAGCGAAAACGGTTGCAGCAGTTGCTATACGTTCAGGAGTGGTTCTGCCACTACCCTGAAGTTCAGGCAACAGCCCAAGTACGCAGTCCAGTACGACGCAGTGTGCGCAGCGTGCGTATAGTGCGCAGCATACGCAGTGTGCGTAGTGTGCGTAGGGTGCGTAAAAGGGGCTGTGTGCGTATGGCTGGCTGCATATTAGAGCGGGGAACGGTTGCAGCAGTTGCTGTATGTTCAGGAGTGGTTCTGCCACTACCCTGAAGTTCAGGCAACTGCTTGACAACCGCTCCGTGGGCTATATATGCAGGTTCTCTCCTCTCTCTGAGTGTAGTAGTAATCAGAATTCCAAGGAGAAAAACTCTAAGTGTTCTTTAACACAACAGAGTAGTGAGCGTGTTCTTTACACAAACACTAGTACTTTTTTGTACGCGTGGGTTCTGTTACTTCAAACAGAGAGAGAAGAGTAGAGCCATTGCCAGAGGAGTTCGCCGTCTTCCGAGGAGTCAGAAAAGCAGGAGTGTTCCAAGGTTTTCCATCAACCTTGCTGGTTCCTGGAAGCTGTTCGCAGAGGGCGAATAAAGCTTTGAGCAACGGTGATAATTCACCCCAGCATTTTCGTCTCTCGCCTGTCATTTTTCTGTTGCCTTTAGCATTTCTGTCAGTATTTTTTTTTTTGAAGGCACTACTGCCAGTTTGCTACGATCACGAAAATCTCTTTATATTATTCGTGTATTACGATATCTTTTTAGATCTCGTAATTTGCAGAATCCTTCTGGATCTCTGTTGCAAAACCTTCTTTAAGGAATTGCATTTGAAACGTTGTCTTTACAACTGTTTCAGTTTCTGTATTTTTATCGAAAATTGTGCCCCGGCGTTCCCGGAAATAACAATCTCAAAGCTTTATTGCTACGATGGAAAACATTAATGCTTCACTCCTAAACACTGACTTCTGTAAGTTAGAGAAGTTTGATGGAGAGCATTATCAAGTCTGGAAGAGGAAGGTTTATCTCACTCTTCAACTCAGAGACGTGGATCACGTGCTTCTTGAAGAGGAACCTACCGTTCCAGATACTGGGTCTGCTGCCGCAATCTCTGCGGCTACTAAACTTCAGGCCAAGTGGAGAAGGAAGAATAGCATTTGCAGGTTGCTTATCCTGAATGCTATGGAGGATTCCCTAGCGGAATCCTATTCTAAGAAGAATATCGCTAGAGACATATGGGAGTCTCTAGAAAAACTCTACGAAGAAGACAAGAACCGCAGTAAAATATTTGTGGTTGAAAAATATCACAAGTGGTTCTTTGAGGACGAAAAGTCTATGCTGCCGCAGGTAAAGGAGTTCCTGAAACTGCTACAGAAGCTGGAAGACGAGGCAATGCCCCTCCCCGACAAGTTTGTTGTTGGAGGGATTGTCTCAAAGCTCCCCGCTGGGTGGAGCAAGTTCTATGCAAACATGCATAGGAAGAAGTTGAAGATCACCCTTGAAGATCTCCTACAGGAAATCTATGTTGAGGACCAGATGCGGGCTCAACTGAAGGTGGACACACTGTCCAAGCAATTGGCTAACGCCAATCTGGTTCAGACCAAGGAACCAAAGGGAAAGCAGGCAGCTTTCCACAGCAAGAAGAAGAACCCTGACAATCTAAAAGTCAAGGGAACTTCTATCAAGAAAAAGAAGCCAAAGTCAGAAATGCCTTGCTTCAAGTGTGGCAAGAAGGGCCACTTTAAGAATGAGTGTAAAGCAAAGACCAAGCAATCAGAGCAAGGAGAGCCTAGTAAGGTATCTATGATCACTGACGTAATTGCTATGATTGCACAGGTTGATGCAGTAAGGACTGACTCTGACTGGTGGATAGACACTGGAGCCTCATGCCATGTCTGCTCCAGTAAGGAGTGGTTCACCACCTATTCACCTACTTCTGAAGTGGTTATGATGGCGAACCAAGCACAAGCTGAAGTGCTCGGGATCGGGACGGTGGTGTTGAAGCTGACTTCGGGGAAGTCTCTGACGCTTCAAGGCGTAAAGCACGTACCTGCTATCGCCAAGAACCTGGTCTCGGGAGGCCTACTCTGCAATGCAGGCCTCAGGATGGACATCAATGCTGGCCAGATGGTGATGTCTATCAAGGGAACATATTTCGGGAAAGCTTTTTATACCGAAGGAATGTTCAAGATTCAGCTTGTAAATCAGTCCAATGTAATTAATGTAATTAATGAAGTAACTCATTCTGCTTATACTCTTGAGTTGTGGCATAATAGGCTAGGACATGTTCATTGTAAACGAATAAACAGAATGTCTAGTCTAGGACTTATCTCCAAATGTGGGGGTAAGGTAGAGAAATGTGAAGTTTGTGCTCAAACGAAGATCACAAGGAAACCCTTTCCTCGGGTTAATCGAAGTACAGATCTTCTGGAGTTGGTTCACTCCGATATCTGTGACTTCAAACAGTTCTCTACAAAGGCCGGGATGAAGTATTTCATAACCTTCATCGATGACTTCTCAAAGTATGCGTTCGTCTACTTGCTGAAGGCTAAAGACGAAGCATTCGAAAAGTTCAAGGAGTTCAGGGCCGAAGCTGAGCGGCAGACTGGACAACAACTCAAAAGGATAAGAAGTGATCGAGGTGGGGAGTACAGGTCTCATGAATTCGTATCGTTCTGCAAAGAACATGAAATTGTCAATGAGACTATGGCTCCGTACTCTCCTCAATCAAACGGAGTAGCTGAGAGGAAGAACATGACGTTGACAGAAATGATAAATTCAATGTTGTTGACTGCTGGCCTTCCTAAGTGCTACTGGGGAGAAGCTGCATTGACGGCCACTTTTATTCTAAATAGAGTGCCTCATGCAACTTCAGATGTTACTCCTCATGAACTCTGGTTCAAGGTCAAACCTAACTTGAATGTCATTCGAGTGTGGGGGTGTCTGGCGTATGTCAAGCTTCCAGATCTAAAGATTCAGAAGCTTGGGACAAGGACTACAAAGACGATCTTCTTGGGGTATTCCGAGAAGAGTGATGCTCGGAGATTTCTTGATATTGAGTCAAATCATATCATTGAATCTCGCGATGCAGAATATTTTGAAGACAAGTTTGCAAGGCACAAGAATATTGTTCTTCCGGATGTTCCGGAGAATAATGAGGGTGCACAAGAAACTGAAGTCTTCAATGAAGATGTGGTCCAAGAAGATGTTGTTGTTGAAACAACGGTTGAACCAGAACAAGCTGAGCCGTCAGCTAAGCGTGTGAGGAGGCCTAAGGACTTCGGAAGTGACTTTGTCACCTATCATGTGGAAGCAGATCCGCTTACCTATGATGAGGCGATGAAGACCAGAGACGCAATTTTCTGGAAGGAGGCGATTGACAATAAAATTGATTCCATCACCTCAAATAACACTTGGGTGTTGGTTGATCTTCCTGAAGGAGCAAAACCATCGGATGCAAATGGATCTTCAAGAAGAAGATGAAAGCAGATGGAACTATTGACAAGTTCAAGGCTAGGTTGGTAGCCAAGGGGTTTTCTCAGAAGCAGGGGATTAACTATTTTGACACGTATGCTCCAGTAGCCCGGATGACCACCATCAGAATGTTGATTGCTCTCGCAGCAATACATAAGATGGTGATACATCAGATGGATGTGAATACGGCTTTCCTAAATGGCGAGCTGACCGAAGAGATTTACATGCAACAGCCAGAGGGATTTATCATCAGGGGTCTTAAAGACAAAGTCTGCAAGTTGGTGAAATCCTTGTACGGTCTTAAACAGGCTCCCAAGATGTGGCATGAGAAATTTGACAAAGTTATAAGGTCAAATGGCTACATGGTCAGCGATACGGACAAGTGTGTTTACACGAAGTTCGCTGATGGAAGAGGTGTGATCGTTTGTCTGTACGTGGACGACATGCTTATCCTAGGTACGGATATTAGCTGTGTCACGGAGACAAAGAAATTCATCTCAAGCAAGTTCAGTATGATGGACTTGGGGGAAGCTGATGTGATCTTAGGGATCAAGATCATCCGGACAGACACTGGACTAGCGCTGTCACAGTCTCATTATATTGAGAAAATGATCACTCGTTATGGGTATCGGGATCTTCCAGGGATCGATACGCCGTACAGGTGTGATCTGAAGCTGAAGCCTAATTCAGGGGAAAGCATCAGGCAGCTGGAGTATGCAAGCGTAATGGAAAGTTTGATGTATGCTACTACTGCCACAAGGCCTGACATAGCTTTCGCCGTGGGAATGCTGAGTCATTTCACGAGCAACCCAGGTGCTGAACACTGGAAAGCTGTGAAACGGGTTATGAGATATCTCAAGAAGACTCAGACATATGCACTGTACTACAACGAAGATCCGTCGGTAGTGGAAGGCTTCAGTGATGCCAGTTGGTGCTCAGAGATGGAGAGCGAGAGGTCCACAGGTGGATATATTTTTACAATGGGTGGAGCTGCTATATCGTGGAAGTCGAAAGAAGCAGACTATGCTCTCGCGGTCATCCATGGAATCTGAGTTCTTTGCACTAGATACCGCAGCCGAGGAAGCAGAGTGGCTTCGGGAGCTCATGTATGATCTTCCATTGGTTGGTGCGCAAATACCGGCGATACCGATATACTGCGACAACCAGGCGACTGCGGCGATGGCATCAAATGACCTCTTCAACGGGAAGAAGAGGACTGTGCGGTTGAAGCACAAGGCAGTACACGATCTTATCAAGAGAGGTGTTATTGCAGTGATTGATGTTCGGAGTCAGGAGAACCTGGCGGATCCGTTCACCAAGGGCCTCAAGCGCCAGCTGGTCAATGACACAGCTTGTAAATGGGCTTGAAGGCATTCTGATATTGTATTCCTACCATAAAGTTTTATGCTATTAGTTCAAAGATTATCTACTAGGCATCTAGCTTTTGGTTCAAGGGAGGACCAATAATCGGAAGAATATCAGGAACGGTGGGTACATGTTCTATTGGGCATGGAGAGGTTACGGACCTATAACCACTGTGTCTACTATTGTTTTTTGTGGAAAACGGTTCCTGTGGGAAGGTTGGCTTAATTGCCTTAATGAGTTCTCAGGCAGAGTAAATGCCTGGTGTGCTTTACAGGAGGCACGGTAGAGCAGCACTACAAGGAGTGAAACTCCATGCTACAGTGGGGTGACTCCACAATGAGGTTCCTATATGTGGGGTGCTGTCCAGGAATAGGATAAAGCCTCGGCTTTGTAGGCCAAGTCACAGCGGCGTAGCACCGCAAATAGGCAGTTAGCCTAATGCTGTATATTAAATATAAAGAGGGGTGTAGTCAGCATTACAAAGAGGAGGAGTTCCTCATGTTACAGTGGCACGACACCACCATGAGGTACCCTGTTAGGGATAAAGCCTCGGCCTTGCAAGCCATGTCGTTGCGGAGTAACACCGCAAGGGAGCCTAAGGCTTCATGCTGGGTAGTTTGGCACTACAAAGAGGCGGTTGCCTCATGCTACTGTAGTATGACACTACGATGAGGTTCCCGGTACGGGGTAAGGCCTCGGCTTTAAGCCATGTCATAGCGGCGTAGCACCGCAAGGGAAGCGCAAAGCGCTTCATGCCATGTCTCTTTATAATGAACTCACCTATAGTGTATGACAGAGATATCAGGCCATCTCTTGAGGGTAAACTTGTAGACACCCAAAATTATACACTGAAACCAGGCTGGCACAGGGCCTTTAATGTGTAGCCAGAAGCACATGTAACTACATTATGTGAGTGGAAAGAATTTCAGCTATGATGCAGAATTCAAGGCTTAGTCCATTCTTGTATTATAGTTTGATTTTTGACCCATGCGGGAAGATTCAAGTCGTAAGCGACATCTCTCCTAATGCATGATGGACAATTACTGTGGGGAACACTCGTACTCATATATATAGAGATATGTGGGGGATTGTTGGGTTTGTAGCCTTTTGTTTTGGTTTTTAGTCCCACATCGGCTAGAAAGGAATGTGTATCTCTACATATATGAGTCTATTCTCTTTATGGAGATGCACATGTAGTGCACATGGGTGTGTGCCATGTGGGATTAATTATTAATGGTATAAAGGCTTAATCAACAATTAAGAAGCTGTAAGCTTTTTGCTCTTGGAAATTTATTTCCATGGAGCTAAGCTCCGTAGGAGCTTAGCGACTCGGACTCGGACTTGGACTCGGACTCGGGCTCGGACTCGGGCTCAAGGGCTCATGAGGCGTAATGTGGCGTTTGTTGGCGCACTTTCCACTTAGCACGTTAGCATCGTCGCTAGGTGCATAGTGCGCTTAAGTTGCGCTCGTTGCGCGAGCCACTTGCGCCACCACGTTGCGCGGCCCGTTACGCGAGCCCAGTTACGCTGGCCCAGTTACGCAGCCCAGTACGCAGCCCAGTACGTCCAGTACGCGCAGTGTGCGCTGTCAGCCCCAGTTTTTCAAAATTTTTGTTAATCAGTATTAAATTGGCCATTAATGATTATTTTAGTATTAAAATATTTTATAGTAAAAATTAGGAATTTTTCCTGTATTTTTAAATGATTTTTAAATGATTTTAAATACATAAAATACCTTTTTGCAATAAAATAAATTGTTTTATATAGGTTTTGCAATTTTTAGAATTGTTTAAATGCTGTTTGTAATTTTCCTATTTGTTGTTTGCAAATCTAATTTGCATAAACTAACTGCGGGAGGGCTTTTGCAAATTAATATTTGCATAACCCAATGGAAAGGACCTAGACATAATTTCCTAGATCCTAGGGGGTTTCCTGCTAAACTACTCATCTCCCCCACCGCCTTCCCCTAACCCTAACCCTAATCCGGCCGTAACCCTAACCCTAATCCGGCCGTAATCCACCGCCCACCGCCTCAACTCCCCCTATAAAAAGACCCCCACTCCTTCCCCGACCAGACCATCACCACCTCGACCCTCCACAGCCCCAGCTCCGCCCCCATCCCCACTTCCAGATCCAACCACCACCCAACTCCGGCGAGCCCCAGTCTAGCCTCCACAGCCACAGTCGTCGTCATCCACCACCACCATCACCTTCGTCTCGACGAGGCGAACTCAGCGCCACCGCTCCGCCACGACGTCGACGCCTCCTCCGCCTGATCGCCCTCTCGACAGCAAGTCGAGCTCGGACACGTACGTATCACTTCGTCCCCGTGTCGAAACTCGACTCGTGTACACGGACACAGACTCGCCCAGCCTAGACGAACCTAGTGGTAAGTGTGGACACGCGTAGATCGTGTCGTGCGTGTCGTGCAGTGCATGGACACGTCGACACGGTGTCAGATCTCATTTCTCGTGTCCTGGACTGTATGGACACGAGTGAACTGTTATTTAGAGAACGGGTTTGGGCTTTGCTTAACGGGTAAAAACCCATTTAATTTCTGTACTAAATAAAATGAACTGAAGCCCTATCCTAACAATCGGGCCGGACTGGCCTACTGGCCAGCGCGCAATGTTTTAAAAACCCCCCCTGCTGAACCGAGTTCGAATCCCCCCCCCCTTTTCCTTCTGTCTTCTTTTCTCTTTTCTTTTTCTTTTCTTTTTCTTTTTCTTTTATATATATATATGTATATGTATATATATATTAGTATATATATAAATATATGTATATACTGTATTTTACAGTATTATATATATATATATATATGTATATATATTTTATAATTAGTAAATTTTGTGTATATATATGTATATATCTTGATGTATATATATATTAATATATATATATATACACTTTATTATTAAAGTATTTTTCCTATATATATGTATATATATTTATACATGTATATTGTACTCTATAAATTAAGTATTTTCTTTACAAATATATATGTACTTTTAACACATGTATTTATATTTTCACTATGCATAACTTTGCCCTATTAAAATATTAATAATTATTTTGTACTTTTACCAAATTGTATTTTTAGTGTATTTAAATTACTGCAACCATTTGCTGTCCAAGCCTAGCATGGGTATTTGGGCTCAAATGTGTTTTCACACATTCAAGACCTGTACAAGTCATATTGGACTTGATTCATGGCCTTGGGTCCTGTATTTGAACTTTGGTTCAAATTATATACATGGACAAAATACGCAGATAATTAATTATTGTGTGCATTACTGTTTTTGATTTTCTAAAAATACTTAGAGTATTGCTAAAATTATGGAAAAATAGTTTTTAGATACTTTGTTAAGTTGGCTAATTTAGTATAATTTTTGTAGTATTTAATTTACTGTTTTGCCCCTAGTTTGGCATATGAAACCAGAACTCACTTTCTGTATATTTATGAAAACTGATTTTTCTAAAATATTTCTGTTGGGTAATAAATCCCAGAAAAATTATAATAAATTTCTATAATTAACAAGGTTTCTGTCAGTATATTATTCTGCATTTATTGGAGATTTCTAGTATTTTCTAAAACTGTTAGAACACAGTGCACAGAATGTTTATTTTACCAATAATTATGACTAAGTCATGACTTGTGATTTTTTTGTGTATTTCTAGTATTTGGATTGCTAACCAGCCTTAATATGGGAGACCCATGTGTTAGTTTAGATGCCAAATCACTTCAATTTGAACCCCTAGGCTAAGTTCACCTAGCCAATGTCTAATTTGGCCTTCTCACATCACTAGTGTATTTATATTGTCTGATAACTTAGAGTCTGAGTATATATATGTTTTCAGTGCCGGGACACTCTACATCTTAGCTTTATTGTCATTGCATTGCTTTGCTCCAGGCAAGTACATCTACAAACTCATTTACTGTCTTTTAATGTTAAGTACATGTGACAACCTTGTAATTACCATTAATCCAGTTGCAAGTCTTTTGTTAATTGTACATGTTAAAACACTGTTATGTGATAAAAGAATGTTAATCAACCCATGTGAATGCTGATCCTTGGAGTAGCAAGTCAAATCATAACATGTTTCATACTATTGCCAGTTCCCACCATGCTTTACACTATTTTCCGTATCTTTTACATGATGATTACTGGGTTATGAGAGAGTTGATAGTATAGTTACTGGACTCGTGGAATGTACTCACTTACATTGCAGTATGCTAATTGTGTAGTTTTGGACTTGTGGAATGTACATACGTACATTGCAGTAAACTGAGAATGTAGTTTCTGGACTTGTGGAATGTACTTATGTACATTGCAGTAAACTAACAATGTAGTTTCTGGACTTGTGGAATGTACATACGTACATTGCAGTAAACTAGCATAGCACCTATTGACCGATCTCATACCTGCTCCAGTTTTAATACATAATGTACATATGCCACAATTGACAAGAGTGTCTTAAAATGATAATCAAGATATACCATGATTTCCCGCTTTATATGATTTACCCTGATTCCAGTATGTCTATTTTTCAGTCTTATCATACCATGTTCCTGTTGTACATCTCTTGCATTATACATTCAGTACTTTAGTAGTAGAGGTTGTACTTGCTCCCGTCCTGACAGGATAACGTTGTAGGTATTTTGACCGAGGAAGAAATGCTTTGTGACCCGTACTATGGAGCTCCAGTTGAGGATATTCCAGCAGGGAATCCTGCTTAGCTGCTTAGTTTGACTTAGTGTTGGGTTATTATCACAGACGCTGTTTTGTACCTTTAAACTGGACCTTGTCTCCAGTCTTACATTTTGGTTTGTATTATTATCAAACTTAGTGGTTTTTCATCTATATAGAAGCTGTGTTGTGATCATTCTTAAACTATCTTAATTATTAGCACATTTATCATTATTACCTGACTGTCTAGAACAGCTTACTGCGCTTTATCTTAAGCGTAGGCTGGACATGGCTCGGCCCGGCCCAACAATTTGGGTAACGGGTCGTGACATGCGCAGCGTGCGTAGAGTGCGCAGTGTGCGTAGGGTGCGTAAAAGGGGCTGTGTGCGTATGGCTGGCTGCATATTAGAGCGGGAACGGTTGCAGCAGTTGCTGTACGTTCAGGAGTGGTTCTGCCACTACCCTGAAGTTCAGGCAACTGCTTGACAACCGCTCCGTGGGCTATATATGCATGTTCTCTCCTCTCTCTGAGTGTAGTAGTAATCAGAATTCCAAGGAAAAAAACTCTAAGTGTTCTTTAACACAACAGAGTAGTGAACGTGTTCTTTAACACAAACACTAGTACTTTTTAGTACGCGTGGGTTCTGTTACTTCAAACAGAGAGAGAAGAGTAGCGCCATTGCCAGAGGAGTTCGCCGTCTTCCGAGGAGTCAGAAGAGCAGGAGTGTTCCAAGGTTTTCCATCAACCTTGCTGGTTCCTGGAAGCTGTTCGCAGAGGGCGAATAAAGCTTTGAGCAACGGTGATAATTCACCCAGCATTTCCGTCTCTCGCCTGTTATTCTTCTGTTGCCTTTAGCATTTCTGTCAGTATTTTTTTTTTTAGAAGGCACTACTGCCAGTTTGCTACGATCACGAAAATCTCTTTAGATTATTCGTGTATTACGATATCTTTTTAGATCGTAATTTGCAGAATCCTTCTGGATCTCTGTTGCAAAACCTTCTTTAAGGAATTGTATTTGAAACGTTGTCTTTACAACTGTTTCAGTTTCTGTATTCTCCATCAAAAATTGTGCCCCGACGTTCCCGGAAATAACAGAGAAAGCATATTATTCTTGATCTGCTTCTTGGCATGCGCTCGAGAGTTGTTTTCTCGTCCCTTCTTCGTCTTCTTCTTCTTCTTCCTCTTTTTCGTTGGTCCCCAGACGAGCTAGTCAATCGCTTGAATAAGAGAGGAAACTAAATATAATGCTTACCATTATAATGTTAATAATAACTGAAGCATCTTTACCTAGAATTTGAGAGGAAACTTAGAAAAAAAATGCTTAATATTCTTACCATTTGGAGGGAGGGTATTGCTGGGGTTGATCCTAACACTAAGTCAAATATTAGTTGCAGATTAGGAGAAACCCTTGTGTGTTTCAATAAAAGGTTAATGCCAATTGAATACATAACAATGTGATAATTTGCCTTAAAGTCGTGGCAAGGATGCTGGAAGATTCAAGAAAACGAAGTTTGAATCCTGCCTCTGCATATTTAATTTTAATTTTATTTTGACACTTTTCATAGGAATGAGAAAGTAGGATTCCTGTCACATTTTTTTTTCGTTGTTTGGTAAAACAAGAAAACTACTTAGGAAATGAAAGCAAAATATAACAATGTTCCAATAATATCCTTACCTTTTAAAATAAAATAATATTATAAAAATAACATTAATGGTAAAATAAACAATGACACATGGTTATTTTTGTAATAAATGTTGGAAAAGGAGGAGGAAAAATCAATCACATGAGTCTTGAGTGGAACCATATTCCCACCAATTTTTTTCTTGTCAAAAAATTGATTCCCAAGTTTGTGGCTACCAAACAAAGGAAATGAACAATTTTCCTTTCTTGGTTCCTTAAATCCGTGAACCAAACGAGGCCTTAAAGTCTCTCCAGACCATGAAGGGGCATGGACCCGGACCCGTTGGCGGAGCCACCATAGGCCCAGGGGGTCATGTGACCTAACTCAATTTTTTTTAATATAATACACACGTATAGTCCTAGTTACATTTTTTTCCATACATTAATTAGTGGTTGGAAATAAAAAAATTAATCTTGTTTTTCCTTGAGGGAGAAAACAATATTTTTTTTTTTATAAGATCCTAGGATGATAAGGTTGATGACGAAAATGGTAGGATCCAAGTATGAATTTTAAGATACACCAAATCTCCTCGATCAAATGGTCAAAATTGATCATAAATGTCTTGTATGACCTGACTGGAGTGACACGGAAGTTTAAGTTTCTGATTATATGGGGTTAGAATTAATGTACACTTTAATACCAATCGTATTTTAAAAATGAATAGGAAAAAAATGAGCAGCTACAATAGGAAAAATAGAATAGACGACCAATGTTAGGTATAGAAAATTAGATTTGTGACTAATTTATGCAATTTTTTCCCTAATTTTTTTTTTGAATTAAATTTTTTTTAATCGATTTTGATCCCGCTGTATCCAAATCCTGACTACGCCACTGTCCGGACCGGACTCGGTTCGGTTCGAGTCCGAATACGAGCTGGACATGTGCTTTAGGACAAACTTTGATATCTAAACAAAAAAATGAGTAAACCTGCAGACAGCTTGGGCTCATATAGGCTTGTGAAGACAAAATATTATTTAAAGACTAGGGTTGCGTTTGGTTCATTGTAATGTAATCGTAATCGTAATGGAATTGGGTTTGTAATGTAATTGAGTTTGTAATGTAATGGAATTACAATTACATTACTATGTTTGGTTGAAACATGTAATCAAACCATGTAATGTAATGTAAATTGCATTCATGTGTTGGTTTACCATGTAATGTAATTGAATTTTTAATTTAATATTTTTTTTTAAATAGAACATAAAATTTAAAAAGTTGATCAATACAAAATTTCAAAAATTTAAAAAGAAAAAAAGAAAAAAATTAAAAATAAATAATAAAAAAAGGAAAAAAAAATGGTTTGTTTTCTGCTAAAAAAAGACCAAAAACGAAAAAAAGACAAAAAATAAAAAATACCAAAAATCACAAACGAACAAAACAGAAGGAAAAAAACCAAAAATGAAAAAGCGATAAAAAAGAAAAACGACAAAAAAAGATCAAAAATGTGAAAACCATAAAAAGTGACCAATAATGATAAAAAAATGACTAAAAACAAAAAAATTTGACAAAAACAACAATAAATGAAAGGGGGGAAAAGGACGAAAAACGACCAAAAACAAAAAAAAGGGCAAAAAATGAACAAAAAAAGAAAAAATGACAAAAAACGATAAAAAAAAAAGAGCAAAAAAATAAAAAACAATAAAAAGGAACAGAAATGACAAAAAACGAAAATACGAAAAAAGGCCAAAACAAGAGGGAATTAAAACGAGCAAAAAACGATAAAAGATTAAAAAAACTTGCAAAAAATCCAAAAAAGACAAAAAAAGAACAAAAACGACAAAAACAACAAACAAAAAGAAAAAACGAGCATAAACGAACAAAAAAAGTGAAAAAAGACCCCAAAAAAGCAAAAAATGATAAAAAAGCGACAAAAAATATGCAAAATCGACCAAAAACGATAGAAGACGATAAAAACTTGAAAAATGGTCAAAAACGTACAAGATCGACAAAAATCGATAAATAACATGCAGAAATGGCAAAAAATGAGCAAAATCGACAAAAACGATAAAAAAAACGTACCAAAAACAATTTAAAAAAAGGCAAAAAATGAACAAAAACGACAAAAAAGGGCAAAAAGAACAAAAAAAGGACAAAAACGACAAAAAAAAACAAACAAAAACAAACAAAAACGAACAAAAATGACAAAAAATGAACAAAAACGACAAAAAGGGGACAAAAACAACAAAAAAAAAACCAAAACAACAAAAAACGAAAAAAAATAAACAAAAACAACAAAAAACGAACAAAAATGACAAAAAATGAACAAAAAACGACAAAAAAAAGAACAAAAAGGGACAAAAAACGACAAAAAAACCGAACAAAATGACAAAAAATGAACACAAACGAAAAAAAAAAAGACCAAAAACAACAAAAAAAAGGACAAAAACGACAAAAAAAAAACAAAAAAAACAAAAAACGAACAAAAATGACAAAAAAGAACAAAAACGACAAAAAAGGGACAAAAACAACAAAAAAATGACAAAAACGACAAAAAAAACAAACAAAAACAACAAAAAACGAACAAAAATGATAAAAAACGAACAAAAAACGACAAAAAACGAACAAAAAAAGGACAAAAACGACAAAAAATCGAACAAAATGAAAAAAAAAGAGCAAAAAATTACAAAAAATGAACAAAAACGACAAAAAAACGAACAAAAAGGGACCAAAATAACAAAAAAATGACAAAAACGACAAAAAACAAACAATAACAACGAAAAACGAAAAAAAAATGACAAAAACGAACAAAAACGACAAAAAACGGACAAAAACAACAAAAAATGACAAAAAAACAAACAAAATGACGAAAAACGAACAAAAACGACGAAAAACGGACAAAAACAACAAAAAAACAACAAAAAACAAACAAAAACGACAAAAACCGGACAAAACAACAAAAAACGACCAAAAAAACAAACAAAAATGACGGAAAAAACGAACAAAAATGACGAAAAACGAACAAAAAAACAAACAAAAACAACAAAAAACGAACAAAATGACGAAAAACGAACAAAAACGACAAAAAAACGGAAAAAAAACAACAAAAAAGGACAAAAAACGAAAAAAAATAACAAAAACAACAAAAAACGAACAAAAATAACAAAAAACGAACAAAAACGACAAAAAAACGACCAAAAACGAACAAAAACGACAAAAAACAAACAAAAACAACATAAAATGACAAAAAACGAACAAAAATGACAAAAAACGAACAAAAAACGACCAAAATCGAACAAAAATGACCAAAAACAAACAAAAACAACAAAAAAGGACCAAAAACGAACAAAAAGACCAAATTATAGCATACCAACCTTCCGCTTAAGTTGTAATGTAATTGCGATTACATAGGTTTTATGATGTAATTGAGTTTAGAAGAAACTGATGTAATGTAATCAAACTTGTAATCGCGATTACATTACATCTATTTTTTTTTTGTCCAACCAAACACCCGAGTTAGATTGACAACGTAATGCCAATTACATTACGTTGTCCAATCCTGCAAACCAAACGGGCCCTAGCTCTGCGATGACAAGTAAAGCTGTCAAAATGGGCTAAGTCCGTTGGGTCGGTCCGACCCGTCCGCCAAAAAGTGGATTGGGCCGAGCATTTAGGAGCCTGCCAAACAGGCGGACCTAGGCGGGCTAGCCCGCTAGTAGCCCGCCCCGCTATGGGCTAGCCCGCAGGCCAAGTGGGTTGCCCTACATCTATTTTTTTATAAAATTTTTAATTTTTTTATTTAGCACATATATGAGATATGTATTATAAATGATAAAAATTCTCATTTAATGCAAGTAATGACGTATAAAATATTAAATTTGGTCATTTATTTACATGAATGAAGGTGTTTTAAAGAAATATCTACTATTATAATGTTTCTTGTATTTTACTTGTAATTTGATGCATATGAGTGAGTAGAAAATATTATATATATAATTTTTTTTTTCTTTTAAGAAACTAAAACAATAATTAAAAAATTAAAAAAATTAAGCGGGCCGGCCCACCTAGCCCGCGGTCTGCCGGTAGGTTGGACTGGGTTGGAATTTTTTCAGTCCGCCAAAATGGTGGATCGGCCCACCCAGCCCCGCCAAATGGTGGATTATGATGGATTACGGACCGGTCCGCCCCGCCGGTCCGTCTTATTGACAGCTCTAATGACAAGAGCTATGAATATAATAAAAGAGTAAAGCCGCAATATTGCTGCTTATTCTGTCCATCAATGTCGCTGCATACTTTGCTATTACAACGACGTTGTGCTAGTGTCGTTGTGTGCTTTATTCAGCGTCGATATGCGCTTAACTGAATGTGCAGTTGTTTCGTCTCACTAAGCGCGAACTTAAACCCTATTGTCTTGTTAAGTGTTGTGAGTCTTAGGTGGCTCCTATGTGGCATGAGCCACGAGACAATGTCTTGTTTATGTGGTAAAATTATATCTCAAAAGACAATAAGATAGAAAAGCTCTCTCCAATGCAAAAGTATTGAGGAGACAATAAAAAATATTTTTTCCAACTTCCAAGACAACTCCTCCACTTCTTCAACTTTTTTATAAATATTTATATTCATAATTAATGATGTGGAGACAAAGTCATTGTGAAGTGCATTGTCTAGATCTAGACAACCAACTTTACATTCTCCTTGCCATGTCATTGCCATGTCAACTTCATGTTTTACTCTACATTTGCATTGGAGAAAATTTTTTGGAATGAAAGTTTGTCATTCCTATGTGGCAACCATTTTTTTTTTAACTCACAATAGGGTTGGAGATGCTCTTAGTGGATTGTTACCATGATGTTGACAAGTCATCATGTCCTAGCTTTTTCGTAAGGAAGTGGAAGAGAATGTGGGCCACTTTCCCACTAAACACAACGGTTAACTTCGTTGAATAGCATCGCAGATGGATGCAAAGGCTGTTGAGCCTGCCAAGTATCCCCGCAAAAGACTATCCAAATTTTCTTTTGAGCAGTTACATAAGGTTGTTCCTATTGCACGCTATAAATAGTCCATCCATGGACTGAAAAATGGACGAAGTCTAGACTATTGAGAGAGAGAGAGAGAGAGAGAGAGAGAGAGAGAGAGATTCGCTTTGCTTTCTAGAGCACAAAAGCAATCTTTATTGCGCCTAGTTTGCTTGCAAACTTTTGATGTCTCGTTACCGTCGAGTAGGTGGGAGAAAGGTGCAAATTGGCGCTTTAATTGCATGCTTTGCATTTTTCATGTTTGCATCGGGTGCAGTTTTGTCGCAGAAGCAATGTGGTTGCTTGGGTTTTGCCATAGAAGCAACACGAAAATTACGGTTGCAGAACAGTGTTCTGTGGTACCCCGACATCCGTGGAGTTCGTTGGTTCTGGGACATTACAATTCGACATGATTTCCTCGGAACTACTGTTTTATATTAGTTCCTTGGTTTTCGATGTATCATGGGTTGTACAATTTTATAACTGCCTTATTTTGTATGGTGTTATTGTTGGTAAGTATCCTACTTAATATGGAGTTACTCGATAGTATTCGAGTCCATGTTGTAGTTGGTAAATATAAGAGTTTTCTTTACAACAACAAAAAGCAGCAACTGAATGCCATTGTTCTGCACGTTAGTGCTCTACCCCACTAAGTTTTTGACATCGAAGAGCGCTTCAGAAGTTCTTCCAGAGTTGTTGCTTAGTAGGAGCGGATTGGCGAAGACGATCGAATCTCGCTTTGAGTAATGTTGATCTTTGTCACCTCATTAGTTACGACATCAACTTTCAAGCAGTTCGATCAAGAGCTTTGTTCTATATTCAACTACTTGTTTGCTATTATTCAAAAGCTTTGCTCTATTGTTAGCAACTTTAAGCTGCTTGATTTCTAGTGGTTTTCAACGTTGTCACCACTTATGTGGGTTTAAGTCCTTTTCTAGACTTTCTTAAATACCACTTATGTGGCCTCAATATTCAAGACTTGTACGAAATTTTCCAAAAACAAGGATTGGAGTGGAACTTGTTCTTGTATTATGCCTAGTGTTGGATCCTTGGTCTAGGTTGTAGAATATGAGGAGATGTATAATCTCTTATCGAATCACGGAAGAGACGTGTGTGTGTGAAAATTGTAGATATTGGACCCAAATGGACAATGCAGTGTGTATAAAGTTCCATACGTTATGCCGGACATCGAAAAAAAAAGGTTGTAGAAGATGACAATTTCGTAGAATTGATTACATAATTTGTAAAATTTGAGTACGTTGTGTAATTTTTGCAATCGATCGGGTCTTATATATATATATATATATATATATATATATATATATATATATATATATATATATATATATGTTCACAAAATTCTTGATTAAAATGTTAGTTATTGTGAAATCCATTGCTGGGCTATAACTTTAATGAAAAGAGAATATATAAAAAATTAGTGTCAATGGTGTAAATTGTGTAATAAATGGCATCACTAGTGATCTTGCCATTGAACACATGAGTCACTAGTTCTAGGAGTTCATGTAATATTAGTTGTTACACTAATTCTACCATTTACATAAGATTAAATAGTAAAAATGATATAACTGGTTAAAATGTTGAACATTTAGAATTAATATATGATTTTAAATGGATAAGATTGAAATTATTTTATAGTATTTAATTCTTTCATTGATCAATTTTGGGAATTGCAATTGTCAAGGAGGCTTGTCTTTGAATTTGTAAGATGTGTTACCAAAACTATTCTTAATTTATTACATTTTAAAAAATAAAATTTATAACTTCTTGAATAATTTTGATAATTTATGCTGAAAATCCGTGAACATTGTAAAAACTTTTTTTTGACAATTACAGTTCCCTTAATTTTACAATCAAAACAATATCATATAACTAGAAACCGTCTTGAGTTCAAGTAAATCAAAACAAAATCGGCTGTCCATGGACGGGTCAAAACCAAATCGGTCCAAAATGATGCTTAAAGACAAAATTTTTAGGATCTCCCAAAAAATGAGGGCGGCTACTTTGTTTGTCCCAAGGGCGTAACTGTGCTGACGTGTGGCCACGTGACGTCCAGTCAGCCATCGACTCCTAGTCCAGAGTGGGCCCAAGCTAGTAGGAGAGCCGTAGCAGGCTGCCAGGCCGCCGCGGGCCAGTACGGTCACTTCCGGTGGGGGTGAGCAATATTCGATTTTGGATCGAAAATTGAACCGGAACCGAATAAGAGATTCAGTTTGGTTTAAAAAAATTCGGTTTCGGTTTTGAAAATACTAAATTTTCTTATTCTGTTTCGATTTTGGATTTTGGTCAAAACCAAATCAAAAAAGTTTATATATATATATATATATATATATATATATATATATATATATAACTTGTAGCGCAAGTGGCACGAGGGGGGGGGGGGGGGCTCTCGGCAGGGAGACCGGGGATCGAGCCCCCCCTCCCGCATCAACCCGGCTGGGTGGCAGTGGCCACGGGATTGATGGGGATGCACGGCCACCCAAAAAAATAAAAATTATATATATATATATATATATATATATATATATATATATATATATAACACTCAAAAAATAAAATAAAAATATACACACACTATAGGTATATACAAAAACATATCTAGGTATATTTAGTTACTATATATTAGGGGTGTGCATATTTGGACCAAATCGAACCAAACCAAACCGAATCGGTCTGTTTTTATAGGGCACTCAACAACCTTACGATCAAGAATAGGTACCCGCTGCCGCGGATCGATGATCTCTTTGATCAGTTGAGCGGAGCTAGGGTATTTTCGAAGATTGATCTGAGGTCAGGTTACCATCAGGTGAAGGTGAAGAGGGAGGATATCCCAAAGACAGCATTCAGGACATGGTATGGCCAGTTCGAGTTTATGGTGATACCGTTTGGGTTGACTAATGCCCCGACGGTATTCATGAACCTGATGAATAAGGTATTCCACCAGTACTTGGACAAGTTCGTGGTGGTGTTCATCGATGATATTTGGTGTACTCTAAGACCGCAGAGGAGCATAAGGAGCATTTGAGAGTGGTTCTGGAGACTCTCAGGAAGGAGGAGCTTTATGACAAGCTCTCGAAGTGTGAGTTCTTCCAAGATCGAGTTGATTTCCTGGGTCATATTGTGACTAGAGATGGGATCTCAGTTGACCCGAGGAAGATCACGGCAGTTGAGGCGTGGGCAGCACCGACTTCAGTTGCGGAGATCATGAGCTTCCTGGGTTGACTACAGGAGGATCGTTCAGAATTTCTCCCGAGTTGCAGAGCCATTAACTAGGCTGACCCGGAAGGACGCAGAGTATATCTGGTCAGAGGATTGTTAGGTCGCTTTTGATGAGTTGAAGAAACGATTGACGACAGCTCCGATTCTGACCTTGCCATCAGGATCAGGCGGGTTCACTATCTACAGTGACGCCTCGGGGAAGGGTTTGGGTTGTGTCTTGCAGCAGCATGGGAAGGTGATTGCCTATACTTCTAGACAGTTACGTCTGCATGAGAAGAACTACCCTACCCACGACTTGGAGTTGGCGGTAGTTATTTTTGCCTTAAAGTTGTTGAAACACTATCTATACGGAGAGCGTGTGAAGATCTTCAAAGACCACAAGAGCTTGAAGTATGTGTTTACACAGAAGAAGCTCAACATGAGGCAGCGTAGATGGTTGGAGTTGATGAAGGACTTCGATATTGCACTGCAGTATTATCCAGGAAAGGCCAACGTGGTTGCCGATGCTTTGAGCAGATATTCGACAGCCATGTGTTTGACGGCAGATCGTCACTTGCTAGCAGATCTGGAGAGCCTGGTGTGGTGCCCTATCCCGCTCAGTCAATCAGAGGAATCGAAACGCCGACGGCGTTCGGACTTAGCCTTGCAACGGCTACTCGAAGACATCGCTCGATCGAGATGACCGCTCGCTCAGGTGGGGTAGTTTCGGTGAACTTGCCTCATCTTAGCCTTCACATAATAAATCGTATGTTTTCAACTTGCACAAGTAGGCTTGATAATAAAGAGACGAATCCACATAGCTAAAAGAAATAATCCTGATGGGTCGAATTGAGTTAGAATATGGAAAGGTCCAACGGTCGGCTTAGAGTTGGTGCACGGCGTGCTTTGAAAATGAAAATTGGTCCTTCGTCCCGTGGCTTGGGAGAAGGAAAAGTTGGTATTCGCCACAAGCTAAGAGTTAGCCAAGTTCATAGGCGTCGTCCGCATAAATGCTTCAAAAAGCATACACGGTCTCTTCGCCCAAGGCGTGGCATAGCCTCTGCTTGCCGACATGTTTAGTTGTATTGCACGGCTTGTGGCATAAGTCTAGGTACCTCAAATAATTTGGTTGTTCAAGTCGAACGCGTGCACGGCACGTTCCTACGACGCAAGGCTTGACGTAGCCTTTGCTCGTCAAGTTGTCGCAAAGTAAGTTAGGCGAGTTACGTTAAGCTAACAGGAGTAGTAGCAGGCACGGCCCTATGAGTTCTACGGCCGGGTATAACCACATAGTCTCACGATCGTAAGGCCCGTCATATAGAGTATGACTTGGGCGGTGGTGTCACATAGAGTTTCAAGTTGGTTTGAGACACGATGGCACGAATTTAGTATTTTAAGGCACGGGCCACGATTGATTTATTGAGTTTGGAAAGTGTTTCAATAGTTGTTCTTGAGTTGAGTGAAATGATAGGACAAGAAAGAAGAATGCTCGCGACTGGATCGTCGAGGCAAGAAAGAAGAATGCTCGTGACTGGGTCGTCGAGGCAAGGTCTCAGATGTGAGAAGTGTTGAACTTGGCCCTGAAAGAGATGGTAACACTAGAAGTAGATTGACTGTGTGAGACGTCAGTTTGAGTCGAGTCTTGTATGGTCATGGACAACTTGTCGACAAGGTAGAGTTTTCCTGCACGGCAACCCGTGGCGCCACGGGACCGATGCGGCCTAATGTCACTTCCCATCCCCAGAATACGTATTTTTAATACATGTACTGCTTTAATATATTTATTTAATATTTATCAGGTATTGCTCTGTAATTAAACCCCTTTAATTTCATGTTAATTAATTTTCTGTAATTTTATTTTTGTATTTTATTTTCTGCTTTTATACTCGGCTTTAAGCTATACTTTGGTTCAACATGAACCGAAACAAACCCCCACCTACCACCACCCCTTTATTTAAAGTCCATCCCCTTTCTCTCTCTTCATTACTTCACTATTACTCTTCTTACACTTCTTCTTCCTCCATAACTCTTCTCCACCTACTCAGCCGCCAAGGCAAGTGCTAAACTTGCTTCATGATGGAATTCCAATTTTATTGTTCCATCATCTTTCTTACTTGATCTTAAGCCTCTTTAGTACTTAGTATTTTTAATTTCATGGTTATTTCTTGTAGATCTAAGTTTAATGCACTTTCGGATTTCTTAGGTTTTGATCTAGTAAACTTTGTTATCTTCAAGTTTTGATGGTTCCATGTTGAAGAGAATTTTGTTCTATCCCATTTTGACCTATGGAAGTTCAGATTTGGGCTTGGGATGAAGGATTTAGAGAGCTTGGAAGCAATAGGTTTCCATGGTTCTGTCCTTAGAAAATTCGGAGAAGAGGAACAGATTCTGGCCGCATGACAGTGCTTGACCGCATGAGTTTTCATGCGGCAAGTCTTAGATAGCCGCATGGGCTTAGTTAGCCGCATGAGCTTAGTCAGCCGCATGAGACTTATCTGCCGCATAAGTTTTAGCTAGCCGCATATGCATTCAGTCCCACAGCCGCATGGTGCTGCATGACTTCTCAGCCGCATATAGGCTTGCATCTATTCAGCCGCATGTAATTTCCTCTGGCTGCAGGGGCGCAGGTCATCCGTAGCCGCATGAGATATTTTTCAGCCGCATGGGCGCGCGTTGCTTGCAGCCGCATGAATTCAAAACCCGAGTCACATGAGGCCAGTCATCCGTAGCCGCATGAACTCCCATTATATCTTAGCCGCATAAAGCTTATTTGCACCCAGCCGCATAGGCTTGTTCTTTGAGCCTCATATGAATGTTATTTCCAGACCGTATAGATGGAGCCCGACTTACCTAGCTGCATAAATAGGCATCTGCCTACGGCTGCCCATAATGCCCTTTTGACTGATTCTGTCCCGAGTTGGCATTAATTAAACATAAATTGTTATTTTGGCATTAATTGATATTGATTGACATATGGTACCATTGATTGATTGACTTAGCGTTAATTAACATTAATTATTGTCTTGGCATTAATAAATAAGGATTGTCATCTTAATTTAATAATTGATCATACGTTCCTAGTTGGAACTAAGAGACTGGCTAGTCGTCTTATTGAATTGAATGAATGAGACACGTTCATATTAACTATGAACTATTGCAATCGACTGGCTGATCGCGAATATTGGCATACAGATACATGCAGGCTTCAATGTTATTTATTTATTTATTTATTTTCTACAAACAGCAGCATGTGCACTTTATGATCAAGGCATGATTATTCCGTGGTTAGTTTTGATTGTTGCATTACGCTATGTAAGACCTACAACCTAACCGCACGGGTGTCGTTGTAGAGTTGTGCATATCGTACCCCGTACACAAGTACTCATTCTGAATGACCATGATCCACGGCATGGGATCTCACTCAACATAGAGACTATTAAGTTAAATAAAATAATAATTGCATGGAGAGAATGGATTCCTGAGTTCTTACATGGCAGCCCTCTTGGGACTATTAAGTGTCCGACAGGTCGGCTGGTTCCCACAGATACTGTAAATCTGCCACACGGGCAGGGAGCAGAATCTGGTTATATTATTTATTGTATATTGTATATTGATGACGGGCGTCCCGCTAGGACTCGTCTAATTCATGATTGGCGCAATTGATTGACTGGGTAAACTAGCCTTGCTTGCACATAGTAAGAACTGAGGAATCCCTATTGCATAATTCCAGGATAACTTGAAACTCACAGTAGCAAGCCGTAGTAGTTGCATGGCTGTTTAAATTGATTTGCTTGTGTACTGTCTCTACTCTGATGACTAACTAAGATGATCGGAATATCAGGACATGACGGGTCAACTTCTGTCCTTGTTTGGTTGGGAGGTTGGTTCGAAGTGTCGTGATGTGATGTGAATCCCAGTAGCCAGCAGAGATCTATTTATTATGTTTCCTATTTCTGGTTTATTCCTCATATCGTGCTTCTTTGCGGTACTTGCTATTAGAGGTCTAACCTCTCTGGTTTTGCATGGCCAGATTTAGAGCCAGTTTTCGAGGATCCAACTTACTTCTACCTCCAAGATGGTCACCACTAGAGGGATGATCGCAGGAGGACTCGAGTGGGTTTCTTACTTCCCCGCTCGTTTTGTTATCTACTTTATACCCTGCCGTTTGGCACCGACATGTTAGTCGGATTGTCTTGTACTTACTTTTGCATAATTGTAACTAAAGTCAGGCTGCAGCTGATAAACAATTATGTATACTTTGTTACATCCTCTGGCTATGTTTTGATAAAGCCAGATATCAAGAACATTTTGACTGAGCATTTGGGACGCCTTACTGCTTTATCTTACATGTTCTCTATTTCTGTTTCTTGTTTGAATGATTGAGACGATAGATGTGAAGTGACCATAGGAAGACTTTCATGTAGTATGCACCCCCTCGTCTTGTTAGACAGCATTGATTGCATTATACGGTATTCATCTACCCGTAATACGTAGCTGGCTGAGTCATTCCCCCGCTCTCCAGTATTCTGGTTCTGGGACGTGACACCTAAGGAAACAAAAATGGCTCTGAGAGTCTAAAATAGCTGGGCCTGGGGCAAAGTATTCGGTGGACGCTCATTAGGGCTAGCTACCCGAACCGGTCCATCATATACTCAGCTAAAAGGGAGTCCACAATGGCTCTGGGAGTCAGTGACCAAGTTCATATAGATGAGTCGGCACGGGCGGCAATCCACGAGTGTGCCTTTGGACTGAGTCGAGTCATGAGTGCACTATATCAAGGAGTCAAGTCGAAGGTGTGTGTACTAGTTAGAACACATGGAATGTTTGGGCCCAAGATTTGGCATCAATATAGGCGTCGTGCTTCGGCACGAGATATGGCGTCAAGTCTTGAGTTGTCGGCATATTAATTGCATAAGTTGGTTTGAGTTGTCTTGAGTTTATGTCATAAAATGTCACAAGGCAAAGTTGGTCGAGTGACACTTAACCCACAAGTTTTGATTGGGTCAGTTGATGATTAAGTAGCAAAGGGCTGCGAGGCGGCGATATGATTGAATCTTATTGAGTTGCGAGGCACGGCCTCAGCAAGGGTTTGTAGCACGGTCACACGAAAATGGAGTCTATCGTGTAGTTGCGTCTCTAATTTGGGCCGTAAGGCAAACACGACTTGATAGGTTAACGTTGTTGGCACGAGAAGGGTCTAAAGGCAAAGTATGAGTTAACACCGTTGTCGCAAGCACGGAATGGTCTAGAGATACGAAATAGTCTAAGGCGTCGGTCCTTAAACTGATCCTAAGGCAAGAGTAGAAAGACGATCATAAAGGGGACTATATTGTACAAAAGTAAATCAAATATGTTGGTTTTGTATGGGTGGGCAAGGAGCTCATTCTACAAGTACAGTTGAGTACTGACACCCACATAGTTTCCATGTGCAGGCACAGGTAGAAGCTCGTGGCGCGAAGCTCGCTTGGATGCGTCGAGGCACGGAGTTCCTTGGCGATTCGAAGCGTGCGGCCGCATGGAGTCAAGACTTATACGGGACATAATGTATGGACGTCACCTTCCGAAGCTTCCGCTGGTTCAAGACTTGTATTGAGAGATGAGAGAGAGCTGAGTGACTTGTAATGTGAGATGAGTGAGCATTGAGTGAGCTTGAGAGACTTGTAATCTTGGTCTTGCGCCCCATTGTAACATTTATTTTAATATCAATAAAAGAGTGTTTTGCAATGACTTGTGTTTGCTTTCTAAATTCTGCTGCCATTATTCAATGTCTCTGCTCTGGACTTCTGTGCGACGACCCCGTCGCAGCCGCTGAAATCGACCGTTATGGAACCCGCCTTGCACGAGCGCAATCTAGGCTCGTGCAGAATCACGCCTTAGCGAGGACGATCGCTCCTACAGGAGCAGGGCGTGACATAATGGTATCAGAGCACGGCTTTACGTCCTTGGACTATCGATCGAATTCTTTAACTCCATTGTTTTTGCAAACTCTGAAATGTTGATTCCGTAAGTTGATATCGTTAGTGCGCTCTCTCTCCATTGTCCCATGGATGTCCATACAATAAGTCTATCTATTTTGCAAAACATAAGAGAACAGTTTTCGACAAAACAAAAAGATAGTTCACGTAAGCACGGTTGGCTAAGTCGGGCTGGACATATACACCAAAGTTGCGTCGACCTTAGAAAAGTCGAGTACGGGAATTGAATAGTGTCGAACAAGAATGAGTTGAACTCGATTGAGTAAATTGAGATGACTATCGATAGGGGTGCTATCGAACGACGATGTTAACGTCGGTGCGATATAGATGAGCGTGCTTGAAATTTAAGGAATCGTTCGGACGGAAATTCGAGGAAGTAGATTGTGAATCGAATGATAGTTTTGAAGATTTGTTGAATGACTTCATCCCTGAGTGGTGTATGCGATAGCCTCAGGGATGTCGATCGATCGATTGGGGATTCGGGGTGTCGATGAGTCTAACAGCAAGCGTCGCACATATGCAAAGCCTTAGATCGTGTACGATGGAGTGAGTTGTTGTCTTGAAGTTTGATAAGTTGATTCGAACGGCCTAGAAATTAACGCGTACGGAACGTGCACGGGATTGAGGATTGTGCGAAGTATGAAATACGAAAACGATTGAGTAGGTGAAAATCGAATCGAAAAAAAGTTAAGGTGTAGCGAACGGATGACTTGATAAAAAAAATCGATAGGTGGATCGTATAGAAAAAGTTAGCACGATGGGAAGATCGCGTGCATGAAAAGTTGAATTTTGAAGTTATGCAATGACTCTGAGGATTGGATTGAATGTTAGTCAATAATTTGAGTTAGCAAGGAATGATACAAATTGAGAAAATACGTTGGTCGATGACTTAAGATAGACGGATGAACAATACGTAAAATTGGTTTGAAGAAATTGATGTTGTGAATGATTCGAGCGATAATGATCGAAATTAATTTTGAATGTCGAGGAGATTATCCAGTCGGACGATGGCATCATTCGTACGACTCAAAATTTGGTTGCAAAGGAAGATCGTCAGGTTACGCATATCGTCGATGGTATTGAGGCGTATCCAAGATCGATATGCGATAACTCGGGGGCACTCTAATTCGGCGAAGGACGATCGTGTAAGTGTTATTGTTCGGTTGGATGCTATACTTAGGATTTTGATTGAGATGAATGTTGGATGAAAAATGATCGTATCTTGATGGTTACATTGATAGCCACAACGTCGACGATCTTGTCTTGCGCGAGTGAAACTCTAGCTTCGCACATGCGTTACGTCGGATTTGGGGTGATTGTTCTGCGTGAGCGCTGACATGGTGATTCATGTCGCTGGAATGATCGAACTCGGAAAATCAGGATGCGACAACTTTGATTGTCTCGACTTGTCGGTTTGATGCGAATGTGTAATGACCATTGTTCGTATCACGTATCTCGGTATACGTATACGTATTTAGACCCGTATTGCATGTTTCCTTGGTTGGTTCGGCCCAACTTGACTTGGTTCGGCTTGGTTTGCATGGTTCGGTTTTAAGTGAACCACTCCCACCTACCACCACTTTCATTAAATATCCCACCTACCACCATCCACTTTCATTAAATATCCCACTAACATTTTTCTCTCTTCATTACTTCTTCTCCACCATTACTTCTTCAACCACCAGAGAGAGATAGAGAGAGTGGGAGAGCTTAGGCCAGTGCACCTTGCTTCATGGAGGAAGTCCATTTTTATTGTTCCATTGTCTTCCTCATGTGTTTCTAAACCACTTTAGTACTTGGCATTTTTTATTTTCATGGTTAAATTTTCGTAGATCTAGCTTTGTGGTATTTTCGGTTTCCAGAATTTTGGATCTATCAAACTTGCATATTTGCTAGTTGAGGATCCCATGATTGCAGAAAATTTCGTTTGGATCCAAATTTTACCTATGGGAATTGCTGAGCCGCATGGACATTTTTAGCACTCAGCCGCATGGCCCTACTCATTTTGATATAGTGGCAAGCATGCACATTTTAATGCAGTACCAAGCATCAGCTTGCAGGCCTACGTCAAACACTTGGCAGCATGCGTATAAAAAAAATGAACCGCATGGCTTCCCTTTAAAATATTTCCTTAGCATTTACATTGCATTATACTAATGCATGAATTATTCCAATGAATATTTTAATATATACTCAAGTACATGCATTTAAGAATGCATTCTATATATAAACATCCTGTGGCATGCATTTAATGCCTTTAATAAAGCATTCTCTAGGGACTAGGAAGCATTCAGTAGCAATGTATCATGATTCATGCGTGTAAGGCTTTTTATATATATAATGCTTTCTTTTAAAAGCATTCAAAGTATGCATTTAATGCACCTTCCAATTTCAGCCGCATGTAAAACCTTGAAGCCGCATGAAGAGCAATAGTCAGCCGCATGAAGAGCAATAGTCAGCCGCATAACGAATGCTTATTAGCATTTGCAATCAAAGGCCTTAGGAAATATTTAAAGTGGTTTGTGCAAGCACTCATGCTTGCATGCTATATAAGACAAGCTTATATATATATTTCTGCATGCAGATATATATATATACGTAGTATGGCCTTAAGCATTCACCTGCTTAGCAATAGTCAGCCGCATGGGATGCATTCTTGGCCACGAGCAAAACAAAATATAGCATCAGCCGCATGCCTAATATTTTATGCATGCTTGCATGAATATTTTAATACGTTAGTTGCATGCATGCATTAAAGTTGGCCCTGCAACCTCATTTTTAATATATATTATATATATTCATGGCCACAATCTGTCATGGCCACAATCTGTCAACCGCATGTACCAGCATTTGGCCGCATGAGCTAATTGCTGGCCGCATGCTAAAGCCAATAGTGAGCCGCATATGGCTCCCACCAGCCGCATGCATATTAGTATAATATTTTAATGCATGCAAGCATATATTAAAATATATTAATATATTATTTATTATTTAGTGTATATGGTTATAATGTATATTAATATATTTGGTACATTAAAATATATTAATATAATGTATTTAATGCATTAATGCATTACATTAATGTATTATATTAAATATACTTGTCTGCTAGCATGCATGTTTATATATTTTGCTCAAGCCGCATATGACCAAGTGACTGCTGGCCGCATGGAAATTTTTCGAGCCGCATGAGTCCCCCGCAGCCCTTGCCCCTTCTAATATTAATTATTACATGTGTACTTATGCTAAATTAATGGTTCCCTGACGCGATGGTGACCCGTTGTGGTGCACTTTTGACATGACATGATAGTGGCCCGACGCGGCGCACTCCTGACAGTGAACATGACATGACAAGATTGGATGGCCTGGACACCGTGGGTGATTGTGTTTGTACAATTGAACCGCTAATGTTTGCATCATGTTTAGGACAGGGATCCCTGAGTACCACGGTCAGGGGTACCCACTATAAATGGCTAAGACTAATAACTAGAATAATTCAGTAGTCATGAGAGATTTCCCCAGCTACAGGCGATCCCGTTATCCCGGCCACCATTGTGGGACTTGCAGCCTGCCGACGAGTAGGGTACAAGTCCAAATTCACTGATATGTGGAAAAGAACGATGCACTGTTTAACGAACCCAAGTCGCCTGGATAATCTGGATTAGCTGCAGGGCTTGTGGCTGGAGGAATATCTCACTGCATGTTGTGGCAATTTAGTTACCTAATATAGAAAGCCGTAGTCACTGATTGGCCGGGATCGATTGTATGGTATGGTTTTCAGTGCTCGATTATTGCAAGCTTGATCGCATGATTGTCACTCTTAACAATAACGATCAGAGGCTAAGTTCGGTTCAGGCGAAGGGTTACAACCCCGGTCCTTATTTGGTTTAAGGGTTGTAACCTGGCTTCCGGAGCAGTTCTAAGTCCTCTCTTCGTTTATTGTATTATTGCACCCCACGTCATGCTTGTAAAGTTTTACCTTATCAACAAGAGTTGGAGACGGAGTTCTATTCAAGTGAAGGGTTACAACCCCGGTCCTTGTTTGGTTTAAGGGTTGTGACCCGGCTACTTGAATGGTTCCCTCGTGCTCCATTTTGATGGTTGTTATTCTTTTACTTCAAGTTCTTTAATTGCTTTAAATATCATTTTCTGATGTGCTGGTTTTAGTTCTTAAGTGAAGCCTCCTTTGTGGCACTTGCTCTTTCTGGGATCTGACTCAGCTGGTTTTGTGTGGCCAGATTTCGGAGCTACCTCAGAGGATCTACCGACCTTCCAGCCCGATGGTGACCATCAGGCGTGACCAGGGCAACGAGTGGGTTTATTTTTGCTCTTCCACTCTATTATAAAAATTTTATTTTGAGGCGTTTAGCCGGCGAGCACTTGTTAGCTCGTATTGCATACCTTATTATTGTCTGCCCACGGGCTGTAACATGATTGACAGATCCTAGGGTTGATCATGTATGACTAAACTCTTGCTAGTTCTCACATTTTGTAACGACTAGCTTTGTGATCAGCTGGATATGTAATATTTGGGACGCCTTATTATTGTATATTTGGTGATCTTACATCTTGTAACTTTACTTGCTTGCTTGAGATTGAGACAATTAGGCTTGTTATTAACCATAGGAGACTGATAGATTGTAGTTAAACCCTCATGTATCTAGACAGCCGTGACCGTATAGTGGGGTGGATTCCATTTTATTATACGTAGCTGGCTATGTATGCCCCCGCTCTCCAGTATTCTGGTTCTGGGGCGTTACAGAAGGAAAATTTGAGGATGTTAGGACTTGCGATTGATGAATGAAGTAAACTTGAGGATTGAGTAGGTCCAATCCGCGCATCGAGAATGAATTAGTCTAGACACAAAACAAGAGTTACGTCCCGATGAGGATAATTATCCCGCGGGAGCGTGCATGGTGATTCATGCCCACCGTGGATAATCTGACTCGCGTGAGATCGGGGCGCAACATATTGTTAAGTCAGACGACCTAGTGATCGATTACGTGAATTGGAATAGATAACTTGGAAGGATGGATAGGTGGATTATATTGAACGTGTTCGGAGAGATATACTATGCGAAGTGGCTTGTTGGACGAGCGATATTGATATGTTGAAGATTTGGTTAAGTAAACTTATCGTAGGATGACGTTGCTGGATGACTCGGACCCCGTGCGACGAATGTTCGGATGTGTATAGGAAATCTGTGCTCGAAGTTTAGAAATTGGAGTGATGCGAGCTTGGGTAGCAAACCCCCGTACTATCGACTTGGTTTGACCTTAGGATGGGGTCAATGTTGATATTGTTGTTTGGGAACTATGATTCCAATACTGACGGAAAGACATAGCCTAGCGGTTAGGCAGACGTCCGAGTGCGAAGTGGTAGAATTTGTGGAGGCACCACTCGCGAGTATCGGTTGACATGCACGTATATCAGGGATGCCCGAATATGTGCACGATCCGACTCGAGTGGTGATGGGGGATTCTCTATCACGAGGCTTGGTTGGAATGCATATATTTCGGGGACGCCTGGAATGTGTGCACGATCCAAACTAAGTGATACGTTGAATTCAAGTGAGACTTGAGGAACGGGGAAGTGTCGAGGATTTTGAGATCGTATGTTTCAAAGAAAAGATTGAGGGTAGTGCGAGCGTGGCTCGGATTGAGAAAATGCATAGGCGTAGTGTGTACGAGAGTTCTTGAATGTTGAGTAAGCTGATAAGTCAATAAGTAAGTACTCAGTTAGTTTCGAAGACGAAACTTTTTCTGAGTGGTGTATGATGTAGTGTCCTGTCCCGCTCAGTCAATCGGAGGAATCGAAACGTCGACGGCGTTCGGACTTAGCCTTGCAACGGCTACTCGAAGACATCGCTCGGTCGAGACGACCGCTCGCTCAGGTGGGGTAGTTTCGGTGAACTTGCCTCATCTTAGTCTTCACATAATAAATCGTATATTTTTAACTTGCACAAGTAGGCTTGATAATAAAAGAGACGAATCCACATAGCTAAAAGGGAATAATCCCGATGGGTCGAATTGAGTTAGAATATGGAAAGGTCCAACGGTCGGCTTAAAGTTGGTGTACGGCGTGTCACGACCCGCACCCACTGTGAGGGTACGAGAACGTAACAACGCCCAGCCTACGCCGCAGTGTCGACGGTAGAACGCGGTCCTAGGTCAACAATCATCTAGCAATATATCTCTAAACAGTTTATACTCTCCGAATGGGGGTGACATAGCAGTAAAACTCAATCACAACTAAGAAAGAAATAGCACGATACAAAATAGAACTCAAGGAAATAAATAGATGAAAAGTAGTCTAAGATAATCCCAGCAATATCCAGAAGTACATGGTCTCAGATACAGAATGAAAGAATATATATACAACTCTGAACTCCAAATATAGTCTAGCTAAAACATGTCTCAAGACTGCATAAAGTAAGATAAGCCTAACTAATCTAATCTAGGCAATCGGGGTGATATCCTCGGCTAGAGCTGGGTCCTCCTGAGGGTCCAACTCGCAGGTGTCATCTAAGGCTGCCCCGTAGAAAGTGTCCAGACCAGCCTCCTCCTCGTCCTCTGTAATATTTTCAACAGGTCCAGTCAAGACAGGAGCGAGTACAGTACATCTCAACAGTTCATAGCAGGTTAGAAGATATAATCATGCAGTAAAGTAAGATACAAGTACTGAAAGAAGTGCAGTATGTAAAGAGAGAGAGAAAGCTGTAACAGAAATATCTACTATAAATAGAGAACTATCATGTGACTAGTGAGTCAGAGCACAACATAGACATGTAAATGGCATAGGAGATTCTGATGCTACGCTATGGAAGAGATTCTGATACTACACTACATGGATAGTATTCACATGTCTACTTCTACTCCCCCGTACCCCCAATCAGTACACAAGGATCCAACCAAGTTATGTTATGATTCCACGCAAAGCCCCCGAAGGGTGGTACATGGAAGTCCCAAAAATGGGGATTCTAGGAGATTCTAGGATACCCAGTGAATGGGATAAGACATTCTAGGAGACTCTGTGATCATAAGAGTATATGTCACAAGTGATCGAAGAATCTGTGAAGCATAGTGATACGACATGTAAGTGAAACGCACAGAACATGTAGTATCCGATGCTCCCTAAGGATAACATCTCAAGAAGGGATCCGTATAGTACCAATCCGTGTGACCAACGTGACAGTACAAGTAAAGTAATCTACTGCAGGAAATAGTTTTAAGCAGCATATGAAATGATCAGAGAATGTACTCGCCTGGTATCTGAGTGTCCAATATGAAAGTACTGTCCGAGGAGTGGTGTCTGGCTCCTAATCAGAATAGCACAAGTCACAACAAGTCCAAAATGGTAAAATGAAGTCCTACTATGCATTCTACATGATTCTAGGTCAATCTAGGCCAAAGTCAACTCTGGTCAACCCTAGAAGTCAAACTAGGTCAACCAAGTCTAATCAAGTCTAAACTAGGCTATCTAGTCTACATAGACCAATAACAAGTACACAACTATATCAAGCCAAAGTCAAACCATCACACTACATTACCCATTATCCAAATATCCATTTCACCTATGCATATACAAACATTATATATAGATACATACATTTGAGTTAACACTATGTATACCTAGGCTAAGTACTATATATATATACATATAGATATACATCTCACAAGTACATATGTATTCATACAATACATAAACATTACACACACCACATATAGATATTCATATATATATATATATATATATATATATATATATATATATATATATATATATATATATATACATGTGCATAAAGAGAGGGGGAAGGCTTGTGTGTGTCAAAGCAAGGATTTGTGTGTGTGTGATGGACAGGTAAACAAGGTACAGGAACATAAAACAGTGAAAGGGAGAGAGTGTATATGTGAGTGTGTGTGTGAGACAATACAAATATGTATGTGTGTGCTAAAAGTGAGGGAGTGAAGTGGTGTGTGTACATGTAGGCAAGGTGTGTGTAACTAGATGGATAATCTGGAAAGGAAACAGTGTAAACCAACCCTTAACTTCCCTTGGTCAGTCCAGATTTCAGTCAACAGAAATCAACCCCAGATAACAAGTATTAAAGCTAAGCAGTTCAAAAATATACTCATGTATACATGCCTATTAAACAGTCCCATAAGCTAATCTCAGATTTTAGTTAGAAGCAATAGGAAGGGAGATCAAGTTGGTAACAGTTTCCTCTACACAACCTACTGTACATTTCAGAAAACTCCATCAGTCTCAGTTTAATCATCAAACCCAGGTTTTCCCTTCATAAATTGAACAACACATTATAACAAGGAAAAGGAAATCAGTTTATAGCATTCCCCACACCCAGTTTTCAGTCCCATAGTGGCATTCACAGAAAAATGAACCAAACTAACACCAACTCATCCAATTTTCGACACACACTTAGAAAACACATAGGGGTACCACATTAGGGTTTCAATTCATGTAATTAACAGTATATAATAGGTTAAATTGATGACAAAACTCATTTGCAAAAACTGGAAAGAAAACAGAATATGTACTGATACATGGTTCCAGAAAAAATGGGAAATGAGAATTAATCATCAAAAATTAATCTAAAAGCTAAAACAGGGGTTGGTAACACTAATATAGGGTGTGTACATGCCATAGGAAGTGTCTCGTGTCCACCACATCGAGACACGACGTGTCCACAACAATAAAACTAAAACAGCACACTGGGTACTGCACAGCAGTGCACTGCCTCGTGCGGGCGTGCACACGTGTCTAGCATGCGACACAGGCCACGTGGAGACACGTGGCCACGTACACGTGTCCGCCAGGGGTTAGGGTAGGTGTCCAACCGCCTGAAAGGAGCCCACACTGTGTCGTGTCCAAACTACAAGCCCGTGTCAGTGGCAAATAATTGACAGTGCACAGACACGTGCACAGTTGATTCCTCTCTCGACACGACACGGGGACACGTGGGACTTGACACGTGGCATGTCAGCCAGTGCCCCATGGCTCTGTCAAGTTTCACGTGTCCTAGAGGCGTGTCGTGTCTGCTACAGACCCCGTGTAGCAGGGGATCCCTGTAGCACGCGCGCGAGCGTGTGCACGTGCGTGTCCACACCACGAATCCGACACACAGCGACCCGAACACTAACACACAAGAACAGAAATCCATAAGCAAGATCAAAACTAATATTCTTATTCAAAAACAATGCGCAAACAAGATCGAAATGCCCTTTGAGGCATTTCGTTAAACACTTAACCCAAGTTCTGATACGTGTCCAGAACGGACACGAAACCCAGGACACCCGACACGAATCCTATCCAGACTCTTAAGGGACCCTTAGGGCTTCCTATTCAATGAAGACAAATTGAAAATCCATGGAGTATTAAGAGTGTTACCTCTTGATGAACTTTCAATAAAAAAATCCCTATTCAAATGCTCTCCTCTTGATGAACTTTCAAATCAAATCATCCTCAAACTGAACCAAGGTTCCAATAACAGCAAGAACAATAATATTAGAATCTAATGCAACTAGTTTGGGGAAAATATGACCTAAAATGGAATTTATATGAATTTAGGAGGATGGGAACTCACCTCTTTCTTCTTGAAATAAATTTCCTAAGGAAAAGAGGCTAGCCCTAGATTTTAGGAGGGGTTTTATATGGTGGTGATCCCTATGTAATAGGTGGCCGGCCACTACTCTTAGGGTTAGGGTTTTGTCAATCCTTTGGGCTTTGGGCCAAGTTACTTAGGCTATGGTTTAATTGATTAATTAAGGGCTCTAAAATCATAAGCCATGACTTATGACTTTCTAATCCTTTTTGCTAATTAGAGTCTAATGACTAAACCAATGATTAGGCTAGGTTAGACTAGAGTCACTTGACCTAACCAAGTCCAACTAACTAGGGTTAGTTCCTATGTTGGTCTACAAGGGTCAACACTAGTCAAACTCAACCTAGTCCAAACAATTCCAAAATAATTCCTAAAAATTCCCAAAAATTCTAATAAATTCCAATAAATTTAAATTACCCCAAAATGTCAAAAATACCCTCACACTAGAAATATGGTAGTGACAAATCTACCCTCCTTAAAAGAATTTCGTCCTCGAAATTGAAAGACAAAATACAACTGATGAGAAGGATATAAAGCGTACCTCACGGTCCAAAAAGATAAGGGTAGCGCTCGCGCATCTCATCCTTCCGCTCCCAGGTAGACTCTCCTAGAGAATGATGCCTCCATGCGATGCGTACCAAGGGTATCACCTGGTTCCTCAGAACCTTTTCCCGTCGATCCAGAATCTCCACTGGCTGCTCTGGATAGCTGAGAGAAGGCCCAATCTCTATCTCTGAATGATCGAGCACATGGCTAGGGTCAGCCACGTACCGTCTCAACTGTGATACATGAAATACGTTGTAGATCCCCACTAGTACAGGCGGCAAGTCAAGCCTGTATGCAACGTCACCGACTCTCCCGCTGATAACGAAAGGGCCGATGAAGCGCGGGCTAAGCTTCCCGCCTCCACCAAAACGTATCGTACCACGAGTCGGAGATATCTTCAAGAAAACCTGGTCTTCGACCTAATCACAAGCAAGGTCTCAATTAATTATAATAAACAAACATGATCAAAAATCACAAACAAACAAACCTAAATCTAATCCTACTCTAATCTGTACCTCAAACTCCAAGGGCCTCCGGTGGCTATCGGTCCAATGCCGATGTCTGTCCTGCGCCAAGCGAAGTCTGTCCCTGATGAGCTTTACCTTCTCGACCGCATCCACAACCATCTTTGGCCCCAGTAAAACTCGCTCACCAACATCATCCCAGGATAAGGGTGTACGGCACCTACGCCCGTACAAAGCCTCAAAAGGTGACATCTCAATGCTGGCCTGGAAACTATTGTTGTAGGCAAACTCCACCAAATGAAGATGATCCTCCCAGGAACCTCCAAAGTTTAGGACGCACGTCCGCAGCATATCCTCAAGGGTCTGAATAGTCCGCTCTGACTGTCCGTCCGTCTGGGGGTGGTATGCAGTACTAAACTTGAGCTGAGTGCCCAAGCTGGTCTGCAGACTCCTCCAGAAATGGGAAGTAAAATGGCTATCCCAATCTGAGACGATACTGACTGGAACCCCGTGAATCCTGACTATCTGCCGCATATACATCTCTGCCAGCCTCTCTGTAGACGTACCCACCTTGAATGGCAAGAAGTGGGCCAATTTGGTCAACCTGTCAACGATGACCCAAATCGCGTCTTTCCCTCCTGGTGTGCGCGGCAATCCTGATACGAAGTCCATAGTGATATGCTCCCATTTCCACTCGGGAATGGGCAGCGGCTGCAACAATCCACCGGGCCTCTGTCTCTCTGCATTGACCTGCTGACAGACCAAACACCTAGCCACGAAACGAGCCACCTCCTGCTTCATTCCTGACCACCATACATGCTCCCGCAGATCTCGGTACATCTTGTTGGCACCCGGGTGTATAGAGTACTGAGATCTGTGGGCCTCCTGCATAACCTGCTCTCTAAGATCTCCACTGGGCACACATAATCTGGAACCGTGTCTCAAGGCACCATCCTCTGCAAGAGAAAACTCGCCCTCCAGCAATCCTGCTCGAACCTGCTCTCGGAGACACCGCAGAGGAACGTCCTCAAACTGTACTGACTTGATCCTCTCTACCAAGTCTGACTGAATCTGCATCCCCCATAGCTGCATCTGCACTCCGGGCACGATCACCCCAATCCCAAGGCTCTCCAAGTCGACAAGCAAATGTCGATCCATGGTCAAACACATGGCTGTCGGATACCTACTCAAGGCATCGGCAACCACGTTGGCCTTCCCCGGGTGATACTGAAGTAGGATATCAAAATCCTTCATCAACTCCAACCATCTGCGCTGCCTCATGTTCAACTCCTTCTGAGTGAACACATACTTTAAGCTCTTGTGATCTGTGAAGATCTCCACCCTCTCACCATTAGGGGTGGGCACGGGTCGGGCCGGGTCCAAATTTTATGGATCCGGACCGGACCCGTTAATTGGCGGGGCGGGGCGGGACGGGTCCAAAAATTATTGGAACCGGTACGGATTCGACCCGTTCGAAACGGATCCAAACCGAGCCGACCCACGGGTCCAAACGGATCCAAAAAAAATTCAAAAAATTATAGAATAGTAAACATTTACACATGTTCTATTATCTAGAAGAACAAAACAAGTATTATGTTTTTTCAATTTCTAGAATTTGTTTACTAAACAATAACGTGTGCTATTATTTATAAATTATAGTATGAAAAAAAATCATAATTGATAAAAAAAAATCATACTCCTAGAAACGGGTTGGTTCGGGGCCCCGTTTATTTTGAAAATAGGACCCGCCCCGCCCCGTTAGTATCACACGACCCGCCCCGGCCCGCCCCGTTTAAATTCCAAATTTTAGGAACCGCCCCGTTTGACCAATATACGGTTCGGGCTGGGTCGGAACAGCGGGTCCTGGACCCGTATGCCCACCCCTACTCACCATACAGATAATGCTTCCACAGCTTCAGAGCAAATATCACTGCTGCCAGCTCCAGGTCGTGGGTAGGGTAGTTCTTCTCATGGGGACGCAATTACCTGAAAGCATAGGCAATCACCTTTCCGTGCTGCTGCAACACACAACCCAGCCCCTTCCCTGAAGCATCACTATAAATAGTGAAACCACCCGATCCTGAAGGCAATGTTAGAATCGGAGCTGTCGTAAGCCGCTTCTTCAACTCATCAAAAGCTGCCTGACACTCCTCTGACCAAACGAACTCAGCATCCTTCCGGGTCAACCAAGTCAACGGCTCTGCAACCCGGGAGAAATCCTGCACAAATCTCCGATAATACCCTGCTAGCCCCAGGAAACTCCTGATCTCTGCAACTGAAGTCGGCGCTGCCCATGCCTCAACTGCTACAATCTTCTTGGGGTCAACTGAGATACCATCTCCAGTCACCACATGCCCCAAGAAGTCCACCCGATCCAAGAAAAACTCACACTTGGAGAGCTTTCCGTAAAGCTGCTCCTTCCTGAGAGTCTCCAGCACGATCCTCAATTGCTCCTCGTGCTCCTCCTCAGTCTTGGAATATACCAAGATGTCGTCAATAAACACCACCACAAACTGATCCAGATACTGGTGGAACACCTTGTTCATAAGGTTCATAAACACTGCTGGTGCATTGGTTAGCCCAAATGGCATAACCAAAAACTCGAACTGCCCGTACCGCGTCCTAAAAGCGGTCTTGGGAATATCCTCCCTCTTCACCTTCACCTGGTGATATCCCGACCTCAGATCAATCTTAGAAAATACCCGAGCTCCGCTCAACTGGTCAAATAGATCGTCGATCCGCGGCAGTGGGTATTTGTTCTTGATCGTGAGGTTGTTGAGTGCCCTATAGTCAATACACATGCGTACTGACCCATCCTTCTTCGGCACAAACAACACTGGTGTACCCCATGGCGACGAACTCGAGCGGATGAAGCCCTTGTCCTGTAGCTCATCCACCTGCTTCTTCAGCTCCACCAGCTCGCTGTTGTTCACCCGATAAACATGCTGAGAGATGGGTTCCGCTCCTGGAACCAAGTCTATCAAGAACTCTATGTCTCTGTCTGGTGGCAATCCCGGCAACTCCTCTGGGAAAACATCCATATACTCTGCTATCAAGGGGTGTGGAATCGTCTGCTCCTCGACCGAGACTCCACAGAAGACTCCGCTGCTCTGCTCTGTCTGACGTCTGGAGTACTCGAACTCTGGCTCCTCCGGCACTCTGAAGAGAACTCTACCCCCTCTGCAATCAATGCTGGCGTGGTGCCTGCTCAACCAATCCATGCCTAGTACTATATCGTAGTTTGGCAATGGCATTACGAGCAGGCTCACCTCTAACTCACGGCCTCCCAAAACTACTCTCCGACCCTTACAAACATCACTCACGAGAATAATGCCACCCCCGGTCGTGATCTTGTAAGTCCTAGGCAACGATTCGGCTATGATACCGTGTCTAATCGTAAAAGATACTGATATGAAGCTATGCGAAGCACCGGAATCAAATAATGCAAATACTGGACATGAGTCGAGTAGAATCGAACCTGCAATCAGCTCTCCTATCACCTCTGCATCTCCAGCTGCCATGGCGAAAGCTCGCCCCTGCTGGCCTCCCCTGGCCTGCTGCTGGTGCTGGACGAACCTCTGTTGCTGCGTCGGCAGGACTGGTCCCCTCTGTTGGCCTGCTGGAGCTCTGACTCCTCCTTCCTGGGCTGCTCGTCCCATACGGCACTCCCTCATCTGGTGGTCTGCTGAGCCACACACCATGCACTGGCCCAGCCTCTTCCGGCACTCATTGAAGACGTACCCAGGTTTCTTACAGTAGGCACAAGTGAATCCCTGTCTTTGACCCTGCTGGTGCTGTCTTGGCTGCTGCTGCTGAACTGGCCTCTGCTGGATCGGCTGCGGCTGAAACTGCCTCAGCTGCTGATGCTGAAAATGGGGCCTCTTGGCCTGGCCCCCGCTGTTGCTGCCTCCAACTGGGTCTTTCCCCCTCTTGAGCCTAAGCTCAAGATCATCCTCAGCCAACAAGGCTCCCGTCAAGATCTCCTCAAATGTAGCATCTCTGCTGCCCTTGGTCAGGGACTTGACCTCCTTGACCAGACCCTTCCGGAACCTCTGGGCCTTCGCCGTCTCGCTCAAACCCTCTACAAACCTGCCGAGACGGCCAAACTCTCCAGCATACTCCTCTACTGAGAGGCTCCCCTGGACCAAGCTCTCAAACTGCGACTCTAAGGCTCTGACTGCTGAATCTGGAAAGAACTTTTTCTTGAAGAAGCCCCTGAACTGCTCCCAAGTCTGCCCTGGTACCCCCACCCTGGGGTCTGACTGATACCAGGTGCGAGCAAGATCTCGCATCCGGCTAGCTGCGGCCTCGATCTGAAGGTCTGCTGGAATCCTGGCCAAGCGGAAGATCTCCTCTATATGCTCGATCCACTCATCGGCATATAGGATCCCCTCTGTCCCCAGAAAGTCTCTGGGGCTCATCTTCTAAAACTGCTCGATCCCCGGTGTCCTCGGCTGCTGCACCACTGGTCGAGCTGCGGCTGTCGTGACGGCCAACTCCATGCCTCTGTCCTGTCGAGCCTGCTGTCGGTCCATGAACTGCTGGAAATACGCGAACATATGAGATGCGTCCACGTACCCGGGAGGCGGCTGCTGGAAGGGATCCTCTGGAATGACCGGGTCCTGCCTCCGAGTCGGTGGATGCATACCCTCTGCTGCGGCTGCCGAGGTCTCCATACGAGCTGAGGTGGCAGGAGCTGCAGTCCCCTGGCCTCGCCATACTGGCTGAGAGGTAGCAGTCCCCTCTATAGCATCCTCATGAATGGCACGCTGCGATCTAGTCTCTATCATCCTAAAGATAGACAAACAAGAGTATCAATTTCTGAGAAAGAAGCGAAATAACAAAGGCGGACAATTATAATTCAAAGGATCAGCTGACAAAGGATTTAGATGGCAATAAAAGAAATTTTCCTAAAGTGATTGAGTACCTTAAAATTAATGTCCTATATCCTACTGCAGGCTGTAGTGATACTCTAATTCGAATACCACTACACTTCTAGTCTAGACCTGCATGGGCCACCACTAAAAACGTGTCACGACCCGCACCCACTGTAAGGGTACGAGAACATAACAACGCCCAGCCTACGCCGCTGTGTCGGCGGTAGAACGCTGTCCTAGGTCAACAATCATCTAGCAATATATCTCTAAACAGTTTATACTCCCCGAATGGGGGTGACATAGCAGTAAAACTCAATCATAACTAAGAAAGAAATAGCACGATACGAAATAGAACTCAAGGAAATAAATAGATGAAAAGTAGTCTAAGATAATCCCAGCAATATCCAGAAGTACATGGTCTCAGATACAGAATGAAAGAATATATATACAACTCTGAACTCCAAATATAGTCTAGCTAAAACATGTCTCAAGACTGCATAAAGTAAGATAAGCCTAACTAATCTAATCTAGGCAATCGGGGTGATATCCTCGGCTAGAGCTGGGTCCTCCTGAGGGTCCAACTCGCAGGTGTCATCTAAGGCTGCCCCGTAGAAAGTGTCTAGACCAGCCTCCTCCTCGTCCTCTGTAATATTTTCAACAGGTCCAGTCAGTACAGGAGCGAGTACAGTACATCTCAACAGTTCATAGCAGGTTAGAAGATATAATCATGCAGTAAAGTAAGATACAAGTACTGAAAGAAGTGCAGTATGTAAACAGAGAGAGAAAGCTGTAATAGAAATATCTACTATAAATAGAGAACTATCATGTGACTAGTGAGTCAGAGTACAACATGGACATGTAAATGGCATAGGAGATTCTGATGCTACACTATGGAAGAGATTCTGATACTACACTACTTGTATAGTATTCACATGTCTACTTCTACTCTCCCGTACCCCCAATCAGTACACAAGGATCCAACCAAGTTATGTTATGATTTCACGCAAAGCCCCCGAAGGGTGGTACATGAAAGTCCCAAAAATGGGGATTCTAGGAGATTCTAGGATACCCAGTGAATGGGATAAGAGATTCTAGGAGACTCTGTGATCATAAGAGTATATGTCACAAGTGATCGAAGAACCTGTGAAGCATAGTGATACGACATGTAAGTGAAACGCACAGAACATGTAGTACCCGATGCTCCCTAAGGATAACATCTCAAGAAGGGATCCGTATAGTACCAATCCGTGTGACCAACATGACAGTACAAGTAAAGTAATCTACTGCAGGAAATAGTTCTAAGCAGGATATGAAATGATCAAAGAATGTACTCGCCTGGTATCTGAGTGTCCAATATGAAAGTACTGTCCGAGGAGTGGTGTCTGGCTCCTAATCAGAACAGCACAAGTCACAACAAGTCCAAAATGGTAAAATGAAGTCCTACTATGCATTCTACATGATTCTAGGTCAATCTAGGCCAAAGTCAACTCTTGGTCAACTCTGGTCAACCCTAGAAGTCAAACTAGGTCAACCAAGTCTAATCAAGTCTAAACTAGGCTATCTAGTCTACATAGACCAATAACAAGTACACAACTATATCAAGCCAAAGTCAAACCATCACACTACATTACCCATTATCCAAATATCCATTTCACCTATGCATATACAAACATTATATATAGATACATACATTTGAGTTAACACTATGTATACCTAGGCTAAGTACTATATATATATACATATAGATATACATCTCACAAGTACATATGTATTCATACAATACATAAACATTACACACACCACATATAGATATTCATATATAATATATATATATACATGTGCATAAAGAGAGGGGGAAGGCTTGTGTGTGTCAAAGCAAGGATTTGTGTGTGTGTGATGGACAGGTAAACAAGGTACAAGAACATAAAACAGTGAAAGGAAGAGAGTGTATATGTGAGTGTGTGTGTGAGACAATGCAAATATGTATGTGTGTGCTAAGAGTGAGGGAGTGAAGTGGTGTGTGTACATGTAGGCAAGGTGTGTGTAACTAGATGGATAATCTGGAAAGGAAACAGTGTAAACCAGCCCTTAACTTCCCTTGGTCAGTCCAGATTTCAGTCAACAGAAATCGACCCCAGATAACAAGTATTAAATCTAAGCAGTTCAAAAATATACTCATGTATACATGCCTATTAAACAGTCCCATAATCTAATCTCAGATTTTAGTTAGAAGCAATAGGAAGGGAGATCAAGTTGGTAACAGTTTCCTCTACACAACCTACTGTACATTTCAGAAAACTCCATCAGTCTCAGTTTAATTATCAAACCCAGGTTTTCCCTTCATAAATTGAACAACATATTATAACAAGGAAAAGGAAATCAGTTCATAGCATTCCCCACACCCAGTTTTCAGTCCCATAGTGGCATTCACAGAAAAATGAACCAAACTAACACCAACTCATCCAATTTTCGACACACACTTAGAAAACACATAGGGGTACCACATTAGGGTTTCAATTCATGTAATTAACAGTATATAATAGGTTAAATTGATGACAAAACTCATTTGCAAAAACTAGAAAGAAAACAGAATATGTACTGATACATGGTTCCAGAAAAAATGGGAAATGAGAATTAATCATCAAAAATTAATCTAAAAGCTAAAACAGGGGTTGGTAACACTAATATAGGGTGTGTACATGCCATAGGAAGTGTCTCGTGTCCACCACATCAAGACACGACGTGTCCACAACAATAAAACTAAAATAGCACACTGGGTACTGCACAGCAGTGCACTGCCTCGTGCGGGCGTGCACACGTGTCTAGCACGCGACACAGGCCACGTGGAGACACGTGGCCACGTACACGTGTCCGCCAGGGGTTAGGGTAGGTGTCCAACCGCCTGAAAGGAGCCCACACTATGTCGTGTCCAAACTACAAGCCCGTGTCAGTGGCAAATAATTGACAGTGCACAGACACTGCAAAACACGTGCACAGTTGATTCCTCTCTCGACACGACACGGGGACACGTGGGACTTGACACATGGCGTGTCAGCCAGTGCCCCATGGCTCGTGTCAAGTTTCACGTGTCCTAGAGGCGTGTCGTGTCCGCTACAGACCCCGTGTAGCAGGGGATCCCTGTAGCACGCGCGCGAGCGTGTGCACGCGCGTGTCCACACCACGAATCCGACACACAGCGAAACGAACACTAACACACAAGAACAGAAATCCATAAGCAAGATCAAAACTAATATTCTTATTCAAAAACAATGCGCAAACAAGATCGAAATGCCCTTTGAGGCATTTCGTCAAACACTTAACCCAAGTTCTGATACGTGTCCAGAACGGACACGAAACCCAGGACACCCGATACGAATCCTATTCGGACTCTTAAGGGACCCTTAGGGCTTCCTATTCAATGAAGACAAATTGAAAATCCATGGAGTGTTGAGAGTGTTACCTCTTGATGAACTTTCAATAAAAAAATCCCTATTCAAATGCTCTCCTCTTGATGAACTTTCAAATCAAATCATCCTCAAACTGAACCAAGGTTCAAATAATAGCAAGAACAATAATATTAGAATCTAATGCAACTAGTTTGGGGAAAATAGGACCTAAAATGGAATTTATATGAATTTATGAGGATGGGAACTCACCTCTTTCTTCTTGAAATAAATTTCCTAAGGAAAAGAGGCTAGCCCTAGATTTTAGGAGGGGTTTTATATGGTGGTGATCCCTATGTAATAGGTGGCCGGCCACTACTCTTAGGGTTAGGGTTTTGTCAATCCTTTGGGCTTTGGGCCAAGTTACTTAGGCTATGGTTTAATTGATTAATTAAGGGCTCTAAAATCATAAGCCATGACTTATGACTTTCTAATCCTTTTTGCTAATTAGAGTCTAATGACTAAACCAATGATTAGGCTAGGTTAGACTAGAGTCACTTGACCTAACCAAGTCCAACTAACTAGGGTTAGTTCCTATGTTGGTCTACAAGGGTCAACACTAGTCAAAGTCAACCTAGTCCAAACAATTCCAAAATAATTCCTAAAAATTCCTAAAAATTCTAATAAATTCTAATAAATTTAAATTATCCCAAAATGTCAAAAATACCCTCATACTAGAAATGTGGTAGTGACACGACGTGCTTTGAAAATGACACTCGGTCCTTCGTCCCGTGGCTTGGGAGAAGGAAAAGTTGGTATTCGCCACAAGCTAAGAGTTAGCCAAGTTCATAGGCGTCGCCCGCATAAATGCTTCAAAAAGCATGCACGGTCTGTTCGCCCAAGGCGTGGCATAGCCTCTGCTTGCCGACGGGTTTAGTTGTATTGCACGACTTGTGTCATAAGTCTAGGTACCTCAAATAACTTGGTTGTTCAAGTCGAACGCGTGCACGGCACGTTCCTACGACGCAAGGCTTGACGCAGCCTTTGCTCGTCAAGTTGTTGCAAAGTAAGTTAGGCGAGTTACGTTAAGCTAACAGGAGTAGTAGCAAGCACGGCCCTATGAGTTCTACGGCCGGGTATAACCACATAGTCTCACGATCGTAAGGCCCGTTATATAGAGTATGACTTGGACGGTGGTGTCACATAGAGTTTCAAGTTGGTTTGAGACATGATGGCACGGATTTAGTGTTTTAAGGCACGGGCCACGGTTGATTTATTGAGTTTGGAAAGTGTTTCAATAGTTGTTCTCGAGTTGAGTGAAATGATAGGGCAAGAAAGAAGAATGCTCGCGACTGGGTTGCCGAGGCAAAGTCTCAGATGTGAGAAGTATAGAACTTGGCCCTGAAAGAGATGGTAACACTAGAAGTAGATTGACTGTGTAAGACGTCAGTTTGAGTCGAGTCTTGCATGGTCATGGACAACTTGTCGACAAGGTAGAGTTTTCCCGCACGGCAACCCGTGGCGCCACGGGACCAATGCGGCCTAAGAAAACAAAAATGGCTCTGGGAGTCTAAAATAGCTGGGCCTGGGGCAAAGTATTCGGTGGACGCTCATTAGGGCTAGCTACCCGAACCGGTCCATCCTATACTCAGCTAAAAGGGAGTCCAATACTCAGCTAAAAGGGAGTCCACAATGGCTCTGGGAGTCAGTGACCAAGTTCATATAGATGAGTCGGCACGGGCGGCAATCCGCGAGTGTGCCTTTGGACTGAGTCAAGTCATGAGTGCACTATATCAAGGAGTCAAGTCGAAGGTGTGTGTACCAGTTAGAACACAAGGAATGTTTGGGCCTAAGATTTGGCATCAACATAGGCGTCGTGCTTCGACACGAGATGTGGCATCGAGTCTTGAGTTGTCGGCATATAAATTGCATAAGTTGGTTTGAGTTATCTTGAGTTTATGTCAGAAAATACCGCAAGGCAAAGTTGGTCGAGTGACACTTAACCCACAAGTTTTGATTGGGTCAGTTGATGATTTAGTAGCAAAGGGCCGCGAGGCGGCGACATGATTGAATCTTATTGAGTTGCGAGGCACGGCCTCAGCAAGGGTTTGTAGCACGGTCACACGAAAATGGAGTCTATCGTGTAGTTGCGTCTCTGATTTGGGCCATAAGGCAAACACGACTTGATAGGTTAACATTGTTGGCACGAGAAGGGTCTAAAGGCAAAGTATGAGTTAACACCGTTGTCGCAAGCACGGGATGGTCTAGAGACACGAAATAGGCTAAGGCGTCGGTCCTTAAACTGATCCTAAGGCAAGAGTAGAAAGACGATCATAAAGGAGACTATGTTGCACAAAAGTAAATCAAACATATTGGTTTTGTATGGGTGGGCGATGAGCTCATTCCACCAGTACAGTTGAGTACTGACACCCACATAGTTTCCATGTGCAGGCACAGGTAGAAGCTCGTGGCGCGGAGCTCGCTTGGATGCGTCGAGGCACGGAGTTCCTTGGCGATTCAAAGCGTGCGGCCGCATGGAGTCAAGACTTATACGGGACATAATGTATGGACGTCGCCTTCCGAAACTTCCGCTGGTTCAAGACTTGTATTGAGAGATGAGAGAGAGCTGAGTGACTTATAATATGAGATGAGTGAGCATTGAGTGAGCTTGAGAGACTTGTAATCTTGATCTTGCGCCCCATTGTAACCTTTGTTTCAATATCAATAAAAGAGTATTTTGCAATGACTTATGTTTGCTTTCTAAATTATGCTGCCATTATTCAATGTCTCTGCTCTGGACTTTTATGCGACGACCCCGTCGCAGTCGCTAAAATCGGCCTTTATGGAACCCGCCTTGCACGAGCGTAATCTAGGCCCGTGCGGCATCACGCCTTAGCGAGGACGATCGCTCCTACGGGAGCGGGGCGTGACACCTGGGGATCGAGGTGCTAGTGCCAGGAGTGGAGATGCAGATGTGGGGTCTGCAGATTCAGTCGGACTTGATAGAGAGGATCAAGTCGACTCAGTTCGACGATGTTGCTCTGCGGTGCATCCGAGAGCAGGCTCGAGCAGGATTGGTGGATGAGGAGTTCACCATTGCAGAGGATGGCGCATTGAGGCACGGTTCCAGACTGTGTGTGCCCAGTGGAGAGCTTCGGGAGCAGGTTATGTAGGAGGTCCACCGATCTCAGTACTCTATGCATCCAGGTGCAAACAAGATGTATAGGGATCCGAGGGAGCATGTATGGTGGTGTGGGATGAAGCGGGAGGTAGCACGCTTTGTTGCTAGATGTTTGGTCTGCCAACAGGTGAAGGCAGAGAGGCAGAGGCCAGGAGGTTTGTTGCAGCTGTTGCCCATTCTGGAGTGGAAGTGGGAGCACATCACGATGGACTTTATTTCGTGATTGCCGCGTACACCCGGAGTGAAAGACGCGATTTGGGTCATTGTAGACATGTTGACCAAATCAGCTCACTTTTTGCCATTTAAAGTGGGTAATCTACAGAGAGGCTAGCTGAGATGTACATGCGACAGATTGTCAGGATTCATGGAGTTCCGGTGAGCATTGTCTTGGATCGGGATAGTCGCTTTACTTTTCATTTCTGGCGGAGTCTGTAGACTAGTTTGGGCACTCAGCTCAAGTTTAGTACTACATACCACCCTCAGACGGACGGACAGTCAGAGAGGACTATTCAGACACTCGAGGACATGCTGCGGACTTGTGTCTTGGATTTCGGAGGATCCTGGGAGGATCACCTGTACTTAGTGGAGTTTGCATACAACAACAGTTTTCAGGCCAGCATTGAGATATCACCGTTGGAGGCACTGTACGGGCGTAGATGTCGTACACCCTTGCCTTGGGATGACGTCGGAGAGCGAGCTTTATTGGGACCTGAGGTGGTTGTGGATGCAGCCGAGAAGGTGAAGCTCATCAGAGATTGACTTCGCGTGGTGCAGGACAGACATCGGCATTAGGTCGATAGCCACCGTAGACCGTTGGAGTTTGAGGTACAGCTTAGAGATAGGATTAGAAGTAGGATTGTTGTTTTATGATTTTATTGATCGTGTTTGATTATTATAGTTAATTTGAGACCTTGTTTGTGATTAGGTTGGAGATCTAGTTTTTCTAAGGATATCTTCGACACGTGGTACCATACGTTTTGGTAGAGGTGGGAAGCTTAGCCTGCGCTTCATCGGACCTTTCGTTATCAGCGAAAGAGTCGGTGACGTGGCTTATAGGCTAGATTTTCTACCTGCATTAGTGGGAGTCCATAACGTATTTCACGTGTCGCAGTTGAGACGGTACGTGGCGGACCCTAGCCATGTACTCGATCATTCGGAGATCGAGGTGGGACCTACTCTTAGCTATCCAGTGCAGCTTGTGGAGATTCTGGATCGACGAGAGAAGGTACTGAGGAACCAGACAATACCCTTGTTTTGCGTCGTATGGAGGCATCATTCTCCAAGAGAGTCTACCTGGGAGCGGGAGGATGATATGCGCAAGCGATACCCTATCTTTTTGGACCTTGAGGTATGATTTTCTATCCTTCTCATCAGTTTAGTTTCGCCTTTCAATTTCGAGGACGAAATTCTTTTCAGGAGGGTAGACTTGTCACTACCACATTTTTGGCTTGAGGGTATTTTGGTCATTTTGACTTTTTGGTGATTTTGAAATTTTATTAATTAAATATGTGCTAATTGTTAGGTTGAGACTTGACCTAGAATCTTAGCCTAATCTAGATTAGCCTTGAGCTTAGAGTTTTGATTAGGGTAACCTAGTAAATGACAAGATTAATAATATCTAGATATTTCTAAGTAGGATATTTACCCCTTAGGATATTTGTGAAAAAGAAAGCCTTAGGATTATTGGACCAATAGGAAGGCTTAGAATTGGGTGGAAAAACCCTAGCCACTCATCTACATCTAAAACCTAACCCTAATTCATCTAATGGCAGCCACAAATAGTAACCCCCCTTCTATAAAGTATCCTTTAGAAAAACCTTGCCTCTTTTTACATCAACAAGAACCCTAACTTGTTCTTCCCCAAAATTCCTCTCCTTTATCCAAATTGACCCCAAATTGAGGCTACTCTCTTACATTAGGATCCATTTCAGAAGTAGAGACTAGTGGGGGCTTGCTTGCAAGAAGTGGAGCGCGTTTGGACATCGCTCGAGGAAGGAAACTTCTCATTTCGGGACCCTTTTCATTGAGTTTGAACTCTCAATAGGTAAAACCCTACAAACTCTAATAAATTCATAATTTCTTTCCATAGATGCATTCATTTAGGGTTCCCCTAGGTGTAGCCCAAGTTTGGTAGGAAATCGTGTTCATTTCGTGTCCGTATCGATGTTTTTAAAAGGATGTTCGATGAAATGCCACATAGAAAATTATTTTAATAAAATTCAAAACTAATTACATGGTTGTGTAGCCCTTGGTGTGTGGATTCCAAATCCATTCGTCTGAGTCGAAGTTTTAGTCATTTTTGTGTCCAAACTGGACACGTACGCTGTGTACGAGGACGCAATTGAGTCCCCTACTACCCGACCCCTATTTCCCATTGGTTATGACACGTGGACACGTGCCACTTGGCACAGAGGTGGGGGCCATCACTGACAGACTCCCTTCGAGTTTTACGACACCTCGTGTCGTGTCAGACACGAAAACACGAGCGCATTGATTCTACACTACACTGTTACACGCACACAGGGCTCACTGACACGGGATTCGTGTCCTGTCCTGACACGACTTGGACACGAATTAGGGACTTAAAACCCTAGCCCTATACCCCCTCTACGTGTGTGCATGAGCTCGTGGGTATTCGTGCCCTGTGTTGTGTGCAATCGTGCACGACATGGCTGCACGAGGAGTGACGTGTCTTAGTACTTTCTATATTTCGATTATTGACACTTGTGTCCAGTTCTCGGACACGTGGACACCCTCCACATGTACACACACATACCTGACACCACTGTACACGACTGATTTAGGTTTTCATAATTGTTTTGATATTCGAAATTGGAATTTCAGTGGTACATGGGAGTTTACTGATACATGTGTTATGCTCACTGTTCGTGAGTTTTTAAAATGTTAAATTATGAAGTTTAAGTGTTGATTTTGAATTGAGAAACATTTAGATGCTAGGTTACACATGTGGGTTTAGTTCGTGTAGATTTTGTTCAACTGATTTAAGTTCCTGCATTAGAAATACTCTACTGAACATGTAATGTAGGTATAAACTGAAACTTATTCATGAACCTGAGAACTGTGTACTGATTGGGGTTTTTTGGGTGTCTTAACTGAAATTAAATTGTTAAATACAAATTTTAATTGTTATAAATACAATTGATAGGATGTGTAGTTGACTGGGGGATTCAATTGAGTTGGGTATATTCAAATTGTACTAGAAAATGTCTACTGAACGTATAGACTTAAACCTGAGAATTTTTCTAATTGAAAACCTGAAAACTGAGATAATGAGTTGGGTTGGTTTGTGAACTGAAAACTCATTCTCAGGTTTTATTCACATTTGTGAATATATGTTCTCAGTTGGTTCAAACCTGAGAACTCAAATGAAACTGGGATTTTACCATTGCATGAAAACTGAATTTTATTGTATACATGAAAACTGAGATTTCCCAATATGTAAAATCTGAGTTGCATATGACATTCCTAAGATTCTAAAGGTTAATTCAAACTGGATAAATGTTGTAACTAAGTTAGAGAACCTGAGATGTTATGAATGCACAGTAAACTGAAACTGGGATGGTATTCTCAGTTGAATGTAATGTAGGTAGATAAATGTATATATGAATGTATGAAGATATGTATGTATGGATGTATACATGCATGTAACTAGAAGTACAACTCTGCCTAATGCTACACACACACACACTCACTCTCTTAACCTCCTTTTTCCTTCTCTATATGTACATATATATAGCTATAGCAAATTGTAATGTGATGGATTAAATGATATATGTATATATTTATATATTGTAAGTAATATGTATAGGTTGGTGCTATGTATTAGCTTGTGATTATAGGCTAAGTATCCTATATGTGATACTTGCTTATATAAACTAGAGTTGACCTAGATTGGACTAGTTGACCTAATTTGACTAGACTGTTGACCAAAAGTCAACATTGAGTCTATAGGTGACCAATTGACCAAGTTGACTTTGACCCAGAGTTGACCAAGAGTTGACTTTGGTCCAGACTGACCTAGAAACATGTAGATGCATTGTACTCTTCAAATTATAATCCCCTGGTATATATCATGACTTGTGTTGCTCTAAATATGACTCAGTTACCTCGCTTCAGACTTTATTTTCTCACGGACATTCGGATTTTAGACGAGTACATTCTCTAATCTTTTCATACTTGCTAGGACCTATATTCATGCTCTAGATTACTTTACTTGATGCTGACACTTGTTATCACGGATTGGTACTATATGGATCTTTTCATGCGATGTTATCCCCTTAGCGGATACATCATGTATTTCGTATTCGTGTACTTTATCATGGACATTGTGTACTCCTTGTGTTAGTGTTATTCGTGTGCAAATCGTGTACTCTCATGTGCCCACATGATCATCGTGTACAACTATACTTCGTGTGCAATAACATAACTTGACTGGATCCTTGTGTATTGATTGGGGATGGGAGAGTAGAAGTGGTTATGTGATCAATCTAAATCGTGTGAATATCTGTAGATTACTCGTGTGCAACATCGTGCCGTTTACATAACCGTCTTGTGCTCTGAATCACTAGTCACTTACAGTTCTTACTTATCATGTATATATTTCCAGTTTACAAATCTCTCTCTTGTTTTCGTGTACATCTTCTTACAGTTCATGTATCTTACTCTTTTGTATGTTTTACATTCCTGCCGTGATATGAATTGCATGAGATGTATTGTGCTCGTTCCTGTCCTGACTGGACCTGTTGAAAATATTACAGATGGCGCCGAGGATTTCTGTCCTACGTACTATGGAGCAGTCCTAGACGACACTTGCGAGCTGGACTCTCAGGAGGACTCAGCTCTAGCTGATGACATCACCCTACTGCCTAGACTAGTCTAGTTAGGCTTTATCTTACTATGTTGTTGTCATTGAGACTTGAGATGTATTATGTTTGTTTTTGTTATTGTGTCATATAGACACTTAGACTTATTTTTCTTTCTGTTTGTATTTCCTTTGAGATTTCATATCTATGATATCGTGCTATTTCTACCTTAGATTGTGATTGAGATGTACCTTCTATTTTGTCCTCCGTGCGGAGAGTATATCTTGTGCAGTTATATTAGGCTGTGTTAGATGTTGTGACCTAGGACAGCGTTCTACCGCCGACACTGCGGCGTAGGCTGGACGTACCCACTTCTCGTGCCCCTACACTGGGTGCGGGTAGTGACAGTTTTTAACCGAACCGATGGTCCGGTCGGATTGGTTCGACTTGACCATTTAAAAAATCGACTGCCTTGGTTCGGTTCACGGTTTAGTTATTCCAAAAACTGCTTAAACCGAACCAAATCGAACCTAGTTAATAACAACCTAAAGTTAGGTTTATCTCCGGTCCAACCTATCGATCTCATGGTTTGTTTATTTTTCATCTTCATTTCATAGATCTATTAGAATTATGGTTTATTTTCGAAAATCATTTTGGATTTGTGGAAGAAATTTATTATGCAAGTGATTTACTTAGAAGATTATTGTCCACTTTGGAATCCCATACAAACATCTTCCAAACAAAAGATGGTTAGGATTTATTTTTGTGTGAATTTACTTCGTGAAACACTTTTATATACTTGAAATTTTTTGCCTGATCAAAACCGATTAGCCGAACCGATCCAAATCGAACCAAGTCGGTCGATTTCAAAACCGAACCGACCAATTGGTCGGTTTGGTTCGACTGTAATTATTTTCAAATCGATTAATTTCGGTTCGACTTCGATTGTGACCAAATAGATCGACCACCGATCGGACGGCCAAGTACTCTTTTTCCAAACAAATTCATTTCTCAAACGCCGCCGCCGCCACCACCACCACCACCACCACAGCAAATGAGAGCTTCCACTTCCCGCCACTTCCTCCCATGGCTTCCTCCCCTCATCTCCAACTCCGCCCTCCTCGAAACCATTAAGGACCCCACCTCCACCCTCAAGCAGATCCTGACCACCTACTCCCTCGCCTCCAGGAACCCCCACTTCCGCCACGACTTCCCCACTTACGCCGCCCTCCTCGCCTACCTCTCCACCTCCCCGTCCCGCGTCCCGGCCGCCGACATCGTCCTCCGCCGCATGCGCCGCCGCGGCCTCGTCCCCGGCCCCTCCCTCCTCCTCCCCCTCATCTCCGCCCACTCCGCCGCCGGACGACACGCCGCCGCCGCCGATCTCTTCCTCCGCTTCCCCCACTCCGACAGGGTCTTCTCCTCCCTGTTCCGCTCGCTGCTCGCCGACGGGGAGGTCGGGATCGCGAGGGATCTCTTCTCCGCGGCCGCCGACCTAGGGTTTCCAATCAAGGTTTACTCCCCAAATTAACGGTTTTTTTTTATATATATATAATGTGTACAAGAAGAAGTTCATTTTTTTTTCTGCATCTATAACCTCTAAATAGAAGATAGTGCTTCATTTCATTTAGGGTCTTCTTGGTAACGTTATTTTTACCGGTTCTGGGGTATTTTTGAACCGTCCGTTTATGGAAAAAAAAACCCTTTGTTTTTTTGTTTTTTTGTTTTTTTTTTGAGGCACTAGTTTTGGTTGGCTCAAAAATCCCCAAAAACCGGTGTAATGTAATTTTGGATGGCTTTATAAATCATAGTTCGCAGTGTCGGCCGATACCGATCCGATACGGCCGATACCGATACGGTTTGGCATGTTCTGATCCGACACCGACCGATACCCGATACAGGCCGATAGCGACCGATACCGACATTGGGGGTCTCTTTTCCGGTCAATTCGGCAAATAAAATTGAACAAAAAAGACCAATCAACAAATGTGTAAAAACATAGAAAGATTATAAAAGCATGTAAAAGAAGAAAACTTGTCTATCATATGTAAATTAATGAGTAAGGGTGACTACTATTTCATTCAATTTCAAAACTACTAAGAAATAACACTGGACATATTAAAATTATGCCTAAATATATAAAGTATATTTTCTAAAATGTTAATAATTTATTAATAATTATTTGCTTTCCAATACCAAAAAATCCGATACTCCGATCCGAAACCTCCGATACTACCGTTACCGCCGATCTCGGTACTCATTGGAATGGTTTTACAGATTCCGATACTTCGAACCTTGTTATAAACACCAAAAATCTGAGGGTTTTGAGGGGTTTTATTATTTTATTCCATTTATTTCTTCACAAAAAATATATAACTATAACTACTGATACCCTTCCCTATTTAATTTTATTCGTGTAAAAATTTTTCAGAACCGCTCGTTAATGAATTACCAAGCATGAATTGGACTGATTTAAAAGCCGCTACTTAAAAACCACCCAAAACCGGACCCCTCATAATCGCTCATAACCGGTACTCTAAAAACACCTTATAACCGCTACCCCTACAATTGCGAAGCAGACTCTTAGTACCGGACACGGCACTGACACTCCAAAGTGCATTAGGTCATACCAAAACCCGTGTTGTGTCCGTGATACCATGTCTATACTGTATAGTGTCATATTCATGTCGATGCAACATAGACGACTCTTGGAATCACATTTAGCTTCATAGAGCAACTAGTTCAGACTTCTCACATCATGGTTATTTGTTTGGCCTTATTTTGTGACGTAGCGGCTGAGATATGCGGAAAATGGGCATGCATGAGGTTGTTTTGGACATGTTTCTGGTAGACGCAATTCGTGAGTAATTATGTACTGTGCCACATGAACCATGATTTCAGTGATTAACAGTTTGTCCAAGAAAATGAGGCAAGGATGGTCTTGCTATTGGAATATGATTTTTGCGATGGACGGGTTCAAGGATTTTGGGGTATTTACCGTATTTTACTGTAAGATATAGGTTTAAATGGAAAATAGATCACCTAGGGTTCTGTGTAATGGTTCAAGAATGAACGAAGGATCATAGATTTAGTGTTGAGGAAAAAACATGGTTATTGTTTGGTAAAGATTAATGGAACCATGTGGTGTTTGGTCAGTTTGGCTCAAGACTAATTCGACACCGCAGTCCAAAATCTCCAACTACATTTGCGGATTTGCCATATCTACAACAATCAAGCGTGCATGTCACCAAATTACGGAGATCTGGCCACCAACTGTAAGTCTGTAAGTGGAGTCCCTGGTGGTGTATGAAATATAAATCGATGCAATACCTCCAAGAAAAAAAATGTCAAACACTACATTATACACCAACCCAAGCCCCACCTCCCCTACCTCATCACCAACTCTAACCTCTCCAAACCATCAAAAACCCCACTTCCACCCTCAAGCAATCCTCACCACCTACTCCTTTGCCTAAAACCCCCCAACTCTTGTGATGATATCCCCACTTCGTCTAAAAACATCTTTGAGATCATTTCTGAATAAAGGACTCTACAAATTGAAGTTGGCTTCTGATAACAATGATGTCATCTGCATATACATTATACAAGGATGATAATGATCGCCCTAGCTTTATAGTAGATAAAAGAGAAGAATATGAAATTGAGTGGACAACTCTGAAGCAAACAAAAATCTAAAGAATACAACATAACCTTCTAAACTATTGTAACTGAAGATCGAAAGAATTGTAACAAACTATCGATAATTGATATAAGAAGTTGTAAGAAACTGCTAAGAAGAAGTTGTAACAAGCTTGTTGTCATGTAACCTTTATCTATACATTAAAAATACCAAATGAGTATTCTAGTGCATATTTCCCCCTTTTATGGTATCAAAGCAGAAAAAGCTTAACAACACAGGTACTATGGCCTCTGATAGCTGATCCTCTGTTAAACCTTTCCACCAATTCCACTTCATCCTCTATTATCTCCATCAGCACGGCCTCTGTTATCTCAGTTAGCGTATACAGCAGTACACAGCTGTATATAGCTGTAGTACACAACCGAATGCAACAGTACACAGCTATATATAGTTGGTAGTATTACGACTGTAATACACAGCTGTAACTGTTGGTGTTTTCTACTTTCCTTTGGGAACTTTTAGTCCCACATTGAAAAACCACCAAAGTGTATACCTCAATATATAGCTATGCTTGTGTTGGAGTATGCATATGTAGTGTGGTGACCCATGTGGGTTGATTTTCCTAGAGGGTTAAGTATAAATCACAAAGAACAAATCTTTGTTTTGTCACCACCATTGGGTTCCATAGGAGCTAAGCCCCGTAGGGGTTTAGCGACTTGGAGGACTCGGACTCGGACTCGGGCTCGGACTCGGGCGAAAGGCGCTTTGATGGCGCACTTGCACTTAGCACGACAGCATCGTCGCATGGCGCTCGTGCGCTCCTTTTATGCGCGAGTTGCATGCACGGTTGCTTGCTAAGGCGCCATGCGTCATGGCGACTATGCGTCAGGTGATATGCGCCAGGTGCTATGCGTCAGGAGCTGTGTCTATGCTACGCATCTAAACGCTAGACGCATAAGCGTGGTTGCTTTCGCCGTTGTCAGCGTGTGGCGTGGACGGCGTACGTGGCTCTGTCAGTAGGCGGCGTGGGCGGCTCTGTCGGCGTGAGACACATTGCTGTGTGGGCGGCTGTGTCGGCAGCTTAGATCCGAATTTGTTGGGATTTGGTTGGCCAACGCGTATGGACGCATAAGCATTCTTATGCGTCCATAGGTGCCAGCCTGATCTATATATAGAGCACTACTCTCCAGAGTTGCATACGAGAAGAGAGAAAATCGAGGGCCACAAATCCCATCCAGAGAGTCTATGCGTCTCCAGCTCCAGCAGCAGCAGCAGCCGCCTATGGGCACATAGGATTTTTTTCATTGAATTAAAAAGCGCGCCTAGGCGCGCGGCGCTGCGATGCGCATGGACAACACCTAGGAACAAGCCAGGCGCAGCACCTTAAAAAAGCGCGCGCCTAGTGTAGAAAGACGCAGGCTTCAGGCGCTCAACAAGGCGTGCCTAGACGTAAAGTTACTTTAATATATATATATATATATATATATATATATATATATATATATATATATATATATATATATTCCAACCTTCTATATACATGTTATATAGTTTATGGGCTTTATTGGAAAGTATAGAAATTATTGTCATTAATATTATTGTGGGTTTTAGATTGTTTTCTAAATTAGAATGTACTTCTATATTTAAAGGCTTATATCTATGTGGTTTGTATATATATGTATATAGTTTGGGTTATTTATATCTAATGGACTTTTATATTGTTATATATATATATATATATATATATATATATATATATATATTATATTGTTATATATATATATATATATATATATATATATATATATATATATAAAGAAAGAATAATTTTGTGCCTATAATTAGTGATATTTTCAAGGAATTTGGACTTCTATGTAGCTAAGTTTTTAAATGTAGATATTTTTTACTTATAAAGAAAAAGGTGCGCCTAGCTTTCAAAAGGCGCGCCTTGAGCCTTGCGCCTAGCGCCTCAGGCTCCAGGAACCTTTGCGCCTTGGTGTGCCTTTCGCCTTTTAAAACTGTGCTTTTTTCTTCTCATTTGGAGTTCCAAAGTCGATCCGAGGGTGACTTAGAGAGTTCCATAGGATCAATCTTGGACTTGCTGGTTCCTGGGAGCAGATCGGGTGTAGGCCGAATCTTGATTTGAGCATCGGTGACTTGTTCACCCCAGCGAGAAGTTTCTCTTTGTGTTTTCTTTTGTTGTTTTTGTTCTTCTTATTGTAGCGTTTGCGAACATAAAGAGAAGAACACTTTTCCATTTGTTGATGTATTTTGCATTTTCTTGAAGTCAGTTTGTAACCGTTATTAATGCTTCATTTGAGTTGGCTAGAGTGCAGACTTTGTGTCTCGCGAAAACTCTATGCCTATCTTGGTGTTGGCAAGAGTACATAATTTGTCTTGCGAAAACTCTTGCCTTCCTTGGATCTCTCCTATCCTTAGATCACTTCGGTACAAACAATCTCAAAGCAAGATCACAAAAGGGATGGAGACCAACCGTTCAAGTCTTCTCGGTACAAGTTTTCATAAACTTGAGAAGTTTGACGGCGAACACTACAACATTTGGAAGAGGAAGATTTCCTTGAATCTTCAACTTGTCAATGTTGCCTACATGTTGACAGATCCAGAGCCTACCATTCCCGAAGATGGAGGTAAACTTGCTATCGGTATTGCTATGACCAGTATGCCAAGTGGAAGAAAGACAACGACCTCTGTAGGTTGTTGATCGTGAATGCTATGGACGACTCGATGGTGGAGTCCTACAACAAAAAGGAGAAAGCTAGAGATGTCTGGGAATCTCTAGAGAAGCACTATAAGACCGACGAGAAGATGTTTAAATTCATCTCGTTGAGAAGTTCTTCACCATGCAATTTGAAGATGGGAAGACCATGCTTCCACAAGTCGAAGAACTTTTGAAGCTGCAAATGAAGCTGGAGGAAGAGGGCATGAAGCAAGAAGACAAGTTCATGGTGGGTGCGATAGTCACCAAACTTCCTCCGGGTTGATCACTTTCAAGACTGACATGTACCGCAAGAAGATGGAAATCCACCTCGAGAATCTCCTGTACTGGATTCATATTGAAGATGAAGCCAGAGGACAGCAGAAGATGGACTCACCGACTAAGCAGTTGGCCAAGACTAACATAGTACAATCTGGTGACCACAAAGGGAAGCATAAGGCTCCCTTCAAGAACAAGAAGAAGGACGTTAACCAGCTGAAGATTAAGTCGGCTCCTTTCAAGTCCAAACCCAAGTCATATATGACTTGCTACAACTGTGGCAAGAAGGGTCACTTCAAGAAGGACAACAAGTCCAAGTCCAAGCCGAAAGAGCAAGGTGAGCTTAACCTGATTGCTATGATTGTGCAAGTTGAACCTAATGGCGTGGACACTGACTGGTGGGTGGACACCGATACATCATGCCACGTCTGCTCGAACAAATAACTGTTTTCCAAGTATGAGCCTACTTATGGGAAGGTCTCGATGGCGATCAAGACTCAAGCTGAAGTTCAGGGGATCGGGACAGTGGTGCTGAAGCTGACTTCAGAGATGTCACTTACTCTGGTGAACGTGAAGCACGTGCCGATGATTGCCAAGAACCTAATCTCGGGGAGTCTGTTGTGCAAGGCGGGCTTGAGGATGGACATCAATGCTGGTCAGATGGTGATGTCCTACAAAGGAGTTTACTTCGGCAAAACTTTTTGTACCGAAGGAATGTTTAAGGTGCAACTTGTAACTTCTGAAAGTATTAATGCAGTTGCTACTTCTGGTTACTCTCTTGAGTTATGGCATAATAGACTAGAAATGTTCATTGTAAAAGAATTAACAAGATGTCTAGTACATGCCTTATCACCACATGTGGGGGTAAGGAGTTGGAGAAATGTGAAGTATGTGCTCAGACGAAAATCGTTAGGAAGCCGTTCAGAAGAGTAAACAGGAGTACAAATCTTCTGAAGTTGGTATACTCAGATATCTGTGACTTCAAGCAATTCTCCACAAAAGTCGGGATGAAGTATTTTATTACTTTTATCGACGATTTCTCGAAGTACGCATTCGTATATCTTCTCAAATCGAAAGACGAAACATTCGAGAAGTTCAAGGACTTCAAAACTGAAGCTGAACGACAAACCAATCAACAACTCAAGTAACTCAAAAGTGATCGAGACGGAGAGTAACGTTCCTTGGAATTCGCATCGTTCTGCAAAGAACATAGAATTGTCAATGAAACGACTGTTTCGTATTCTCCCCAATCTATTGGAGTTGCAGAAAGGAAGAACATGACGTTGACAGAGATGATGAATTCAATGCTCTTGACGGCAGGACTTCCTAAGTGCTACTGGAGAGAAGCAGTGCTTACGGCTACATTCATTCTGAACAGAGTGCCGTTTGCGACATCTGACATCACACTTCATGAACTCTGGTTCAAGGTCAGATCCAACTTGAATGTCATACGAGTATGGGGGTGTTTGGCATACGTGAAGCTTCCGGATATCAAGATTCAGAAGCTAGGAACGAGGACCACGAAGACCATATTTCTGGACTATGATGATAAGAGTGATGCTCGGCGGTTCCTTGATATCGAAACAAATCATATCATTAAATCTCGCGACGCAGAGTTCTTTGAAGACAAGTTTACTAAGGACAAAAATATTGTTCTTGCGGATATTCCGGAGAACATTGTTGATACCGAAGAAACTAGTCATTCTCCGGAAGTTGCAGTCCAAGAATAAGTTGTTGCAGAAGAGACAACATTTGAACCAGAACTCGTTGAGCCACAAGTGAAGCGAGTGAGAAAGCCGAAGGACTTCGGAGATGACTTTGTTACCTTTCATGTGGAAGCAGATCTGCTTACCTATAATGAGTCAATGAAGACCAAATATGCTATTTTTTGGAAGAAAGCAGTCAATAACGAGTTTGACTCCATAACTTCCAATAATACATGGAAGTTGGTCGATCTGCCTGAAGGAGCTCAACCCATCGAATGTAAATGGATCTTCAAGAAGAAGATGTGGGCTGATGGAACTGTTGATAAGATCAAGGTCTGGTTGGTAGCCAAGGGGTTTTCTCAGAAGCAGAGGATTGACTATTTTGACACGTATGCTCCCGTGGTGAGGATGACTACTATCAGAATGCTGATTGCCGTAGGTGCTATACATAAGCTAATAATTCATCAGATGGATATGAAGACATAATTTTTGAATGGAGAACTGACAGAGGATATTTACGTAGAACAACCAGAAGGATTTGTCGTCAAGGGTCTTGAAAACAGTCTGCAAGTTGGTAAAGTTTCTGTACGGTCTGAAGTAAGCTCCCAAACTGTGGCATGAGAAGTTTGACAAAGTCATCAGGTCGAACGGTTACATGGTCAACTAGATAGATAAGTGTTTTTACACCAAGTTCGCTGAGGGCAGAGGGGTAATCGTTTGTCTATACGTGGACGACATGCTAATCCTGGATACGGATCTAGAATGTGTCACGAAGACGAAGAATTTTCTTTCGTCCAAGTTCAGTATGAAGGACATGGGAGAAGCTGATATCGTCCTGGGGATTAAGATAACCCGGACGGAAGCTGAGGGATCGATACTCCTTACCGGTGTGATCAGAAGCTGAAGCCTAATTCAGGAAAAAAAAGTCAGACAGTTTGGAGTATTCGAGCGTCATCGGGAGCTTGATGTATGCTACGAATGCCACCAGGCTTGACATAGCTTTTGTTGTAGGCATGTTGAGTCGGTTCACGAGCAATCCAGGTGTTGATCATTGGAAAGTTGTGAAGAGAATCATGAGATATCTCAAGAGGACTCAGAGGTTTGCTCTATGCTACAGTGGTTACCCAGCAGTGGTAGAAGGCTTCACTGATGCCAGTTGGTGCTTAGAAGAAGAGAGCGAGAGGTTCACTGGAGAATATGTCTTCTCCATGGAAGGTGCTGCTATATCGTGGAAGTCGAAGAAGCAGACCATGCTCTCGCACTCATTAATAGAGTTTGAGTTCTTTGCATTGTTTGCTGCAGCAGATGAAGCAGAATGGCATCAGGAGCGCATGCTTGATCTTCCAGTGATTGGTGCGCAGATTCTTGTCATTCCGATATATTGCGACAACCAGGCAGCTGTAGCAGTGGTATCGAATGATCTCTTCAATGGCAAGAAGAGGACTGTGCGGCTACCGCACATGCCACTGAATGATCGCATCAAAGGAGGCATCATTGCAGTAGTTGATGTTCGGAATCAGGAGAATTTGGCAGATCCATTCACAAAGGGACTCAAGCGCCAGCTGGTTGAGGACATAGCAAAGAAGATGGGCTTGAAGGAACTCTGATATTATGTTTGTATAATCCTACTATTAAGTTTTATGCTATTAGTTCAAAGAGAAATCTACTATGCATCTAGCTTTTGGTTCAAGGAAGGACTACTAATTGGAGATTATCAGGTACGGTGGTTAGTCCTTCGGGATATTGTTGGGATATTATCCCTCCATTGTAGTCTACTAATAGTTCTTATAACAGAACTTGTCCTGTGAGAGGTTGGCTAGTAGTCTTAATGAGTTTTCAGGCATCGTGGATGTCTGGTGTGTTTGACAGAAAGTACGGGTAGCTCAGCACTACAAAGGAGCTAAGTACTCCATGCTACAGTGGAGTGACACCACCATGAGGTACCTTGACAAGGGTAAAGCCTCGGCTTCGGGTCAAGTCACAGCGGCGTAGCACCGCATATAAGCAGGTAGCCTAATGCTGAAAAAATGGAGAGTTGTAGGCAGCACTACAAAGAGGTTGGGTCCCCATGCTACAGTGGTGTGACACCACGATGAGGTACCAAGTAGGGTAAAGCCTCGGCTTCAAGCCATGTCATAGTGGAGTAGCATCGCATAGAAGCGCAAGGCTTCATGCTGAGTAGTTTAGCACTACAAAGAGGCCTGTGACCTCACGCTACAGTGGTATGACACCACAAGAGGTAGAACATTGGCTTTGTGCCATGTCATAGCGGCGTAGCACCGCAAGGAAGCGCAATGTTTCATGCTAAAACTCTTTACAATGTTTACATAAAGAACTCACCTAAGTGTATGAATAGAGATGTGGGCCGTCTCTTGAGGGTAAACTTGTGGACATCCAAGATACATACACCGAGACCAGGTCAGCACAGGTTCTTTAACATGCGACCGGAGGCGCAGCTGATGTCATGATGTGAGTGGGAAGAATGACAGCTATGGTGCAGAATTCAAGGTTCAGTCCATTCTTGTATCGTACTGTTGTTTGACCCATGCGGAAAGATTCAAGTCGAAGCGACATCTCTCCTAATGCATGATGTCAATCACTATGTGGAATGCTCAACCATATATTGAGATATATGTAGGAGATTGTTGGTGTTTTCTACTTTCCTTTGGAAATTTTTAGTCCCACATTGGAAAACCACCAAAGTATATACCTCAATATAGCTATGCTTGTGTTGGAGTATGCACATGGGGTGTGGTGGCCCATGTTGGTTGATTTTCCTAGAGGGTTAAGTATAAATCACAAAGAACAAATCTATGTTTTGTCACCACCATTAGGTTCCATAGGAGCTAAGTCCCGTAGGGGCTTAGCGACTCGGACGAAGGGCGTTTTGAAGGCGCACTTTGCACTTAGCACGACAACATCATCGTATGGCGCTCGTGCGCTCCTTTTATGCGCGAGTTGCATGCATGGTTGCTTGCTAAGGCGCTAGGCGTCATGGCATCTATGCGTCTCGGCGCTATGCGTCTAGGCAGCTATGCGTCTCAGCGCTATTCGTCAGGTGCTATGCGTCAGGTGATATGCATCAGGTGCTATGCATCTAGAGCTATCGTCTGGTGCTATGCGTCTATGCTATGCGGCTGGTGCTATGCATTTATGCGTCTAAACGCTAGACGCATATGCGTGGTTGCTTTCGGCGTTGTCAGTGTGTGGCGAGGGCGACGCTATCGGCATGAGACACGCTGCTGTGTGGGCGGGTGTGTCGGTGGCTTATACCCGAATTTGGTAGAATTTGGTTGGCCGGCACATATGGACGCATAAGCATTCTTATGCGTCCATAGGTGCCAGCCTGCTCTATATATAGAGCACCACTCTTCAGAGTTGCATACGAGAAGAGAGAAAACCGAGGGCCACAAATCTCATCCAGAGAGTCTATGCGCCTCCAGCAGCAGCAACAGCCTATGGGCGCATAGGTTTTTTCCTTCCCATTTGGAGTTTCAAAGTCGATCCAAGGGTGAGTTAGAGTGTTCCAGAGGTTCAATCTTGAACTTGCTGGTTCCTGGGAGCAGATCGGGTGTAGGCCGAATCTTGCTTTGAGCAACAGTGACTTGTTCATCCCAGTGAGGAATTTCTCTTTGTGTTTTCTTTTGTTGTTTTTATTCTTCTAATTGTAACGTCTGCGAATGTAAAGAGAAGAACACTTTTCCATTTGTTGATGTATTTTGCATTTTTTTGAAGTCAGTTTGTAGCCGTTATTAGTGCTTCATTTGAGTTGGCTAGAGTGCAGACTTTGTGTCTCGTAAAAACTCTACGCCTCTCTTGGTGTTGGCAAGAGTGCAGGCTGTCTTGCGAAAACTCTTGCCTTGGATCTCTCCTATCCTTAGATCATTTCGGGACTAACAGTAACTTCCTTATTTATAATTGTAGTATTGTATAGTAATTCTTCCTTAAAATAGTTGTAGTATAATTGTATGAATACCCTTTTTGATTAATGAAATATTTGTTCAGCCATTTGCAAATTTGGTATCAGAGCAGAAAGAGTAATTTCTACTACCTTCTTTATTTTCCCTGCCGTAAGCTCAACCCTAGCCACCGCCAAGCCGAACCCATGCATGTCATCTCCTCTCCCCATAACATTGAGTGACTGAATAAATATCGAATGACTGAATAAATATTTCAACCTCGGGAGTATTTATACAATTATACTACAACTATTCTAAGAGAAAAAAAAAACTATACAATTAATATATTGATTCTTGGTATCAATAAGGAAGTTACAACTGCTATATATTGATTCTTGGTATCAAGAAGGAAGTAATAAGTTACAACTACTGTATATAGCTGTGCCTGTGTACTGTTATATACAACAGTACAATTATATACAGCTGTAGTACTGCTGTATATACGAACTGCCAGAAGGACGCATACTTGTATTGGCTCCCAAAAAACACCTTTTTATATCACCCTAGGCAGTCGTAATATGCCAGAATGCCTCCTGGTGATGAAGTCTATTGCAGATGAGTTGGCTCTTACTGACGATCTTTCTATAACAAATTTGATTCTCTATATCATTCATGGTGTTGGTCCAGAATATAAAGAACTCATAGGTGTCAAAGTTAGGACCTATGCAGTTAGTATTTGCGATACAAGATAATATTATGATACTGCATACTATCATTTCATCGGTATATATATATATATATATATATATATATATATATAACTTTTGAATTATTTTGAGCCTTGAAAATTATTTGGGTGTTTCATTTGAACCTGAATGGTCGTCTCTGTGCTGAATTCTTTTTTATTTCGTAATCCACAATTGCAGCTCAGGTACTACAATGAACTGATTAAGGGATCGTGCGACTTTTCAAGTGTTGATGATGGGATACACATCTTCAAGGGAATGATGGATCGGGGGGTTATGCCTGATGTAATTACCTTTTCAATTTTAATGGGATCTTTAGGAAAAGAAGGAAGGGTCTTGGAAGTAAATTCTTTTTTTGGTAAGTTGTTAAGGATGGGGGTTTCAGTGGATATAGGTTGGTATATGGTTTTATTTGAGTTGTATAGGAGGAACAAGATGGTCAGAGATGCAATTGAGATTGCTCAAGCAGTGGATGATAGGTTTATGGGTGAAGAAGAGATTGGTCGAAGGAAGATTTTGGACTTTGTTGGGGATACTGGAGACGGGGTTTTGGGTTATCTGCTTAAGAGTGGTTTCGAAGGTATGTTTTTGGACAGTTCACAAGTACAGAGTGGAAGTAACTGACATTCTTGGAAGGCAGTTGGAGGTTATTTTTCTTTGATGGCCGGGAATCAATGAGAGCTCTCGCAGAGATTTTATGTTCACGGAGCTACTGGTGGTGGATGGTTTTGATAAGTAAGAAAATTGGTAACTGCTATCTGAATGTCCAAGCAACAGTTGAGGATCTCTCTCACTTTGGCGGTAAGTGCTATATGTTTTGCCATGCTTACTGCATTTGTTCTACTTGCAGTGCATATATGCTCTGATATTTTGATTTTATGGTATGAACATTTCATTCTTTGTTCAGTTTTTGCAGGTGAAGTTTGAAAGATTATGAATCCGAAAACCCTTGTGTCATGCTTGCTTGTGGTGGTGTGACCAGGAATCCGCGATTTCCCATCTCAGACATCTCTCGACCAAAATGTAGCTCCTGAAGGAGGGTGGAGGTTGCTAAATGGTTTAGAGTACGAGAGTCAAACCCGTGCTTGATTCAAAAAATTGGCGTCTTTGAATCATTTCCAACAGAAAATGGCATCAAACGCTGAAGGTTGTGCTTGTTCTTTGCGGTACTACATCTTCAATATCCTGAGTTGGTCTTGGCCAATTGCTTTGAACAATGTGAAATTATAATTCAAGGGCATAAGGAAACATGTTTTTTCCAGTGTCGGCCTTAATTTCCTTTTCTGGACTTGATTTTTCTTTTTTTGTTCTAATGTTCAGCCAAATAGTTCACCATAAATTTGAGTACATTCCATAAAGTTCAACAACTTCAAATTTATGGACTCTGTTTTGCATCGAATTATTGGTTAACAAATGCTTAGTTTACACATTTATATCATCATATTCTAGTTGGTACATTATTTTCATCTGCTATCGCATATATCTTGATCATGATACTTTACCATTCAGTGTTAGTCACATTGTCTTCATGCTATCATCTAGTAATACATATATATTGATGATGATGCTTTATTATTCATGACATTACATGTGTATATAGTTTACCTATATTAGTACTCATTTAGTATTTGTATTTTCTCCAATCCTGATTAGATCACATAACATGACAGCTTAGATGTTTCTTATCTTGATCTACAATATTTTCTTAGAGAGAGACCGATGTTTGTGAGCCTACTCCTCAAGACGGAGAAACATATTTTCTTCTTGTTTATGCTTACATACTCTTCTTGTCTTATCTATTAGATTAGTGTTTTATATTTCAGCGGGTTTGTTTTCGAGTAGTGGTATGTTGTTTTGGAGGTTTGATCTTAATTGGTGTGTATTTGAGACTTCTAGGCCCAACTTATGTGTTAGTAATTGTTTCATTAGTTCTATGGATGTGTATTATGATAATTGTGGATGTTTAAGTTGTTCTTGATAGATATGTGATATTTGATGTTATAATCATCTAGTGTATGTGTTGGGAACTCTTAGTAGGAGTATCATAATCTATCTATACTACTATATAGGGGTGAGCATTCGGTTAATTCGGTTCAAATTGAACCGAATAACAGAAAACTGAATTGGACCGAAAATCAAATAAGTATAATCGAAACCGAACCGAAATGACCCTTAACAGAATCAAACCAAACCGAATTAAATCGGTTCAGTTTTCGGTCTATTCGACTTTTTGTTTTATTTGCGCTTTTTTTTGTTTATATATATATAAGCTAAATTTTTTTTTACAATTTTGGTCTGAAACCCAAAACCGAACCGAATGTTTATTCGATTTGATTTTCGGTCCAAAATTGAATAATGCTCAACCCTACTACTATCTATACTATCTATACTACTATGTAATAAGAAAAGTTAAAGCTCCACCGTGAACATTTTGGTTCCAAATATAACCTTACATATCTATACTAACCAAAAGTATTCATTAATTTTAACAAGGACAATTAGGTAATTGTGAGAATTGAAAAATATAATAATAAGATTAAAATAAGGGTAAATGACAAAAAATTCCTCGTTAGATATCCGACTTTTGCAAATTAAGACATATTAGTCATTTTTAGCAATCCGTCCCTCCTTAGATTACAAATCCGCTCAATAAGGTCCCTCCAGTCAAAATTAAAAATTTTAATCCTGAAAATGCTCCTGCCCTCCTCTTCCCTCCGGTGGCGGCGACGACCCCCCAGCATCGCCCGACCGCCCCGCCCTCCCCCCGCCGGCCCTGTCCCCCCTGCCCTCCTCCCTCTCGACCCCCCCTGCCCTCCCCCCGCCGGCCCTCCCCCCGGCGGCGAGCCCCCAGCCCCGCCCTACCCCCTGCCCTCCCCCAGGCGGCGAGCCCCCAGCCTCGCCCGACCCCCCCTGCCCTCCCCCCGCCGGCCCTGCCCCCCTGCCCTCCTCCCGCCTGACCCCCCCCGTCCTCCCCCCGCCGGCCCTGCCCCCCTGCCCTCCTCCCGCCCGACCCCCCTGCCCTCCCCCCGCCGGCCCTGCCTCCCTGCCCTCCTCCTGCCCGACCCCCCTGCCCTCCCCTCGCCGGCCCTCCCCTCGGCTGCGAGCCCCCAACCCCGTCCGTCCCCCACGAGTCTGTAGAACCCTAGAGGGGGGTGAATAGGGAAATAAAAAATAATTAGAGCACAAGAAGCAATATATGACAAATAAAAGGAAAGAGTAAGAAGATCAAACACAATTAGATGTATCATGGTATCCTCGCTTGAGGCAATCCAGTCCCGGAACTCTCTCCGGCTTAAATCCACTATTTAATCAAAATAGTACACACGAGTTTGGATCCGAAGAACTCGCCAACTTCAACACGAGTTTGGATCCGAAGACTCGCCAACTTCAACACACGAGTTTTCTTACGAAGGCTCGCCAACTTCAAACAAATGAGAAGAGAACTTGTTGATCTTCTAACACGTGAAGATCGAAAATTACAACTCTTAAATACTCTAGCACTTTAGGAGAGGAAGACAATTAAAAGCTTGGTAGAGTATTAATGGTGGAGCTCTTGGTTGTTTGAAAAATTTATGACAAGAGTTGGTGAAAGCTTCAAGAAAGAGAAGACTTTCATTTATAGAGAAACCAAGAGTAGGTGGCATTTAACGCTCCTGAATACAGCCTGACCGGCATACCGTCGGTATGCACCGGCATACCGTCGGTATACCGGTCAACCAGTAACGGTCATATTAATATCCGTTGGGAGCATTTAATGCTGCCATTAATGCTAGTCAAAGCAATTCAAAAATTAAATATTTGTTACCCGGTATACCGTCGGTATACCGACGTTTTATCACAGAACGTTTTTGAGGCAAACAAAACGGTATACCGTCGGTATGCCGGAGCATGCCGTCGGTATGCCGACGTTTGTCACAGAACGTTTTGTGGTTGTCACTCTCACTTTTCCAAGTTAGGAGTAAAATGATAATTTTTCATTTTATAATATTTTTGGGAATTTTTATTTCATGAATATTAATATTTAATTATTATAGGAGTCGGGTTCGAATTTCATCGCAATCCGACTTAATTCGGGACCCTGGAGAATTTCGACTTGAGTTGTGATTAGCATGTTAATTAGCCATGGCCCACCCAAACTTAACTTTTAGGTTTAGGAGTTTGGACTAATCTCACATGAGTATTTAAGCTTAATTATGATTTTTATTTAATTTTAGCTAACCCACAAAACCAAATTTGGACTTAACTTAGCATAGAAGTTAAGGGAGGGGCAAACTTGTAATTTCAAGTGCCCCAACCCTTCCCTTTATGGCCAGCCACCCCCTCCCCATTTATTTCTTCTTCTCCACTTCAAAATATCACAATTTTCTTCTTCTTCTTCTTCTCCAAGCTTTTCTCAAAAGTTAGAATAGGTTTTCCCTAGAAATCATCTCTAAATAATTCCTTTTTCTCCAATATTCTTCCATAGAACTCTTCCTCTATCCCAAGTAGTGATTCTCCAAGCTTTTGGGAGCAAGAAGTGAAGTGGGTGTGTCCTAAACTGTGAAACCCAGAATGTTGAATTATTTAATTGTTGATTTGTAGTGTAAATTTTGGTTTATTAATATTAATATTATTATTACTATTATTATTATTATTATATAATTATTATTTAGTTGGTTTTAGGAAAAATATTATTTTAAAATATTACCGTTGATTTTTGATTGCGTCCCTGCCTTGAACCCGAGTCCGAACTCGAACCAGACCCGGTTTTCCGAAACCCAATTCCTTTCCGAACTGACCCCTTTTATCTTTTAAAAAATCATGGTAATTTATTATTGTTTATTAAAAAATTTTTTTTATAAAAACTCTTGGCCTGGTCTTCCCATGACCAGGCCATTCACGCACCCATTCTTTTGATCACACAAATTACTCTCCTCCACATATTTCTTTACACCACACTCTTATAACACCCACTCCACCACACCACTCACGAATTCAATTATCACCAGCATCCCACCAACACTCTTCTATCCCTTTCATTTCTTTCCTTCCTCTCAAAAGGAAAACCCACTTCAATTCTCCCCGAGCACCCTCTCGGCCTAGGCCCCAACGCCGACACCCGAGCCCTCTCCCGTCGGCCTCCAACAGCCCAAGCCCGCGGCTGCCCTCCCCTGCCGGCGCCACCCCGCGGCCCTCCGCCCGCCGCCGTCGTTTCCCGACCATCGCGCCCCTCCGCGCGCGCCCTAGCGCCGTCCGCGGGCTCGCCCACCCCGGCAGCGAGTTTCCCGGCCCGATCGGGACCCGCGCCCCGTGCCCTAGGCCCGCCGGACCCCGAGCTCCGGCGATCCGCCCTGGCCGACCCCCTTGCGCGTGTGACCGGCCCGTCCAGCTGCTGTCCAGAGTTTCCCTGTCCCCGGCGAGCTTCTGTGCGCGACCCGTTGTCCGATCCCGAGCTTCGGTTAAGTTTACGCAGCCGTACCCCGGCGAGGCGTGTCCCGAGTCCGAGGCAACCCTTCGGATTCCGTCGATTTGGGTAATTTCTGGATAATCACAGTAGTTCGTCCCTCCCAACGTGTTTGTGATGATTAATTGGTCCTCAAATTCTCTTCGGGAATTCGATTTTCTGTTACGTTATGGTTTCCGGGAATTTCGGAACCATTCTTGACATTTGTGTTCTGTGGTTTTTTAGTTGCTGTTGATTTCGGGTTTTCCCGAGAACTCTTCGGAAAGAGTTCTGATGGTTTGGGATTATTTCGGGATTTTTGAATTTTCTTCGGAAACATTCTGGATTAGTATTCGGGATTTTCGATTTATTTCGGGTTTTCCGAATTCATCTCGGGAACGTATTCTCGGTATATAAAGTTATATATATTTGGTTTCACTGGTTTGGGATTTATATTGGATGTTATGGCACACTTCCCAGTTTTGGGTTGACCGAAAATAGAGGAAGTGCTGCCGGATTTTTCTATAAAATTTAATTATATAATTTTAAAATGGTTTTTCGGAAAAGAATATTATTTTGGATTTCTGGGCGACGACCGTATTGGTCAATGGGCCTTGGCTAAGTGCAAACGAAACCGGTTTCGCCCGGACGTTGAGGCATTAGCCTATATGACGATTGGACCAATATCTGAGACTTACTATTAAATTTATTTAATTTATTACTCTTATTTTGTAATTAAATTGTAGGATAATTTTAGAACTAACAAATGTTTCTTCTTATTTTAATTTTTGTAAAATAATTTGTAAGGGCATAAGCCCAGCTTTTCTATTTTTCTCTGTGGCCTGTAATTATTGTAGCGTAGTTTTCTTTCATTTTCTGGTTTTGCTGGTTTTTAGCGTAAACGCGTAGAATTAAAATAAATATTATTTTGATAATGAAAAATTAATGAGGTTTTTCTCACATTAAAATTTACAAGTTTGTAATATTTAAACAAAGATCATATTTTCTCATTAAACAAGAAATTTAGTTTTATATGTATAACTACAAAAAATACAAAGTTTTAACCAATTAAATTGGTAACTACGAGTTTTTCCAAAATAAAAAGTTAAATTGATCTTTCCCTCGTAATTAATTGCAACGCACCCGATAATCGAGATTTTGTTGTGATAGCGTAATCCAAGATTAAAATTGATTAGGACAAAACTTAGAGATTGCAACTAGCATAGTTAGCATGGTAACTCTGGAATCTGAGACAAACTTCTCGAATGTAGGATTTCGAGGACGAGTCTAATTTCCATCTCGAAGTCTTCAACCTTTCAAATCCAGTCAAACCAAGGCAAGTACATTTTGTGTTACTTTACAAATTATTTAGTAATCGTTTTAATGCAAGTTTAAACCACGATGCAACACGGAACTCTCTCTGAGAGCACTGACTGTAACTACTGTAACTACTGTAACTGTTTGGGGACTGGGGGAGTAGTGTAATGAGTATGACCACATCCAAAGTAATAATTTAGAACTGTATTAGCTTACCCCTCATACACACGGGGATAAGCCATATCATTCACTGTACAACCCAAGCCGGTCATATTCATTGCCTATTCACATCACAATGTTTCAACTGCTGGAGAACTGTTTATTTTAAATTGTTTAAAAGTGCATGATTCTATTATTATTTCAATTGTCAAATTAGCATGAATTGTACTTTGCTCACTCCTGACTGGAGACCCAACATTTTTAGGTAACACTGATGAGGCTTTGTTCCACGATATTTCCCGAGGTCCCAACTAGAGGACAATGATTTCGAGACTGATGAGCTGTTTGCCTAGAGTTTTTTTTCTTCATGATGTATGTAGAAAATGGATTTAAGTTGTATCTTTCATTTCATTGTAAAAGTTTTTAAATTCGGAATAATAAATTGTGGCAATTATTGTATTGTTGATATTACCTGCAAATGGATACAGCTTACTGTCGTCGTCTCAACAACGGTGCAGGCTGGGCATGATCCGATTCGACCCAAGTAATTGGGACCGGGTCGTGACATAAACAATTCGTTGTGTCGAAGCCGTGTCGGAGGACTTTCAAATCGGGAATCCATCTCCCAATAGGTACAACCTATTCTCAAACTTATTCTTTTCATCATATAATTTAGATTGGACCCCGTAGGATTGATCCCCGTGTTCGTGTCCCTATTCGTATCAAGTTTGAGTCCGTTTGGAGTGTCCTATGAGAAGTTAGGATTTGTGGTTGTGTCCTTGAGTTTTCCCCAAATTTGGACACTTCTAGAATATTAGAATTTGCATTTAAATGGTTATGCACTCTGAAATTCATATTTATTTAGTGTGTGTGCGAGTGTGTTCATATATATATATGTGTGTGTGTGTCCATGTGTGGGAGTGTGTGTGTCTATATATATATAGATACATATATATATGTGTGTGTGTCTATAAAAAAAAAAAAAAAATATATATATATATATATATATATATATATATATATATATATATATATATATATATGTATTTGTGTATGTAGATATGTATGTGTGAGTGTGTGTATCTACATATATAAAGAGGGGAAAATGGAATGAGATTTATATAAGTGAGTGTTTATATATATATTAGAGAGTTAGAGAGGGAGAATTATAGAAGAGATATAAAGAGAATTAGAGAGGGATTAGAGGAGGAAAATAGAGGGAATGAGAGGGTGAGAAGAGAGCAGAAAGGGAGAGCACCCACAGCAGCAAGGGGGCTGCTCCCCCCCCCCCCCTAAATCAGCCACAGCAGCAGCAAAAACTGCAGCAGCAGCACAACAACATTAGCAGCAGCACAGCAGCAGTAGGACCCCCCTTTAAGCCCCCATTTGCCCCATTAAACCCCCACTTATATATATATATATATATATATATATATATATATATATATATATATATATATATATATATATATATACTCCTATTTAACCCTCTAAATAGCCCCCTAAATTAGTCCTAAGAGAGTGTGAAAAGAGAGAGTTTGAATGAGTGAATGAGTGAGTGAAATGTTTAGTTAGGATTTTGGTAAAGGGGTGAATTTGAGTTACGTGACTCGGAACGCGTCGAAACTTGGAGGGGACCTAGCTAATGTGAAATAGAGTTTGCGGGTAGGCTCCTAGGTGGAAATCGGGGTTGCGTGCGGGATTAGGAGAATGGTATCGCACCGTACCATTGTGTATCTTGAAATATTCAAGATAACGGGTAAACGGGCGATACGGACCGTAAGATGGACTGGATGTCCACTTACCCTAGAGAACTTGGTAGGTAATGGTTGTATAGGCTAGTACCCTACTACCCTAGGAAGCGCGGTGTGGAATTCCTAAGGGAAGGCCACTTGGCGTCGAGTTAGAATGGTTTAAGGGTAAGTGTATTAAAGGGGTAATCGGGTAAATTCAAAATACGGGGTTCGGGTATTCGGATTGACTTGAAACTTGGGTGGCTTGTTGGGTACACCCTACAAATGTCATATTTGAACCGATTTTGGCTCGGTTGACCCAGAGTTGACTTTTATCCAAAAGTAACCGTGAGTCAACACTTTGTCTAGATTTGACCAAATCCAAACTAGAGTTGACCAGTTGACCAAAAGTCAACTGTTGGTCAACATTTGACCAATTTGACCTAGGGTTGACCTAGAGTTGACCAGGGTTGACCAGTTGACCAAAAGTCAACTATAGGCCAACTCTTGACCCCGTTTGATTTGCTTTGACTTGTTTTGTCTTGTGATGACTAGTTTAACCTAGGATTGACTTGGTCTGACTTAGATTGACTTGATATAACTTGATTTGACCTAGATTGACTTGACAGGACTTAGTGTGACTCAGTGAGACCTAGTTTGAGCTAGATTTTATATCATTCATTGTGAATCATTCTTAACTTTGTTAAACCTAAATTAACATGCGATATCTCATCTTTAGGTATCTGATTTCCACTCTGAGCATTGATATACCCTACAGCTCAGGACAGCAGGCGAGTACATTCACTGATAGTTTTTATTATCTTGATATCTGCTATATCCAATTCAGTTGTAGTGTCTTACTCGATTCCAGTCACAATAGTTTACGGACTAGTATACGTTGGATCATGACATGAGATGTTGTTCCTGAATTTTCTTGGTATATATGTACATTTCCTGTCTTGTTCCCTATACTTGTATAGACACCGATTCCTGAGAGGGAGTAGCTATCCTCTTAGGGAATCCCGTGTCATTACGTGTCATGTCCAGGTCCATTATACTACTCGGGGATGGGGAATTATTAGGGGTTACGTGATCAAAGCCCCATGTCACTATTTTGCTTGCGCCACTCTCACCTCACGTAGGGTGTAGCAGATACCTCCATGTCCATGTTATCCAGGTTGGCCGGCATGACTTTCCGTTGAGGTCACCGCGGATTGTCGGGCCAAGTGGATAACCCTACCATGTTTCCCTTGCCGATCACATAACGCTCTAATAATTTAAGGCACATTTTATATTTACTTATCTTATCATATATCCTGTTCTGTTCTACATTTAGTACTTTCTCACCATGTTATGATATTCAGTTACTCACATGTTCTACATGCCTTTATATTGTACCTTGATTGGAGACTAAGTTCTGCTCGAGAGAAGGGTTACAACCCCGGTCCTTGTTTGGTTTAAGGGTTGTAGCTCAGCTTCCGAACGGTTCCCAAGTCTTCATATATCTTTGTCTTGTAGTTCATTATACTGTCTCTTATAGAATTTGTCAATTCACATGGAACTGCTGTTAGTGCTTGTACTTGCTCATTTTCCTGACAGGATACCGTTATGATATATTACAGATGACTCTGAGGCAGACTGCTCGACCTATTATGGGCTCGAGTCAGATGGAGTAGTCCAGGACCGTGGCCTTATAGTAGAGCCACTAGATTTTGTACTCCCGGAGTAGTGTAGCTTAGTTGGGTTGCCTGGACTGCGATCCAGCTAGTTTTATCAGACTGTAGCTTCTATGTTATATTTTGAGACCCTGGGATGATGTATATATATCTGGGCTTGTGTTGGATCTTGGACTTTTTCCCTTTTCATCTATCATATGTTTCCTTCTGTGCTATCTACCTTAGTTTTATTTTGTGATTGAGACTGTATTGATATGTCACCTCCACTCGGAGTGTATATACTGTACAGGTGCCTTTATACTGTTAGTCGTAGCATTTACAGACCTTATATACAGCGTTCTACCGTCGATACTACGGTGTAGGCTGGACGTACCCACTTCTCGTGCCCCTAATCAGGGTGCGGGTCGTGACACGTTTTTGTGGTAGCCCATGCAGGTCTGGTCTCGCAATTAGTGCGATCTCGTAATGGTGCTCGACTTAGAGTACTAATTACGAGCCTGCGATTAGGACGTAGGACCTAGGATATGATAGGAGTTTTTCAATCACACCTAGGAAAATTTTCGATCTTTTGATTATCATGATTACTCTCCTTGTATTAAATGAACTGTCCTTCCTTGATAATATCTTCTCATGTGCCATATTGATCTCCTTGTTTCAATTCGTCTCCAGGATGATGAAGACGCACCCGCAGGCCACTGGATCGAGTAGCTTGTCCGAGAGATCTGACCAGGCTGAGGAGGAGGTTCACGAGACTGCCCCCAGTGATTCCACTATCCCGGAGGCCCTGGCAGTTGCACAGGGAGGTCTACCACCTCCACCCCAGAGGGTTTCGGTCGCCGTTCCAGAGATATTGCCGCCACCACCTCCGATACTGACGGATACACACCACATGTTCCTTCTCCTTCAGCAGATGATGGAGACACAGCGAGCCCAGACAGAGGCGTCGCAAGCGCCAGACGGAGGCATCACACCGTCAGATTGAGATGCTGAGGCAGAGCATGGAGAACTCGTATTAGCTTGTACTGGCAGCCGTAGAGAGAGTGGCACCGGGTACAGTGCAGGGCCCTACTGGGCAGCAGCCGTACCAGCAGCAGTCCAGGCCAGGGATAGTATTAGACTTTAGGAAGATGAGCTCCAGGGACTTCACGGGCACGGAGGGCATCCTTTATGCAGACGACTGGCTAGAGGACGTGCAGCGGAGTATGGAGCTAGCAGAGCTTCCTAGAGGACTTTGGGTTTCAGTCGCAGCCAGCCGATTCTTCGACATCGCGCTGACATGGTACCGCACGGATCCTCGTACGTCATTGAGAGGGTTATCATGGAAGGACTTCCGGAGGCTCTTCAAGGAGAAGTTCTTTCCGGACGTGGCTCTTACAGCATTAGAGGGCTAGTTCGTGGGTCTAGTGCAGGGGAACTCGTCGGTGGACGAGTATGCAGCAGAGTTCTTCCGCCATAGCAGGTTCGCTCCCGATATGATCCAGGATGAGGGGAAGAAGGCTCGTAAGTTCCGTAGGGGATTATTCATGCAGTGCGGGCGCCGTGACGCAACGTTCGATCAGATATTGATGGACGCACAGATTGCAGAGGAGGACTTCGTCCTCAAGCCAAAGAGGAGAGGCGATACCATGGGGGCGAGTTCCAGTACGGGACCAGCCAAGCGCCCCCACTTTTAGTCTCAGCAGAGGCCATTTCAGCAGCAGCCTCTGTTACAGATTCAGCAGGCACCAGCGCGTGCCCAGCAGCATCAGGGACAGGGCCAGAGATCGGCTACCCCGTACGGCTTCTGCAGAAAGCCGAGGCACACTAGAGAGGCTTGTTGGAAGAGGTTGGGCGTCTGTCTATACTGTGGGGTGCCTGACCACCAGCTGAGGGATTGCCACGCTAGTGGAATCCGAAGAGACCAGGATAGAGTGCAGCAGGCTAGAAGAGGCCAGCAAGGGCGTGCTTTTGCCATGACAGTTGAGCCCACTCAGGCAGTAGCAGAGCAGATAGCAGGTTCCGATATTTCGAATCTCCTTCCCGCGTTTGTCTTCTTATAAACTGTCTTGAACTTCGATTCTATCTGTTCTTTGATCGTTGGATGAAAATTTGTTCTTGTGATGTGATTCTCTTCTAAAATAAGTCGTATGGGCTAGGTCGTCTCGATTATGAGATTTTAGAATACTCTAGGGTCATACTAGCAGGCATAGTGAGGACATATAGTCGGGTTATGGTCGTATTTTTCGGGTGTGGGAATTTAAGGTTTTCGTTGCCAAGCATGCGGCAATGCAAAAATTTTAAATACCATAATTCTAGATGTATGTACCATAGTTGAGGACTCTGTGATTATCGTAGCCTTGCTCACTGGCATGACGGAGATTCTGAGTATCATGATGATTGGACAGACGCATACGATTATCGATTTGCATAATTTTTTTGTTTACTTGTTTTAATTTTGAGGATGATTCTTTTAAGGTGGATAGACTTATAGCACCCAGTTTCTATTTGAGAGTAATTTTAAATTTTATAATTTTAGTCATTTAATTCATGCTTTGATTTTTGAGATTTTAATCATTTTAAATTTTAAGCCATGACTTGTGATTTTGATATTTTACTATTGTTTGGTTTTAATTTCGAGGACGAAATTTTTTTAAGGTGGATAGACTTGTCACCCTCACTTTTCCAAGTTAGGGGTAAAATGGTAATTTTCCAATTTATAATATTTTTGGGAATTTTTATTTCATGAATATTAATATTTAATTATTATAGGAGTCGGGTTCGAATTTTATCGCATTCCGACTTAATTCGGGACCCCGGAGAATTTCGACTTGAGTTGTGATTAGCATGTTAATTAGCCATGGCCCACCCAAACTTAACTTTTAGGTTTAGGAGTTTGGACTAATCCCACATGAGTATTTAAGCTTAATTATAATTTTTATTTAATTTTAGCTAACCCACAAAACCAAATTTGGACTTAACTTAGCATAGAAGTTAAGGGAGGGGCAAACTTGTAATTTCAAGTGCCCCAACCCTTCCCTTTATGGCTAGCCACCCCCTCCCCATTTATTTCTTCTTCTCCACTTCAAAATATCACAATTTTCTTCTTCTTCTTCTCCAAGCTTTTCTCAAAAGTTAGAATAGGTTTTCCCTAAAAATCATCTCTAAATAATTCCTTTTTCTCCAATATTTTTCCATAGAACTCTTCCTCTATCCCAAGTAGTGATTCTCCAAGCTTTGGGAGCAAGAAGTGAAGTGGGTGTGTCCTAAACAATTCGTTGTGTCGGAGCCGTGTCGGAGGACTTTCGAATCGGAAATCCATCTCCCAATAGGTACAACCTATTCTCAAACTTATTCTTTTCATCATGTAATTTAGATTGGACACCGTAGGATTGATCCCCGTGTTCGTGTCCCTATTCGTGTCAAGTTTGAGTCCGTTTGGAGTGTCCAAGGAGAAGTTAGGATTTGTGGTTGTGTCCTTGAGTTTCTCCCAAATTTGGACACTTCTAGAATATTAGAATTTGCATTTAAATGGTTAGGCACTCTTAAATTCATATTTATTTAGTGTGTGTGCGAGTGTGTTCATATATATATGTGTGTGTGTGTGTGTGTCCATGTGTGGGAGTGTGTGTGTCTATATATATATATATATATATATATATATATATATATATATATATATATATATATATATATATATATATATATATATATATATATATGAGGAAGGTCGATAGGCAACCCCGCACTTTTTGTATCCCCATGCATCCCCATGTTCACATCTGTTAGATGTGCTTTAAGTCATCAAATCTTAACCATTGGTAAATCAACGATTAGGATTAGATGACTTAAAGCACCATCCAATGGTGTAAATAGGGGGGATGCTTGGGGATACAAAAAGTGCGGGGATGCCTATCCTTCATCTCTCTCTCTCTCTCTCTCTCTCTCTCTCTCTATATATATATATATATATATATATATATATATATATATATATATATATATATGTGTGTGTGTGTGTGTGTGTGTGTGTGTGTGTATGTGTGTGTGTGTGTGTATGTGTGTATGTAGATATGTATGTGTGAGTGTGTGTGTGTGTGTGTGTGTGTGTGTGTGTAGATATGTATGTGTGAGTGTGTGTATCTACATATATAAAGAGGGGAAAATGGAATGAGATTTATGTAAGTGAGTGTTTATATATATATTAGAGAGTTAGAGAGGGAGAATTATAGAAGAGATATAGAGAGAATTAGAGAGGGATTAGAGGAGGAAAATAGAGGGAATGAGAGGGTGAGAAGAGAGGAGAAAGGGAGAGCACCCAGGGCAGCAAGGGGGCTGCTGCCCCCCCTAAATCAGCCACAGCAGCAGCAAAAACTGCAGCAGCGGCACAGCAACATTAGCAGCAGCACAGCAGCAGTAGGACCCCCCCCTTTAGGCCCCCATTTGCCCCATTAAACCCCCACTTATATATATATATATATATATATATATATATATATACTCTATATATATACTCTATATATACTCCTATTTAACCCTCTAAATAGCCCCCTAAATTAGTCCTAAGAGAGTGTGAAAAGAGAGAGTTTGAATGAGTGAATGAGTGAGTGAAATGTTTAGTTAGGATTTTGGTGAAGGGGTGAATTTGAGTTCCGTGATTCGGAACGCGTCGAAACTTGGAGGGGACCTAGCTAATGTGAAATAGAGTTTGCGGGTAGGCTCCTAGGGGGAAATCGGGATTGCGTGTGGGATTAGGAGAATGGTATCGCACCGTACCATTGTGTATCTTGAAATATTCAAGATAACGGGTAAACGGGCGATACGGACCGTAAGATGGACTGGATGTCCACTTACCCTAGAGAACTTGGAAGGTAATGGTTGTATAGACTAGTACCCTAATACCCTAGGAAGCCCGGAGTGGAATTCCTAAGGGAAGGCCACTTGGCGTCGAGTTAGAATGGTTTAAGGGTAAGTGTATTAAAGGGGTAATCGGGTAAATTCAAAATACGGGGTTCGGGTATTCGGATTGACTTGAAACTTGGGTAGCTCGTTGGGTACACCCTACAAATATCATATTTGAACCGATTTTGGCTCGGTTGACCCAGAGTTGACTTTTTACCCAAAAGTCAACCGTGAGTCAACACTTTGTCTAGATTTGACCAAATCCGAACTAGAGTTGACCAGTTGACCAAAAGTCAACTGTTGGTCAACATTTGACCACTTTGACCTAAGGTTGACCTAGAGTTGACCAGAGTTGACCAAGGTTGACCAGTTGACCAAAAGTCAACTATAGGCCAACTCTTGACCCCGTTTGATTTGCTTTGACTTGTTTTGTCTTGCGATGACTAGTTTGACCTAGGGTTGACTTGGTCTGACTTAGATTGACTTGATATTACTTGATTTGACCTAGATTGACTTGACAGGACTTAGTGTGACTCAGTGAGACCTAGTTTGACCTAGATTTCATATCATTCATTGTGAATCATTCTTAACTTTGTTAAACCTAAATTAACATGCGATATCTCATCTTTAGGTCTCTGATTTCCACTCTGAGCATTGATACACCCTACAGCTCAGGACAGCAGGCGAGTACATTCACTGATAGTTTTCATTATCTTGATATCTGCTATATCCGATTCAGTTGTGTAGAAGCATGGAATTTCACAACCAGAAAGACCATGCGCCAGACATTACATGCGCCAGAACTCAAACAGCAAAGTCAATAGCCAATAGACATTTGAAGAAGGACTTTTCATTTATATATAAAAGTCTATTACATGTCTAGAAAAGGTTGTACAAAGGAGAATTTCTACAAAGGAAAGATCCTAAGTCTACAGCCAGCGGCCACCATGCGCCTTCAGATAGGCGCAGCAGTCACCATGCGCCTCCAGATAGGCGCAGCAGTCACCATGCGCTGCCAGTTAAGCGCAAGCAGATACCATGCGCCTCCAACCAGGCACATCCCACCATCTCTTCAGCAGCTCAGTTATGTGCATCCAGCTCAGTTATGTGCATCCCTTCAGCAGCCCAGTTATGTGCCGCTCTTCTAGCCAGGCTCACCTCATAAGTGCTTCGATTACACAAAGCATTTAACCCTCTGGCTGGAACCAAGGAAGAGAAGAGCACCGCAAATCTGTGGCCAGGGGAGGCTTCGAAAGAGCCTCCAAAGGCCAGGAAGACCGTGATCGAAATACGGCTAAAGGAGCAGCTTTCAGAGTGGGCGACACCCACTTTGAAGGAAGAGAGAGCCTAGCACCGCCATTCCGATCTACGGCTCTTCCGGAACAACGGAGACGAGGCCCGAGCATCCCTATCTTTGGATGCAACAGGCACCTTCCGCCTGCCTCAGAAGCCCTCGACTTCGTCTTTTGGATGTAACAGTCACCTTCAGGAGCATTAACGACGACATGGCGTCTCATCTTCACCCTCGGGAGCACTTCGTCAACAGAATGCACCCGAGAACCCGAGTTCATATTGGAAAGACGTGAGGGAATGAGAGGTCAACCTTCTCTCCATGCCACTATTTATAGGCCGGGCAGATCAAACCCATGCGCCAAGTGGATGGCTCTCCGAATTCCGTGCAATGAACTCACATTAAATGGATGAACCAGACGCCTCGACTTCAGCCAAACGGCTATTAAAAGCACTCGAGAAGCGAAACAGCCGCATCATCAAAGACGTGTCGGATGCGCCGGCTGGACAGCGCATCACATCTCTTCAAACATCAAACAGATGCGCCCTGTACCGAGCGCATCACAGGGGATGCGCCCCCATACGTCCCCATACGCCTAGTGGAACGTCAACCGACGCGCCCACTCAGCTGTCCATCGAATGTCACCAACATTAAATGCTGAACTGACAGAGTTGGCAGCACGCCTTCCCAAGTCTGAACGGCTGACAGCTTTTGCAGAAAACGAAGCATCCACAACGTCAGCATCATCATGACTCTATCCCGACGGCTACTGCCACGTGGCCACTCGACCACCCGCATGCGCCTCCGCGGCCATGCGCCCAAACCTGCATGCGCCTCAAAAGCCATGCGCCTCAGACCCTTCACTAATCCCTAAAGACAAAAGAAGAGTCTCCAGTTGAAGCTTTGCATGCGCCTCAAAAGCCATGCGCCCCAGACTGATCTCTGATCCCGAAAAACAGAAGGAAAGTCGCTCGCATGCGCCTCAAAAGCCATGCGCCCAGAACGGCTCGTGACTCCTAAAGGTCATGAGCCGAAATCTCATCATGCGCCCAATCCAAGGCGCATCCCACCAAATCATCCCCCCCACCAAATCAGAGATCTCCGAGCCATGGGTCGACGACACGTGTCCTTTGACTCAACTCATCCAAGATCTCAGCAACAGAAAGATCTTCTCCTCTGCTACGTGCCGGCTCACAACAGCAGTATGAAGAATTCAACCCCGCGAGTAGGGCGTATCATCCATGCACCTTCATCAGCAATCTCCACGTGGCGTCCCCACGCACCGGCGCATCCTACATTTGTGCGCATGAGCAGTCAACCTGCCCTGCTATAAATGAAGGGACCATTTCCTTCCTACACACACAGGGAGAGAGAGAGACATATACAAACAATCCAGACAGATATCACCAAAGAGACAGATACAGACACTCAACGTCTTTCTCCTCTTAGCCAGCTCCAGCACCCAGAGCAATCTACACCTTCAGAAGACCGATAACCGTCGTCAGCCCGTCAACGGAGTCAACGTATTACCACTCGCTCCATTGGCACTTAGGACCCAGATTAAACAAAAGTGTACTCCTAGGACTACATCTAAGTCCTATATTGTAACACTGTTCTGTTAGTATTAAGATTTGTAATCAAACAATTTTAATGGCAAACAAGCTGGCGACTCTGCTGGGGACTTCTTTCTCCTCTTCCGAGAAAGTCGTGTCACAGGCCGACGACGTAAAGGTGGGCTCCTCCCACAGACTGGTTGTGCGCCTCAATCAACAGGCGTATGAGGAGTTTATTTCTGAAGAAAGCGCGAGTCCTTCGAAGCGGCTGCCGAAGCCGAAGAAGACCCGCCGTGTCTGGGTGCGTAAGGTCGACGCCTCGGGCACCACCACTGAAAGGGATGCGCCAATCCAGCCCTCCCTTCCTGCTGACGTTCTCAGCAACCAAGGTGCGCCCGCGGATGCAGCGCATCTCTCGGAAAAACATGCGGCTGACCACGTTCCCCAGCCATCTCCCTCTCAGGCGAGAAAGATGCATCGACGGAGCAGGGGCACAGCCAAAGCCCCGCGTATCACCTCTGATGCGCCACAAAAAGTCTCTGTCTTTGACAGACTCACTCGCTGTAATGGCGAGGAGAATTTGGATGCTGAGTACTATGCGCCCCAGCGGGCTAGTACAAAGAAATCCAAGGCGGCACGGGCCATGTGCCACAAGCGTGCTATGCCAGCAGCAGGCCAGAGGCACGTGCTCACAATCACGTGCGCTGCCGATGGCAAGCTGTACAAGGTCGACTCAGGTGCTTCGGTACCAAATACGAGTCGATCTTCAAAGTCCTCATCTCACTTGGGCGCATCTACTGCGTGCATAACCAAGTCGAGTGCGGCAAATTCAGTGGTCTTGAACTCCCGCGCCTCCTCTGGTTGTGCGTTTGAGGTCTGTTCAAGTCACTTCAAATGTTGTTGTTCCCCCACTACTGATCATGATGCCTGCTTGGTATTAGATCAGGGGGCACAGCACTTACCTGTCCGCCCCAGCGTTTGGCCTTGCCATGCGCCTGAAGGGGGTGTGAAGGTAGCACTCTCCTCCAACAACCTGCGTAATGTGATCACTCACAAGCGCCGGTCAGGAGAGTCGACCAACAAGCACAATGAGCCTCCCACGGGGCATACTTGTGCGGTGGTCACTATCAACTGCTGTGGCAAGACGGCAGTACCACCAAGGCAGTCAGTCTTCCAGCGACTGCAGTCATCGACACCCCTCCGACATCGCCTTGGGAAGAAGGTGTCAACAGAAGAGGAGCCAAGAGTTGCTTCATGCAACGTGGTCTCCAACTCCTCATCTCTCCGGAAGGCGATCGGCAATTCCTCGTCCAAAAGCCAATCAAGGAGAACCAAGGCAGCAGTCTCGACCTCTGGGGTGTTCGAAGGTACTCGGTCGAAGAAGAAGTTCTTGGAGGAAGTTGGGGGTAGTCAGACCCTTGTTGAGCTTCCTTCCGAAGACGAAGATGTCCAAAGCACAGCTGCGGCGGATCTTCATCCTCGAGGCGAAGTCAGCCTCCCAGAAGCACCTCGAAACGAGGATGTCCCCCAGGACACAGCTGGAGATAAAGACGAAGAGGCCCTTCAAGACGGAGCTGAGGACAATCAGGCCCTGGCTGATGCGCCCGTCGAGAATGACCTCCAGAATGTGGCTGGGGGGTGGCCAAGGAGAGGTGACTCCCCCACATGAAAGTGAGGCCGAGAGCGAAGCCTCAACCAATCCATCCACTCCTGGCCGTGTCAGGACAGTATACATGGCTGGGGATGATGCCGAGTCTGATGCGCCACCGCAGGACATTGTTCAGCGCATAGACTCATTAGAGGGAGGACTCAAAACCCTCTCCGCCTCTATGCAAGCACTGACTCAAGCAGTGTTTGATATTCGGTCGGCCTTGACCAGAACACCTTCAACCGGTCCCGACCCAGGAGTTAATGGGGAGTCGAGTGTACCCCTTCAACGGGCACCTTCCGACACAGAAGCACCTCGAACGTCAGAACCCTCAAACGCTCCACTCCAGATAGTGCCACCTTTCCTGACTCCTAGCTCCACGGAGGACGTGGTCGAAATGATCAAGGACCTGCGGGAGCGCTTCGAGTCCAAAAACAGGCAAGAGGAGCGCCAGAAGATGGGCATTCCCCGGCCTTATCCCCTCGAGTGGAACAAAGTGGTTTATCCTCCAAAATATAAACCACAAACACTCACACCATACGATGGAAAGGACTCTCTGCGTCGATACCTGACATACTTCCAGTCACAAACGGGGCATCTTCCAAAGGAGGACGCGCTCCTCACCAGCATCTTTGTTGGGGCCCTAAAAGGGGTGGCGTATGACTGGTACTGCAGCCTCCCCGACAATTCTATATCGTCCTTCGACGACTTGACGCGCCTCTTCCTCGATCGCTTCTACGACGGCGGGAAGGAAATGACGATGGCATCTCTCATAGAGATACGCCAGAAGGAGAAAGAAACGGTTCGGGTGTTCATCGAACGCTTCCGACAAGCCTGCTTCAGGCTACCTCCAGGCATGCCAGAACATGCGCTCATCTCCTCTTGCAGCATGAACATGCTGTCCCGCAGTGAAGCTCTGGCTCAACTCTACTCCCCCTCCCGACTGGAGCTCCCTGATCATCGAAGCTGAAGCCGCAGAAAAGAAGGCGGCCAATGCACGTCTTCTGGGTGTCAGCTTTCCCGCCTTTGATGATAAGGAGAAAAGGTCAGCAGCCAACAACTCCGGACGAGAAGCAAAGGGGAAACAGGTATTGACTGTTAATGCCTCGAAGGGCGCATCTGCGCCTACTCAGAAGCCTCTACTGGCACCGAGACCTAAGGAGGTGTATTCATTCAATGACGAAGACACCCTGCAACTCTTCGAAATACTGAAGCAGGGTGACAAGATCAAGCTCCGGCACCTGAAGCGGCCCGATGAAGTTGGGAAAGTGGACAACCCGAGGTACTGTCACTACCATCAGTTTGTCGGACACCCGACCAAGGACTGCTACGTCCTCAAGAATTACATCCAGCGCATGATCAATGCCGATGTAATCTTCGTCGACTATGAAGAGAAGACGGTGTCAGCCAATGTGGTGTCACTTCAGTTCGGCACCTTGCCGCCGACCACCACACAAGATGGCAGTCGTCCCCATCCCTAAGGCGACAATGGAGGTGGTGAACTTGCCACCTACCCGTGACAATGTGAGTGGACTCATCCCACTCACCACATCTCGAGGAGAGGTCCTCTGGGTTCACCCCGACCTCGTCTCCGAGGTAACTCAACCGGAGGTACGCTCTACCTCCAAATCAAAAGGCAGGAAGATCAAGTCTTGCCGTACGGTCTCTTCTTCAACAGAAGAGGCACTTCTAGTGCAGACGCATGCACAACAGAACGCTCAGCCCGGCGAAGCTGCCGCCGATGTGGTGCCTCCTGGCACAATTCCTGAGGAGGGCTTGTCTAAACCCTCAGCAGCCAATAAGCAGAAGCAGGTGGAGGCTCGTTTCGACAGACCTCTATGGAAGGAGAATGCTTCGGGGCTAGCCAACCCCCACAACTTTGACATTCTGGCACAACTGGCCAGTACTCCTGCGCGCTTGTCTTTGTTTGAGCTCCTGCGTCTTTCCAAAGACTCCCGAGAGGCTCTCTGCGAAGCTCTCAAGGACGCTGAATCCTTTCTCAGTCAGGTCAAGCAGCCTGAAGATCTTCCAACTACTTGTGCGCACTGTCATTGTGCGGATGAAGTTATCCTAAACATGACTTTCACCCAACAAGACATGCTGCTCAAGCACCACCGACATAACCGACCGCTGTATTACACAGGGTACATCGGTTCAGTCAAGGTGAGCCGAATTCAGATCGATCCGGGGTCTTCCCTCAGCATTATCCCGAAGGCGCTGCTATCAAAACTTGGGATCCCAATATACCGGCTGGCGCCCTCCAACACAACCATCAGTGGCTTCAACGCTAGCAAAAGCGAGCCACTGGGCAAAATCCGACTGAAGTGTCACATCGGCAACCTCAAAACTGAGATGGCTTGTTATATGGTGGATGCCGAGGTCAACTACAACATCCTGCTTGGCCGACCATGGCTACATGGGTACATGGTGGTGCCTTCCACGCTCCACCAATGCATGAAATATGTATCCACCAACGGCGTCATCCGGACGGAGTTCGCAGACATCGATCCTTTCAAAGGGATTGAGGCTTACTTCACCGATTCCGACTTGTACAAGCCACTTGACGAGGAGGAAGCCAACGATGCTGATGATGAGGCAGAGACGGCAACTGAGCCGGACACGGAGCCGAAGATGAATCCAGATGCCCCACTGAAGATCCGACTGAAGGGCAAACCACCCCAGAAGGTGCCTCTAATGAGCATCAAGCTATCAGGGAAAGCACCGACTCCTGAGGCTCCCTGAAGATACGCCTCAAGGGAAAGTCGCCTCAAACATCGACTCCCCTGGTGGCAAAATTACAGGGGAAGGTGTCACGCCCCGCTCCCGTAGGAGCGATCGTTCTCGCTAAGGCGTGATACCGCACGAGCCTAGATTGCGCTCGTGCAAGGCGGGTTCCATAACGGCCGATTACAGCGGCTGCGACGGGGTCATCACACAGAAGTCCCGTGCAGAGACATTGATTTATAGCAGCGGAATTAAAGAAGAACACATGAACACAAGTCATTCAAAAGAATCTCTTTTATTGATATTGAATACAAGATTACATCTGTGGGCGCAAGGCCAAATTACAATGTCTCTCGTGCTCACTTTTCTCTCATTTACAAGTCACTCTGCTCTCTCTCATCTCTCGATACAATACTTGAATCCAGCGGAAGCTTCGGAAGGCGATGTCCATACATTATGTCCTGTATAAGTCTTCAGATCACACGGCCGCACGCTTCAACTCGCCAAGGAACTCCGTACCTCAACGCATCCAAGCGAACTCCGCGCTACGAGCTTCTACCTGTGCCTGCACATGAAACACTGTGTGGGTGTCAGTACCACTGTACTGGTGGAGTGAGCTCCTCGCCCACCCATACAGAACCTACAAGTTTCATTTACTTTGTGCAACATAAACCCTTTTTCGATTGTCTTTCTATTCTTGCCTTAGGATCAGTTTTAGGACCGGCGCCTTAGCGCAACTTGTGTATCGGAACCGTCCCGTGCTTGCAATGTCAACGTTAACTCATACTTTGTCTCTAGACTACTCCTCGTGCCAACAACGTTAACCTATCAAGTCGTGTCCGCCTTACGGCCATAATCAGAGACGCAACTACACGAAGGACTCCATTTCCTTGCCTCAAGACCTTACTAGTGCTTGCATTGTCGTCGCACCGACTTATACTTGTCTTTTGTGCCAAACTTTGGGACGTAACGACTCGGTCGTGCCATGAACTCGATTCGTGCCTCAATATCTCCGAGGCCGTGCCTCCTTGTTTAGTCTTGCCTATACTTGTGTTGTGATAATGCGGCCGTGCATCATATTTCGAGGCCGTACCCAATAACTCAACGTAACTTCACACAACTTGCCCTACGGCCCTTCTCGACTTAACTCGCAACAACTCGAGCCTAACTCATGCAACTCTATGCCAATAACTTAACATTCGACGCCGCCTCTCGTGCCGAAGCATGTCGCCTTCGCTGTAGACAAATCTTAGGCTCAGACATTGTGTCTTTTTAACTCATACATATTCAACTCAATCTAAAGGCACCTACGTGGATTGCCGCCCGTACCGATACATCTATATGAATGGTCACTGGCATTGACTAGCCATCGTGGACATAGCCTGGCATTCGGGACCCTTGTACCGCCGGTTGCGATCCTCGATGCAAGTCCCCGACCTACCGGTTGCTTCATACCCAGCTCGGCTATAATCTGTTCTTCCTAGGCCGAGTCGGTGCCCATGGCCCAGGGCTGCCGCTCGAAGAACCATCGCCCTTGTCGACAAGTTGTCCATGACCACGCGCCTACGCTAACTTCTAGACTTAACGTAATGCATGGTCATATCATCATCATTTAGCTACTTTGCTTTATTCTTTTCATACTTCCTTTGCAGAGCCCAAACCAGGGTTGCCTCGACGACTGAACCACAGTCCCGACACATTTCTTCTCGGCGACTAACCATCGCTTAGACTTAACATTCTTTGAACTCAGGGAACGGCTACTGCATAGCCTTCCAACTTAACTTGAACATTACGTATTTCCTTAAGTATCGACCGACCGTGGCTAACTTTCCACTGAACCAACCGTGGCTCGTGCCTCTAAACCAACTCGTGTTCTATGCAACGCTATCGCCCAAGTCATACTTCATATGATGGGCCTTGGGGTCGTGGGACTATTTATCTTGACAACCGCAGAATGAGCGGGACAGCACGTAGAATAACTTAGGTCGACCGGCATAACTTCGCCTAACTCACTCAAGCCTACAACATAACCCAAGGGACGAGCAAAGGCTATGCCAAGCCTTGCGGGACAGGACCGTGCATGCTTTAACAAGCATTTGTGCGGGCGACGCCTATAACTTAGGCTAACTCTCAGCTTTTGCACCGAAGACCAACTTTCCTTCTCCCAAGCCACGGGACGAAGGACCGAGTGTCATTTTCAAAGCACGCCGTGCACCAACTATAAGCCGACCGTGGGACGTTTTCCATGTTCTAACTCGATTCAAACCGTCGGGATTATTCCCTTAGCTATGTGGATGCGTAGCTTTTATTATCAAGCCAAACTTGTGCAGGTTGAAAACACGATTTATTATGTGAAGGCAAAGATGAGGAGAGTTCACCGAAACTACCCCACCTGAGCGATGTCTCCGAGCAGCCGTTGCAAGGCTAAGGCCGAACGCCGTCGGCGTTTCGATTCCTCCGATTGACTTTACGGGACGGGGCACTACAACATACACCACTCAGAACAAGTCTCGTCCTCGAGACTTTCCTGAAGGCAAGTCATCCTACCCTTTTCTATTGGCCAAGACTTAATCGTACGCACACACCTACGCGTTCCTTCGATTCTGAGCCACGCTCGCACTATTATCAATCTTTTCTTTAACACGATTTCCAGATCTCGACACACTCCCATCCTTCAAGCCTTGCTTGAACTCGTCGTATCACTTGGCTGGATCGTGCATGCATTCCAAGCGTCCCCAGAATACCTGTATTCAGCCAAGCCGTATGATAGAAAATTTGTCATTCTCACTCGAGTCGCATCGTGCACATACCCAGGCGTCCCTAAAATATATGCATGTCAGCCGAGCCTCGTGAGCAGGGTTTTCTACATTCGTGATTTATGCTATCCATTCAAACCAATCCTCAAGATCAATTCTTCGATTGATAACTCTGCAACAGGGGCATTTCGCCTAACCGCTAGGCTATTTCTTTTCGAGGCTAAGTCAATGTCAGGATTGGAATCATAGTTCCCCAACAATAATGCCAACACTGACCCCAATCCTAGGGTCAAACCAGAGTCGATCATATGGGGTCTTCTACCCAAGCTCGCGTCACTCAGATTTCTAAACATCGAGCACGATCACCTAATTCGCATTACGGCACGCGTTGCATATATTCGAATCCCTTCAATTCACCAATTCTAACCAATTCATGTATTCGATCACGAGGTCGTCTCGCTCGACAATACGTTGCGCCCCAATCTCACGCGAGTCCGATTATCCACGGTGGTTCAAGAATCACCATGCAACGCACCCGCAGAATAATCATTCTCATCGGGGCGTAACTCTTGTTTGAGTTTAGACTAACTCTTTTTCGATACGCGGATTGGACCTACTCAATCCTCAAGTTCGATTCTTCAAGCACACAAATCCATTCTCGAGTCACCTTCGCGTCAAACCACAAATCGAAGCACAAATTGTCGCACCGTACAAGTTCGACCACTCCCGCTGTATGAATCACCATACCAGCGCTCACGCAGAGTGATCGCCCTAATCGACGTGACGCATGTGCGAGACTGGAGTAGCACTCGCATAAGACAAGAACGTCAACGTTGTGGTTATCGATAAAGCAAATCCAAACATTCTAGTTTTTATCCAAGCCAAATTCGATCGTCATTCATTCAACTTAGAAAATTCTCGAGCCAAGTCTATCCTTTCCTCGACATATTTTAATATCCCGATTATAGCATCCATCGAAACAATGACATTTGCACGATCGTTATTTGCCGAGTCAGAGTACCCCCGAGTTATCGTATATCGATCTTTGATACGTCTCAATACCATCGACGACATGCGTAACCTGACGATCTTCCTTTGCAACCAATTTCGAGTCGTGCGACTGATGCTATTGTCCGAACTGGATGTACCACCATTCCTCGATATTCAAGATCACGTTCAGTCGCTCTTCCTCAAGCTCGTTTCAAGATCGTTATTCAAAACTCAAGTCATATTTCGTTTGTATCAATCCAATATCGCACGTACGATCCTCTAAGTTTCTTCGATCAAGACCATTCATTTTCATCCATCGTTCTGAATCGTTTTCTACTCGCGTTGCTCATTCACAAGTTGTCCGAACGAGATGCTCGTTTGGGACATTCAAAGTCACGACCGACTAAGCGTGACGCGTTCTAAGGCTTTGTGCGATCGCATCGCCTCGCCGACATACTTGTAATCCTCAATATTTACTCCAATAATTTCCAAGACGAACCATACACCACTCGAATTCGAGCCACTCGACTAGTAGTCGACACTCATTCTTATTCTTCTCCAAACCTATCACATACACCACTCAGATTCAAGCCATACGATCTAGTCCTCAATCACATTCGCGTCATTCGCTAAGACATCCTTCAGATTCGTTTGACGAATCGTTAGCGTAGTCGCTCGCGTCGTATCGATGCACTAAGTCGTTCGGACTATTTCCTCGAAATCCAAATCAATCTTTTCGTGTACGTCGAAGCGTTAGTTCGATAGCGTTCCTATCGATAGACACTCTAAGTGTAGCTCCGTTCTCGACCGAGCGATACTAATATTGCTCGCGACTCGTTTGCACCAAAAGGTCGAGGTGTGCGACGCGAAACACAATTTAGCCAAAAGGCCGTGTGCATAGCCATTCCATGCGGACTATATTTCGAGTTTGCACGCTCAATTGCTAGGGTCGACGTTGGACTAATTAGGCATGCACGCGACTTGCTAACATTAGCACATGTTTTCTATCGAGTCAAGTTTGTAATGTTCGGCACAAAGGCCCTATCGACGCATTTGGCAACGGCCTACCGATGCGTTAGATTGAACGCTTGTACGAGCTTTTGAAAATATTTAGACTTATTGTATGGACATGCCGAGGGACATTTGAGAGAGAGCGCACCAACGATAACAACTTACGAAAGCAACAGAGTTTTGCGGAAACATCGAAGTTAAAGAATTCAATTGACGGTCCAAGGACGTAAAGCCGTGCTCTGATACCATTATGTCATGCCCCACTCCCGTAGGAGCGATCGTCCTCGCTAAGGCGTGATGCCGCACGAGCCTAGATTGCGCTCGTACAAGGCGGGTTCCATAACGGCCGATTACAGCGGCTGCGACGGGGTCGTCGCACAGAAGTCCTGTGCAGAGACATTGATTTATAGCAGCGAATTAAAGAAGAACACATGAACACAAGTCATTCAAAAGATCTCTTTTATTGATATTGAATACAAGATTACATCTGTGGGCGCAAGGCCAAATTACAATGTCTCTCGTGCTCACTTTTCTCTCATTTACAAGTCACTCTGCTCTCTCTCATCTCTCGATGCAATACTTGAATCCAGCGGAAGCTTCGGAAGGCGATATCCATACATTATGTCCTGTATAAGTCTTCAGATCATGCGGCCGCACGCTTCGACTCGCCAAGGAACTCCGTACCTCGACGCATCCAAGCGAACTCCGCGCTACGAGCTTCTACCTGTGCCTGCACATGAAACACTGTGTGGGTGTCAGTACCACTGTACTGGTGGAGTGAGCTCCTCGCCCACCCATACAGAACCTACACGTTTCATTTACTTTGTGCAACATAAACCCTTTTTCGATTGTCTTTCTATTCTTGCCTTAGGATCAGTTTTAGGACCGGCGCCTTAGCGCAACTTGTGTATCGGAACCATCCCGTGCTTGCAATGTCAACGTTAACTCATACTTTGTCTCTAGACTACTCCTCGTGCCAACAATGTTAACCTATCAAGTCGTGTCCGCCTTACGGCCATAATCAGAGACGCAACTACACGAAGGACTCCATTTCCTTGCCTCTAGACCTTTCTCGTGCTTGTATTGTCGTCGCACCGACTTATACTTGTCTTTTGTGCCAAACTTTGGGACGTAACGACTCGGTCGTGCCATGAACTCGATTCGTGCCTCAATATCTCCGAGGCAGTGCCTCCTTGTTTAGTCTTGCCTATACTTGTGTTGTGATAACGCGGCCGTGCATCATATTTCGAGGTCGTACCCAATAACTCAACGTAACTTCACACAACTTGCCCTACGGCCCTTCTCGACTTAACTCGCAACAACTCGAGCCTAACTCATGCAACTCTATGCCAACAACTTAACACTCGACGCCGCCTCTCGTGCCGAAGCACGCCGCCTTCGCTGTAGACAAATCTTAGGCTCAGACATTGTGTCTTTTTAACTCATACATATTCAACTCAATCCAAAGGCACCCACGCGGATTGCCGCCCGTGCCGACACATCTATATGAACGGTCACTGGCATTGACTAGCCATCGTGGACATAGCCTGGCATTCGGGACCCTTGCACCGCCGGTTGCGATCCTCGATGCAAGTCCCCGACCTACCGGTTGCTTCATACCCAGCTCGGCTATAATCTGTTCTTCCTAGGCCGAGTCGGTGCCCATGGCCCAGGGCTGCCGCTCGAAGAACCATCGCCCTTGTCGACAAGTTGTCCATGACCACGCGCCTACGCTAACTTCTAGACTTAACGTAATGCATGGTCATATCATCATCATTTAGATACTTTGCTTTATTCTTTTCATACTTCCTTTGCAGAGCCCAAACCAGGGTTGCCTCGGCGACTGAACCACAGTCCCGACACATTTTTTCTCGGCGACTAACCATCGCTTAGACTTAACATTCTTTGAACTCAGGGAACGGCTACTGCATAGCCTTCCAACTTAACTTGAACATTACGTGTTTCCTTAAGTATCGACCGACCGTGGCTAACTTTCCACTGAACCAACCGTGGCTCGTGCCTCTAAACCAACTCGTGTTCTATGCAACGCTATCGTCCAAGTCATACTTCATATGATGGGCCTTGGGGTCGTGGGACTATTTATCTTGACAACCGCAGAATGAGCGGGACAACACGTAGAATAACTTAGGTCGACCGGCATAACTTCACCTAACTCACTCAAGCCTACAACATAACCCAAGGGACGAGCAAAGGCTATGCCAAGCCTTGCGGGACAGGACCGTGCATGCTTTAACAAGCATTTGTGCGGGCGACGCCTATGACTTAGGCTAACTCTCAGCTTTTGCACCGAAGACCAACTTTCCTTCTTCCAAGCCACGGGACGAAGGACCGAGTGTCATTTTCAAAGCACGTCGTGCACCAACTCTAAGCCGACCGTGGGACGTTTTCCATGTTCTAACTCGATTCAAACCGTCGAGATTATTCCCTTAGCTATGTGGATGCGTAGCTTTTATTATCAAGCCTAACTTGTGCAGGTTGAAAACACGATTTATTATGTGAAGGCAAAGATGAGGAGAGTTCACCGAAACTACCCCACCTGAGCGATGTCTCCGAGCAGCCGTTGCAAGGCTAAGGCCGAACGCCGTCGGCGTTTCGATTCCTCCGATTGACTTTGCGGGACGGGGCACTACAGAAGGCACCACTCACAGGAGGCGTAGTTGAGGCGCCTTTGAAGGTGCGTCTTAAGGGCAAGCCCCCGCAGTCATCCAAGATGCCAGAAAGGGCTCACATCGCCCTCTCAGACCCCAAAGTCAAAGCTATGGTGGATTCTCCTGATCCGACCCCAGTGCTTACAGATGAGGAGCTTGGCGAATATATCTCTGCTGATGTAGATGCACCCTCCTTAGACAATGTAATCCCGCGGGATAAAATCTCGTACTTCATCAATAATAGAGTGTCTTTTAATTATTCTTGTCTTCCACATTGGAATGCCATGTATACATTAGATCACGCTCTACGGTCGTTGCAAACACAAATAACGATCGTCCATAATGTAAACCGAGTAGTCCCGTCTCAAGGAGTCTGTTTCATAAACCCTCCACGAAGCCGAGACGAAGGATCCGTCATTTTTGGCAAAGTCGAGCGTCATCAAGACCTCCCGCCACTCGAGCCTGAACCTGATACCGACAGAGTACAAGTCTATCGGTATACGGATACAGCAAAGCACATCATCCAGAAGATGGGCTACGACCTGAAAAGCAACAAAGGCCTAAACTACGGCAAGGGTCGACCTCTCCCTCTCCAGCTTTCAATACCCAAAGGAAGGCCGCAAGACTACTACAACAAAACTCGACGGGGGATAGGCTATGTCACGCCGCCATCAACTCCAGAGAGTTCAGACGCAGAAGACGTAGAACATTCCCACTCGTCCGAAGCGTCGACTTGGGATTCTGATACCAGTATCGGATCAGTCTTCAGGAAAGTGCTGTCAGCTAACATGACGTCAGCACAACCTCAAAAAGGTGAAGGCGAAGACCAAACGCCGGAATCCTTCGAAGAAGAACCCTGGGCTCAACGCCTAGGAGAGCAATGGGAGTCTCGTTTTGAGTTACGTGAACCTCCCACCGAAGACGAAGTCGAGCAGATCGACCTTGGGGACGGATCTTCTTCCAAATCCATCTTCGTCAGCAAAAGCCTAGAAGGAGAAGACCGAGAGGCTTTAATCCAGCTGGCTAAAGAGTATATCGACGTCTTTGCCTGGAGCTACGAAGACATGCCAGGACTCGATCCACAGATCGCAATGCATAGGTTGAACATCTTACCTGATGCCAAACCTATCAAACAGCAACAGCGACGTTTCCGTCCGGACATCATGAATGCCATCGATCAGGAGGTGGACAAACTCTTGACTAGCGGCTTCATCCGTGAGGAACAACACCCAGATTGGGTAGCCAACGTCGTACATGTCACCAAGAAGAACGGGAAGATACGAGTCTGTATCGACTTCAGGGACCTCAATTCCGCTTGCCCGAAGGACGAATTCCCGCTTCCGATCACCGATGTGATGATCGATAACACATGTGGCTTTAAACGCATGTCCTTCATGGATGGGTATTCAGGCTACAACCAAATCAAGATGTTCCCCGATGACGCGAAACACACGTCATTCAGAACTCCAAAGGGTGTTTTCTGCTACAAAGTAATGCCCTTCGGCTTGAAAAATGTCGGTGCAACATACCAACGAGCTATGAGCACCATCTTTCGTCAACATCTTCGCAAAACAGTCGAATGCTATGTTGACGACATCGCAGTCAAGAGCCGCCTTAAAGGGGATCAACTACAGGATCTGAAGACAGTCTTCGATCTCATGCGGGCACATCAACTCAAAATGAACTCCGCTAAATCCTTCCTGGGGGTTTCTAGCGGCAAATTCTTGGGCTTTGTCATCACGGCGAAAGGCATTCATGTTGATCCCGAGAAGACCAAAGCCATCCTCAACATGGACCCTCCGAAGAATCTTCGAGAACTTCGAGGCTTACAGGGATGTCTGGCATACATCCGGAGGTTCATAGCAAACCTTTCCGGTAAATGTCAACCCTTTACTCAGCTCATGAAGAAGGGAGTCTCTTATGTCTGGACAGAGGAGTGCCAGAAGGCTTTCGACGACATCAAAGCCTACTTGACGAGCCCACCAGTCCTGGTGGCACCTGTCACGGGCAAACCATTTCTTCTCTACGTCCGTGCCATGGATCATTCCCTTGGCGCTCTGCTGGCTCAAAACAGCGATACAGGCTATGAGCAAGCAATCTACTACCTCAGTCGAACGCTCATCGGGGCCGAACACCGGTACAACCCCGTTGAAAAGGAGTGCTTGGCTTTGGTGTTTGCCATCCAGAAGACTCGTCATTATGTCTCGAGCCAGACAATTCATGTCATTTCCCGAGTCAATCCACTCAGAGTCCTCATGACGAAGCCAGGATCATTGAACTCCCGGCTAGCCACATGGACAATTTTGCTAACACCATATAATATGGTATTTGTTCCGCAAAAAGCTGTTAAAGGTCAAGCTCTGGCTGACTTTTTAGCTGCACACCCCATCCCAGAATCCTCAAAACTCTATGAAGACATCCCGGATGAGGTCCAAGAATCCAACGTCACCGAAGGAAGCTCCGTTTGGCGAATGTTTTTCAATGGCGCTTCGAGAACAAGCCCCAAAGGCCAAATCATCGCAGGAGTGAGGGTAGTCTTAGTCTCCCCCGATCAGTTGGTCATCCAGCGTGCTTACTCACTCTCGAAGCCGTGCTCCAACAATGTTGCCGAGTACAACGCACTCGTCATGGGACTCCAGCTCGCACAACAGCTGGGGGTGGACCATCTGGAAGCCTACGGTGACTCAAAACTCGTCGTGAACCAGATTCGAGGGCAGTATGAGGTTCGCCATGAAGATCTGATCCCTTACCATGAAGTTGCATTGAACATCATTTCAACCTTCACCGGGTTCTTCATCGAACACGTACCTCGTCTACAAAACTTGGAGGCTGACGCTCTGGCTGGCCTCGCAGCCTCATTGGCAGTGCCCTTTGGGACTCAATACTATGTCACGGTAACAGGCCGAGACTTGATTTGTCCCAGAAACAACCTGTGCTTGCAAGTGGCCCACGCCATGCCGACGAACACTAGTGTTAATGTCCGAGACTGGAGGTTCCCGTTCATCGACTTCGCTGTCTACGGAATTCTTCCAGAGGATCCGAAGGAAGCCGTCTCAGTCATGAGATGCTCTCTTCGATTCTAGTACGACACAGCTACTAAAATGCTGTACCGACGCTCCTTCGATGGGCTCCTCCTTCGATGCCTGTCCAACGAAGAAGCAGCCGAAGCTCTCCGAGAAGCTCATGACGGAACTTGCGGAGCTCATCAACCCGGTCCTAAGTTGCAGGATCGACTGCGACGTATGGGCTACTACTGGCCAACCATGGCCGCCGACGCTGTTGAATATGCTAAGAAGTGTCACGCATGCCAACTCCATGCAGACTTCATACATACTCCGTCTGAACCACTACATCCTACAGTCGCCTCCTGGCCCTTCGAAGCCTAGGGCATGGATATTGTGGGACTAATCACCCCTCCTTCATCAAGAGGACACCGCTTCATCCTGGCCATCACCGATTACTTCTCCAAATGGGCAGAAGCAGTCCCACTGGCGGAAGTAAAGAGCTCCAGGGTGGTCAGCTTTATCAAACACCATGTCATTTACCGTTTCGGAGTACCCCGGCGGATCATTCATGACAACGGTCCTCAGTTTATCAGCCACATTTTTAGCAGGTTCTGTGACAAGAATCGCATTCAAAATGTGGCATCCACCGCCTATAATCCGGCAGCAAACGGGTTAGCAGAGGCGTTCAACAAAACCATCGTCAGCTACTCAAAAAGGTCGTGTCATCCAATAAACGCGACTGGGACGAAAAGCTTGGCGAATGCCTTTGGGCCTACCGCACAACGGTACGGACCCCGACAGGCAACACACCATTCTCTCTGGTCTACGGGAGCGAAGCGGTATTGCCTCTCGAGATCCAGATACCCTCACTCCGCGTAGCAATAACAAACAAACTCACAGAAGAGGACAATCAACGTCGTCGTCTGCGGGAACTGGAGGCACTCGATGAGAAGCGTCTCCTAGCTCAACAATGCATCGAACTCTACCAGGCCCGTATATCACAGGCTTTCAACAAGAAGGTCAAACAAAGGACTTTCCAAGTTGGCGACCTGGTTCTGGCAGTCAGGAGGCCGATGGTGTTAACTCACAAGACACCAGGAAAGTTCGAGCCCAAGTGGGAAGGACCTTTCATCATAGAGACGGTATACTCAAACGGTGCTTACCGCCTCGCCAAACCCAATGGAGACTTGTTTATGATGCCCATCAACGGCAAGTTCCTAAAGAAGTACTATTCTTGACATCCTTCAGACATGTACCTCCCCAAGGGGATCTATGGGCCCAATCATCGGGATTCACAAACAATCTCCTTCCACAAACTCATCCGCTTCTGGAACCTAGCTGTTCCGTGGCTTCCTTCATTAGAAAGACAACCACGTCCACATTACCTCTGAGTTGTTCCTCTACACCCTACAAAGCGGAATCTTACACTACGTAAGCCGACGCTACCCTTCATGTTTACCACGTCCACATTACCTCTGAGTAAATATCTCGTACAAACAACCCCTGCGTTGTCGTACATTGATCGCAGAACTTCCACGTCCACATCACCTCTGAGTTGTTCAGCGTATCCCCCAGGATCATTCCTACCACGTCCATCACACCTCTGAGTAGGATGATTCTATCATTTGAACCCAATGATTGCCATGTCCACATCACCTCTGAGCAAATATGTTGGTTCCTTCAAACTTATTATCTGTGCCTAAAAACCAAGGTGCGCAAAAGATAATAGGTCCACACAAATCATCAAGTTCATAATAACAAAAAAATGAACACATCACAAAAAGTTGCGTACTTCTTTATTTTTCTGAAAGAGAGAGTACAAAAACTACACTATCCCTCGGCAAAGGGTTGTAAAAGAACATAAAAAAGAGGAAAAGCTACAGTCCCTGAACCTCCCCAGGGTAGGCTGAGAGCTCCCTGACTCGAAGTCTTAGGTCGGCTGTACGGGCCTCCACAGTCGCCAGGACTCGTCGCTCAGCTTCTTGACGCATCAATTCAACAGCCCCAATGGAAGTATCGCTCTCATGCTTCTCATCAAGCTGTTATCGCTGCTGTGCCAAGGCAAGAGTCCGCTGAGTAAAAGTCGCTTCTTTCTTCTTGAATGCTGCATGTTCAGCCCGGACACGCTCGGCATCTAACTGGAGTCGGGCCCGTTGGTCCTCAAGGCGGCACATCTGGGTGTCGATCTCCGCGATATCAGCATCCAATACAGCTCGAGTTTCCATCGTCGTCTTCATGGACTGAGATAACTGCTCTACAGCAGCCTCAGTCTCAGCCACCTCGCGCTCCCAAAGGCCCACAGTGGCCTGGTATGAAGACTCGATCTCGGCAATCAGCTTCCCCTTCTCCGCATCTATCAGGACGGAGAGGTCGTTTCGCTGGATGCGCTGAAGTTCCGCGAGCCGCTCGTCCACCTCGATCACCGAAGCCTCCAGAATTTCGGCCATATGGTCGTAGCCTTGGTGAATGCGGATCAGCTCGATACAGGGCATTGCCAGAGTTCTTGCCGTCGCAAAGCTCCCATTGGCATCCATCACAGCAGATACACCCTTCTGCAGCATTTTGTACACCCCTCGACGAGAAATTTCATATATTCGTCTGCATCCGCCAAGACCTGCGACGTCATGGCAGGAGTTGGAGGAGCTACTACAGTTTGCGGACCGGAAGAAGATCTGCCAACCTCAACCTGCGAGGCTTGAACCTAGGTATCAATGGGCTCTTCATCAACGGGGGCTGGACTGCTAGCCCGAGGAGCTGAAGGAACAGAGGAAGCCCGCACAGGCGTCGAGATAGTACCCCAAGTAGGAGAGGCAACGGAGGGTTCCACACCCTCGCCCTTCTCAAGCCCGGAGGAACCACCGACGTCAACGGCCACCTCTTCTACCCCCAACGTCATATCAACAGCTGGTACCTCCCTTACCAGAATAGGGAGATTATCATTTGTCTCTTGACCCACCTCAGCTATCGTCACCGGCAGACGGGTCTCGTCACCAAGTCTCTCCACAGGGACAGAATCTGTCGCTACCTCCTGATCGGCAGCCGCCTCAACTTCCACGGTTGAAGCCGGGGTAGGACTCGGCAATGATACAGCCGACCTCCCCTCATCATGATAAGGAGGGGAATCAACCCTCTCCTCTGTCTCAACCATATTTGTTGCCCCCGCAGTAGACTCTTGCGGATCCGCGGCAACGTCATCCAAGGCCGACGCTGTGGCCTTTATCTTCTCGGAAGCTGCTGCATCCTTAGCTTCCCGTCTGACATAATCCGAAGATGCTGGAATCTCTACAGCAACATCCTCGGTGTTCTCCTCTAAGGGAGATATCATAGTGGGTGGAATACGCACTTCAGACGAGCCCGCCGCCTCCCTTGGCCTGCTCCCACCAAATCTTGGAGTGCGGGGCTTTCTTTTCAGCGGCTCCTACACAAAAAGAGAGAAGCATGATTACATAAGAAGCTGAACTTGAAATCAAAACCTTACGGGACACCTTACCTCTGCAGATGCTGAGTCTGAGGATACCGTCGGTGACGATGCCCTCTTCTGCTTTTTCGATACAGGAGAGTCGACCTTTGTATCTGTACCCCTTTTCGTTTGATCAACCGAGGGTTTTGCCTGACCCCCGATAGATACGACGGGGGTGCCTCGATAACCCGACTCGGGCGGACGGTACGACCGAGCCTTCGCCGAAGTGTCTGCACCCGCCGCTAAATGGGTGCCTGCAATAAAACTGGTCTCCCTATCATATCCGGTGGGCGGAGCAGCCATAGTACAGTAAAATCTGGCGGCTGAATAGAGAATCGGCGGCCGCAGATTCTGGACAGGGAGCGTAAAGCGGGCTCCAGTACATCCGGCATTATAGTAATGCCAAGCTCGTGCACCATCCAGCAAACTCCCAGCATACCCCAAAGTTATACTGGGATTATCCAACATCAATTGGGCGTACCCGAATTGCCTCGCAAAGCGACTCGGCAGATACGGTTCCAGGTAACACTGGTTCCTGTTCCGATATACCAAATGGGACGGCCGGATACTTTGTAGCCAGCGGAATCCCCATGGAGACAGAGTGGTGGCATCCTCACCCGAGTCCACCAGATCTTCGTTGGCCTCAAAATCAGAGAAGACAGGACCAACTTTGGCGATCTCCCATCCCTGAAGATGGGATAAAACTTTCCTGCAAACAGGAACACCAGTGTGTGACCAATTCCTCCGGTGGAAACGCCGGAGGAATGCATCTCCGGACCTGTGGTCTTCCTCTGAACCCGGGCTCATCACATTGGGATGGTGTAAAATTAACCACCCCATCAAATAATGAAACGGCAGTTCAGCACGCGGGAAGTTGTTGTTTTTGCCCCGCTCGTGAACGACATCTCCCGCAAACTCTCAAAGACCCCGCAACAGATTACACACCATTGCGGGGAGTAAAGCTAAAGGACGGCCGAAGGCCAACTTCACGGTCGGCAGAATTAAGTTCCGAGTCACCCTCTCTACAGAGCCAGACCCGCCTGAAAAGACGTGGTCCCGGAGCCAAATCATAAGATACGCGACTAATACTGCTTTTGGCGACATCCGATAGGTGAGATGCCAAAAACAGCTATAGGAGCGTTCATCCGACTGCTGGTCCTCGTTCTCCAAGGGATTCTTCTCGCCTAACCTGCTCATTTCAGAAAGCACCTCGTTGCGAGAAAGTGCCGGCGGAGTAGAAAAATGGGAAGGATCCTCTTTGTCCTGCCTAAAGATGTGATCTCTCCAAGCAGTCACATGAGGTTGCGTCCCGCCCCTGTCCTTTTTCTGCATATAGTAGTGATGACTCGCTACTTCTTTGAAGACAGCCATCATCTCATCAGCTTTGTCTCCCAAGACCTAGAATTCTTCATTGGTCGGGAAGTACTCCTCGTAAGGCTCCGATCCCCAGGGGAGTTTTGATACCTCGTACATCTCATGAAGCACGAGCCCTAGCTCCCCCACCGGAGTGAAGAAGGTCCCGGTATGGGTATCAAACATCTCCAAAAGTGCAAGGAACATGTGCCTATTAATCTCTACACCTGCCTGAGTGGCACGGATCGCAGCGGTCAGCCCAATCTCTTCGAGCTCAGTCTGAAATCGCGACAGGATCCAGTGTATCAGTTTGTCCCATTTTGAGACATAATGGCACCAACCCTCTACCCGAAATTCTCCCTTGGGGTATGATTATTCCATCAACAACATGCGACGAGCAAAAGTCGAGGCACCCAAGGCAAAAGTATTGACGGGAACATCGCTATAAATACTCCCAGGACGAAGAGTCCGCCAGGTGTGAGAGGTACCAGCTCGCGAGGCGGTCAGAGTATCCCTCTGATCAGAAGAAGAATCAATTCTGATGACGCCTGCCACCGCTCCTCCTTGAGATGGAGTAATATCCCAGGACATTCTTCTTTTGGAAGCAAGACGACAGAAAGTTAACAAAGGCCATTGACGTTCAAGCTGCCTGACGGTCATATGCACACCCCTGGCTGTAAAGAACCAGTCTTCTTTGACCTTCAGCACCGTAGCTTCAGTAGAAGAAAGGCGGTCTCCGAACAGGAACTCAGGCTTTAAGAAGGTCACTTTTTCGGAAGTGGCAGATTTCAGAACGCCACGTTCCATCATCCGTTTAAGGAACCCGTGATGTTGTTCCCGAATTTGAATCATTCTTTCGGGATGCTGATCCAACATAATAGCCGCTTGAGCAGGGTTTATCACCTCTTCATCGTAATCTACTCCCATCTGACAGAGTGCAGCGTCCAGGAGCACTTCGTTCAAGAGTGGGATAGTCATCGACACTGACACAAAAATGCAAAGATATTAGAGACAACACAAAGATCAGAGCTTCATGCTCGTCAGATGCGCGTATCAAACGCATCTGAAAAAGGAGCCTCAGCGCATCATCAGGGTATAAACCCATGCGCATTAGCGGTAGAGCCTCGGCGTATCGTCAAGGCGTGAGCCCATGCGCGTCAGCGAAGGCTTCGGCGCATCATCAGGGTGTAAAACCCATGCGCGTCAGCAATTAAAGCCACAGTGCATGAAAAAGGCCTGAGCCTATGCACGTCGGCGGGAATGTTTTCCATATTGATAGGAGACAATAAAGCTCACCGACTACCGCCGGCCGAACTTCGACAGGCGGGCGAGGAATGTCACTCACGACAGCCGCTACCGGCTCCTTCTCCTTCTCCTTTCCTTTGCCGGCACCGCCGCGAGGAGTCTTGGGAGCCATTCTAACAGAGAGGAAGAAGTTAGGGTTTTGAAGAAAGAACTCTAAAGGAGGCAAAGGCACAGAGTAGAAAAACTCTCTCTCTCCACCTCTCACCTATTTATAGGCCGTGGTCGCACGCGTGAACCGATGACGAGTGATCTCAGTCGTCGTCTCGGGTCTTGTGAAGATAACAGCAGATAAAACTAAAAGATCATCATTAATCTTTTCGGTTACCGAGGCATTATCATATCCATTAAATGAGAAGAGCATGCGGCTGAATAGGCATGCGCCCCAACAGTCATGCCCCCTGATCGCCATGCTTCTTATTCAAAGTATTCCAAAACTTATTCAAAAGTTTTGAAAACTTTGAAGGGGGTCTTGTAGAAGCATGAAATTTTACAACCAGAAAGACCATGCGCCAGACATTACATGCGCCAGAACTCAAACAGCAAAGTCAATAGCCAATAGACATTTGAAGAAGGACTTTTCATTTATATATAAAAGTCTATTACATGTCTAGAAAAGGTTGTACAAAGGAGAATTTCTACAAAGAAAAGATCCTAAATCTACAGCCAGCGGCCACCATGCGCCTTCAGATAGGCGCAGCAGTCACCATTGGCCTCCAGATAGGCGCAGCAGTCACCATGCGCTGCCAGTTAAGCGCAGCAGATACCATGCGCCTCCAACCAGGCGCATTCCACCATCTCTTCAGCAGATCAGTTATGTGCATCCCTTCAGCAGCCCAGTTATGTGCCGCTCTTCCAGCCAGGCTCACCTGATAAGTGCTTCGATTACACAAAGCATTTAACCCTCTGGCTGGAACCAAGAAAGAGAAGAGCACCGCAAATCTGTGGCCAGGAGAGGCTTCGAAAGAGCCTCCAAAGGCCAAGGAAGACCGTGATCGAAATACGGCTAAAGGAGAAGCTTTCAGAGTGGGCGACACCCACTTTGAAGGAAGAGAGAGCCTAGCACTGCCATTCCGATCTACGGCTCTTCCGAAACAACGGAGACGAGGCCCGAGCATCCCTATCTTTAGATGCAACAGGCACCTTCCGCCTGCCTCAGAAGCCCTCGACTCCGTCTTTTGGATGTAACAGTCACCTTCAGGAGCATTAACGACGACATGGCGTCTCATCTTCACCCTCGGGAGCACTTCGTCAACAGAATGCACCCGAGAACCCGAGTTCATATTGGAAAGACGTGAGGGAATGAGAGGCCAACCTTCTCTCCATGCCACTATTTATAGGCCGGGCAGATCAAACCCATGCGCCAAGTGGATGGCTCTCCGAATTCTATGCAATGAACTCACATTAAATGGATGAACCAGACGCCTCGACTTCATCCAAACGGCTATTAAAAGCACTCGAGAAGCTAAACAGCCGCATCATCAAAGACGTGTCGGATGCGTCGGCTGGACAGCGCATCACACCTCTTCAAACATCAAACAGATGCGCCCTGTACCTAGCGCATCACAGGGGATGCGCCCCCATACGTCCCCATATGCCTAGTGGAACGTCAACCGACGCGCCCACTCAGCTGTCCATCGAATGTCACCAACATTAAATGCTGAACTGACAGAGTTGGCAGCACGCCTTCCCAAGTCTGAACGGCTGACAGCTTTTGCAGAAAATGAAGCGTCTACAATGTCAGCATCATCATGACTCTATCCCGACGGCTACTGCCACGTGGCCACTCGACCACCCGTATGTGCCTCCGCGGCCATGCGCCCAAACCTGCATGCGCCTCAAAAGCCATGCGCCTCAGACCCTTCACTGATCCCTAAAGACAGAAGAAGAGTCTCTAGTTGAAGCTTTGCATGCGCCTCAAAAGCCATGCGCCTCAAAAGCCATGCGCCCCAGACTGATCTCTGATCCCGAAAGACAGAAGGAAAGTCGCTCGCATGCGCCTCAAAAGCCATGCGCCCAGAACGGCTCGTGACTCCTAAAGGTCATGAGCCAAAATCTCATCATGCGCCCAATCCAAGGTGCATCCCACCAAATCATCCCCCCCACCAAATCAGAGATCTCCGAGCCATGGGTCGACGACACGTGTCCTTTGACTCAACTCATCCAAGATCTCAGCAACAGAAAGATCTTCTCCTCTGCTACGTGCCGGCTCACAACAGCAGTATAAAGAATTCAACCTCGCGAGTAGGGCACATCATCCATGCGCCTTCATCAGCAATCTCCACGTGGCATCCCCACGCACCGGCGTATCCTACATTTGCACGCATGAGCAGTCAACCTGCCCTGCTATAAATGAAGGGACCATTTCCTTCCTACACACACAGGGAGAGAGAGACATATACGAACAATCCAGACAGATATCACCAAAGAGGCAGATACAGACACTCAACGTCTTCCTTCTCTCAGCCAGCTCCAGCACCCAGAGCAATCTACACCTTCAGAAGACCGATAACCGTCGTCAGCCCGTCAATGGAGTCAACGTATTACCACTCGCTCCATTGGCACTTAGGACCCAGATTAAACAAAAGTGTACTCCTAGGACTACATCTAAGTCCTATATTGTAACACTGTTCTGTTTGTATTAAGATTTGCAATCAAACGATTTTAATGGCAAACAAGTTGTAGTGTCTTACTCGATTCCAGTCACGATAGTCCACGGACTAGTATACGTTGGATCATGACATGAGATATTGTTCCTAGATTTTCTTGGTATATATGTACATTTCCTGTCTTGTTCCCTGTACTTGTATAGACACCGATTCATAAGAGGGAGTGGCTATCCTCTTAGGGAATCCCGTGTCATGATATGTTATGTCCAGGTCCATTATACTACTCGGGGATGGGAAATTATTAGGGGTTATGTGATCAAAGCCCCATGTCACTATTTTGCTTGTGCCACTCTCACCTGTAACACCCATATTCTGAATACGTATTTTTGGTTAAGCCTGCATGTATCATGAACCTATATTTTATTTTCTCAGATTCTGGCCTGTAATTGTATTTCTGGCTCGACTTGCAAATTTTGGGTTTTCTCGTAAAATGGGTTTTGACTTGGCTTGGTTTTATTTTGTGGAGGAGAATTGGTTTGATTTGGTTTGGTTTGGTTTGGTTTAAAATGCATAGGAGCACTTTAACCTACACTCCACCCTCATTCCACCACAACCCACCATCATAAATCCCCACCTACTTTTCTCTCTCCTCTTTATTTTTCATTTACTTCTCCATCTCCTTCTTCTTCCTTCCTCTACACAACTCACCAACACCCATAGGCAAGTGCACCTTGCCACCACATGAGAACCACTTTCTATTTGTCCATTAGCTAGATTAGGCCATGGTGATCAACATTAGTGCTTGACATTTTGTGATTTGGAGTCTCCATTGTTCTAGATCTAGGTTTTAACTATTTTTGGATTTACATGGTTTTGATCTATTTTGGTTGGATTTTTGTGGGTTTTGATGCTTTCATGTGGAAGAGAATTCAATTTTACTCAAGTTAGAACTTTTAAAACCTAGATTTGGCTTTGATTTGACAAAGATATGAAAATTTGAATTCTTGGTGTTCTTCTTGGCCTGGAGTAGCAGCCTGTAGCCTGCGCTTTTTAGCGCAGTGCTGGACTGCATATCCCCTCTCTCGGCCTGCGCTCTTTAGCGCAGTGCCGACCGCGCAGCTTGCCTCTTGGCGAACTGCGCTCAACCCGAGTGCGCATGGATTCATGCGCAGTCTGCTCATGCGCAGTCCGCTCATGCGCAGTCCGTTCCTGCGCAATCTGACCCTGCGCCATCCATTCCTGTGCAACCTGATCCAGCGCAATCCATCTGCTGCGCCATCCACCCCTGCGCAGTTGGTACCCTGCGCAGCTCACCTCTGCGCAGTTGGCTCCTGGCGCACTTGACTCCTGTACAACCCGACCCCAGGGACCCTTGCGTAATTTGTCCAATCATGGAGATTTTTTTGGAATGACTATTGTACATGGCATGGTATGACAAGAAATTAGCATAACACGACAGTGACCCGTCGTGGTGCACTCCTGACATGACCAACCTGACTTGATAGTGACCCGTAGTAGTGCACTCCTGACATGACCAACCTGACTTGATAGTGGCCCGTCGTGGCGCACTCCTGACTAGTACACTTGATATGATAACTTGACCTGATATATCTTGAATAGCTGTTGCGACGGCTACCTGACATGACATGACCTGTATAATTAATCCTGACACCGTGGGCGATTGTGCTTGTACAAATAATCCAGTCATGTCTTGCATCATGTCTAGGAGGGGACTCCTGAGTACCACGGTCAGGAGTACCTACTGAATTGGACTAAGGTTAATAATTAGTATAATTCACTAGTCATGAAGAGATGTTTCCCCAGTTACAGGCGATCCCGTTATCCCGGCCGCAAATGATTGGACTTGTAGTCTGCCGACGAGTAGGGCACATTTTTAGCCCACTGTTATGTGGGGCACCCACCATTGTCACTTAAATGATTGAACTCTATTGTCACTATAATGCATTGTAGTCTCTAGATTGTCACTATAATGATTGCCTGGATAACCTGGATAGCTGCAGGGCCTGTGACTACTTGGAGCATCTCATTGCATCTTACTAGTAACTAGGATTGTGATAACCCTAGTTAGTTAATGTAGAAAGCCGTAGGCAATGATTGGCCGTGATTGCTTGGATGGAGTCTAGTACAGTATAGTATTGTCTAGAAATGATTAATTGTAAGATTGTACCAGAATGATTGAAAGATTGTCACTCCAGATTGTCACTATAATGATTGTCACTCCAGATTGTTACTTGACCTGATTTTTTATATTTATCTTGCCGATAAATGGTGAGAGAAACCAAGTTCGGTTCAGACGAAGGGTTATAACCCCGGTCCTTGTTTGGTTTACGGGTGGTAACCTAGCTATCTGAATAGTCCCATGGTCATCTCATCGTATATCATCCTGTCATGCTTTTCCATATGTCCTATCTTTCAGTGATTCCATGCAAGATTGTCTTTTATAATTACCCATCATGCTTTTCTTAAACTACTGCCTTTTATTATGTAATTATTTTATTGTGCTAAATTGCTGGCTTTTGTTCTCATTTTGTGGCCTCCTTTGTGGCACTTGCTCTTCCTGGGGTCTGACCCAGCTGGTTTTGTATGGCCAGATACCGGAGCAGCAGTAAAGGATCTACCTGTCTTCCAGCCCGATGGTGGTCACCAGGCGTAACCAGGGCAACGAGTGGGTTTTATTTTGCTCTCCCACTCCCTTATAAAAATATTCTTTTGAGGCGTTTAGTCGCCGAGCAAGTGTTAGCTCGTTTGCAACTTTATTTACTGTCTGCCTACGGGCTGTAAGCATGATTGGCAACTCGAGGTTGATCATGTATGACTTAACTCTTGCTAGTCCTTACATTTAGTACGACTAGCTTCATGATCATCTGGATATGTAATGTTTGGGACGCCTTACAATTGTATATTTGGAGATCTGATATCTTGTGATTATTATTAGTTGGTTGTGATTGAGACAATAGAATAATTTATGACCTTAAGAGACTGTTGGCTTGTAGATAAACCCTCACATATCTAGACAGCCGTGACCGTATGGTGAGATGGATTCTATTTCATTATACGTAGCTGGCTATGTCTGTCCCTGCTCTCCAGTATTCTGGTTCTGGGGCGTGACATCACCTCACGTAGGGTGTAGCAGATACCTCCATGTCCATGTTATCCAGGTTGGCCGGCATGACTTTTCGTTGAGGTCACCGCGGATTGCCGGGCCAAGTGGATAACCCTACCATATTTCCCTTGCCGATCACATAACGCTCTAATAATTCAAGGCACATTTTATATTTACTTATCTTATCATATATCCTGTTCTGTTCTACATTCAGTACTTTCTCACCATGTTATGATATTCAGTTACTCACATGTTCTATATGTCTTTATATTGTACCTTGATTGGAGACTAAGTTCTGCTCGAGAGAAGGGTTACAACCCCGGTCCTTATTTGGTTTAAGGGTTGTAGCTCAGCTTCCGAACGGTTCCCAAGTCTTCATATATCTTTGTCTTGTAGTTCATTATACTGTCTCTTATAGAATTTGTTAATTCACATGGAACTGCTGTTAGTGCTTGTACTTGCTCATTTTTCTGACATGATACCGTTATGATATATTACAGATGACTCTGAGGCAGACTGCTCGACCTATTATGGGCTCGAGTCAGATGGAGTAGTCCAGGACCGTGGCCTTATAGTAGAGCCACTAGATTTTGTACTCCCGGAGTAGTGTAGCTTAGTTGGGTTGCCTGGACTGCGATCCAGCTAGTATTATCAGACTGTAGCTTCTATGTTATATTTTGAGACCCTGGGATGATGTATATATATTTGGGCTTGTGTTGGATCTTGGACTTATTCTCTTTTCATCTATCATATGTTTCCTTCTGTGCTATCTACCTTAGTTTTATTCTGTGATTGAGACTGTATTGATATGTCACCTCCACTCGGAGTGTATATACTGTACAGGTGCCTTTATACTGTTAGTCGTAGTATTTACAGACCTTATATACAGCGTTCTACCGCCGATACTGCAGCGTAGGCTGGACGTACCCACTTCTCGTGCCCCTAATCAGGGTGCGGGTCGTGACAGTGGTCCACAAAACGGTATACCGCCGGTATGCCGGAGCATGCCGTCGGTATGCCGACATTTCTCACAGAAGGTTTTGTGGCCAATAAAATGGTATACCGCCGGTATGCCGAAGCATACTGCCGGTATGCCGATCTATAGGATATTAATTTTTGACTTTAAGAAGAGAATGCTTTTAGTTTGTCATCCAACCTTAAGTGTTTACAGAAAGACCTAGATCTTGTACAGACTCGAAATCATGCAGTGTAGGAAGCCGTCTATGCACGGAGCGCCGGTCTTTACATCAGTCTTCAAGGCTATGGATGGTAAACTTGAATGGACAGACTTTATGTAGTAGAGCTTCTGAGAAGATATCAATCTGAAAACAGAGAAAACTAAACTACGAAGATGCTGCTAATATTATCAAAATAATAATGTGCCAACAATCTCCCCCATTTTGATAATTGACAAAATAGAGAGATAGCATCTTCAGGGAGTGACTCCCCCGTAGGTAGACAACTCCCCCTCAATATGTTTTTTCCTCCTTTGTCACTTAGTCAAAGATAGGAAAATAATAATGATAAAAAAATAGCATAAATATGGAGCACAGTATCATAGACAAAAGCATGTATTGATAGATAAGTTGGAAATTGAATACATGCACTGAATTAGAGTGCCAAGGCCACGAGTGTTGGCTCGCATCTGCTCCTCTGCCTGAGCCATACGCATATCGAAATGCTGCTGAGTCAGCGGCATGTAGCGGCCGGAGGCAGGAGGAGTAGAGGCGGGTGCGGCAGGAGCGGAAGCTGGCGGCTCTTGGGAGGAGGAGGCACGTGATGTAGAGGCACCACCGATAGAGTGAGAAACAGTGAGGAAGGATGGGACGCCGTCCGATTAGCATTGGGAGAGGTCGACTTGCTTGGCTTCCAATATGAGAGTGATGAAGGAGCCATAATAGAGATTCTGCTTCCCCGCGGGCAGGACGCCGAAGAAAGCATGGAGAAGAGTCTTGGGAAAGGAGAAAGGCTTCCTCGAATACAAGTAGTACATGCATACCAGGGCATCACCGATGATGGCGTCATAGTTCCCGCCCTTAGGATAGAGCATGTGGCACACAATCCTATGGAGCTCGTAGTAAAACGGCTCCAGTTTAGCGGAAAGAGCAGGGATAGCAGGAGGGTTTGGGCCCTTACAAATAATGGCGCAGAATTCGTCAAAAGAGACGATGCCGAAGAATGAAGAGCAGCCAAGCCCGGTAGAGCCTCTCCTCTGTCCGGGACGCTAAGAATGCTAGAGAGGTCACGAGCCGTCAGGCAAAAATGACGGTCGTTGACCATCGTCTCAATGGCTTCGTTCTCCATGTCCGAGACTATGTTGCAGTAGAAGAGACGAACGGCGGCGGGGTAGACAGGCACCTGACGTCGAAGAAGGGAGAATAGTCCAGCCGCCTCGAAGAGAGAAACATGGTCGGGGAAGAGATTCCAGTTAATGGCGCGGCTTTTGTAAACGTTATGGTGCACGAAGTGGTGAAACCAGACTCGGCAGCCAGTGGAGAGGTGAAGACCCGCTGATCGTAGCCATGGGGGAGAGCCACCGGGGTGAAGGGATTCGAAGCGATGGAGGAGAAACGAGCACGCTTGGGGGCAACCATTGGGAGAAGAAGATAGGTGGAGAAGGAAGTAGGGTTTTGTGAGAAGTGTAGGAAAAAGAAGAATAAAATAGGGTTTTTAAGGAGAAGGAGGGAAGGGGAACGGTTATGGAGTTGGGAATGGGAAGGGTGGGTTGGAAATGATGGAGATAAAAGAGGAGTTATGGGAAAGAGGAAGGGATGGGTAGTTAATGTGATGGAAAGTTAGGATATGGGGAAGAGGAGAGGAGGAGGTGGTTAATAAAGAGGGAAGTGATTTGATGTGATGGGTATTAATGAGGAGTAAGGAATAAGAGAGAATGGAAGAGAGGTGGGCCCGTGCTGGATATGACACAGCAGTCCGTCGCGCACCGGTATACCGTCGGTATGCCGACGTATGCCGACGGTATACCGATTTTTGGCACAGAACCTAATTCTGAACCAAAATCGACATGCCGTCGGTATGCCGCAGTATACCGTCGGTGTGCCAGCCGAGAAGAACTATGAGTCGAAATTTAAAATACCTAATTCTTGGCAAAGAAAAATAAAGCGATCTTTCGGGAGCGGTTTGGTAAAAATATCGGCTAACTGATAAGTAGTGTCAATAAATTCAAGACGAATATCCCCCTTTTGTTGATGGTCACGAAGAAAATGGTGTCTAATTTCAATGTGCTTCGTGCGTGAGTGACAAATCAGGTTTTTCGTGAGATTGATCGAGCTAGTGTTATCACATTTAATAGGAGTACAAGTATGAGAAATGCCATAATCTATAAGTGTTTGTGACATCCAAAGAATTTGTGCACAACAGCAACCGGCCGCAATATACTCGGCCTCAGTGGTTGAAAGAGCAACATAATTTTATTTCTTACTAAACCACGATACCAAGGATTTCCCAAGGAATTGATATGTGCCGCTAGTACTTTTTCGGTCAATCTTGCATCCGGCAAAATCTGCATCCGAGAAGCCGTGAAGCTCAAAGGATGAAGATTTCGGATACCAAAGGCCCATGTTCACGGTGCCTTTGAGATATCGAAAAATACGCTTTACGGCACATAAGTGCGATTCCTTTGGATTTGCTTGATAACGTGCACAAAGACATACACTAAACATGATATCAGGACGGCTAGCAGTTAGATAAAGTAAACTACCAATCATACCTCGATACTTACGGATGTCAACCGATGTGCCATCCTTATCATTGTCAAGCTTTGTCGTTGTTGCCATAGGAGTCCTCATTGATTTGGATGAGTCAAGTTCGAAACGCTTGAGGAGATCCTTTGTATATTTTGCTTGATTGGTGAAGGTCCCTTTGGGTCCTTATTTGATTTGTAATCCCAAAAAGAATGATAGTTCACCCATCATACTCATTTCAAATTCTTCCTGCATAACTTTAGCAAATTCTACACAAAGTGTATTGTTAGTAGAACCAAAAATAATGTCATCGACATAAATTTGAACCAATAAAAGAGTGCCACTATGGAATTTGATAAAAAGTGTTGTGTCAACCTTGCCCTTAGAAAAATTGTGTGAAACAAGAAAGGAGCTAAGGCGCTCATACCAAGCACAGGGAGCTTGTTTGAGGCCATAAAGGGCTTTGTGGAGTTTGAACACGTGATTAGGAAATTGAAAATCTTCAAAGCCAGGAGGTTGTTTTACATAAACTTCCTCTTTAATAATACCATTTAGAAAAGCACTCTTAACATCCATTTGAAAGAGTTTAAAATCATTAAAACAAGCAAAAGCACATAGCATACGAATGGATTCAAGACGAGCAACCGGAGCATAGGTTTCGTCGTAGTCAATGCCTTCCTCTTGGTTATAGCCTTGAACAACCAATCGGGCTGTGTTACGAGTCACTAACCCATCTTCATTAAGTTTATTTCGAAACACCTATTTAGTTCCAATAATGGGGTGATTTCTAGGTTTTGGGACAAGTTCCCAAACCTTGTTTCGCTCAAATTGATTTAGCTCTTCTTGCATCGCTATCATCCAAAATTCATCAAGAAAAGCATCATTAACATTTTTAGGCTCTATTTGAGAGATAAAAGCCACGTTTGCACAAAGATCACGAGTGGAGGATCTAGTGCTAACACTGGAGGAAGGATCCCCAATGATAAGTTCCTTAGGATGATTGGTGACAAATCTCCATTATTTTGGGAGATCCTTTTGAGGAGGCTCGAGAGGTGGAGACTCTTTTGTTTAAGGAGTCACAACTTCATTGTTAGATGAAGAAGGACGATCTCCAATAGAGGAGTTCTCCAACCCAAACGAGATGTCATCAATATCCTTGATTGACTCTTCGACAACAAGACTTCTTTTATTAAAAACACGAAAACCTTTACTATGAGTAGAGTATCCAAGGAATATTCCTTCATAGGCTTTTTCTTCAAACTTGCCTAAGTTATCCTTGGTATTCAAAATAAAACAATTACAACCAAAAACTTTAAAATATTCAATAGAGGGAATTTTGTCAAACCAAAGCTCATAAGGAGTCTTCTTAGAAATAGGTCTAATCAAGACCCTATTTATAACATGACATGCCGTGTTAACGGCTTTCGCCCAAAAATATTGGGGGAGCTTATATTGGTTTAACATAACCCGGGCCATATCGCCAAGGGTTCTATTCTTTCTCTCCACAACACCATTTTGTTGAGAAGTTCGTGGACAAGCAAAATTATGTCCAAAACCATTCTTTTCACAAAATCTTTTAAAATCGGCATTGTCAAATTCTCCTCCATGATCACTTCTAATCTTGTTAATAGAAAAACGTTTCTCATTTTGAACACATTTACAAAAAGTAACAAATTCACGAAAAGTATCACTTTTGCAAGCAAGAAAAATAACCCAAGTAAATCTCGAAAAATCATCAACCAAAATAAACGCATAAAGCTTGCCTCCAAGACTAGCAACTCTACTAGGACCAAAAAGATCCATATGAATAAGTTGAAGAGGTCTAGAGGTATTCACAGAGTTGATGGATTTGAAGGATGACTTGGTCAACTTACTCTTCTCGCATTCTTCACACACCATATCCTTTTTGAACGGGATACTTGGGAGTCCTCTTACGAGCTTCTTGGTAGCAAGACGAGAAATGGTATCCATGTTGGCGTGTCCGAGCCTCATGTGCCAAAGCCAACTTTCATCATTCTTAGCAACTAAGCACCTGTCATTGTTAGTGTCTTCGACAAGACATAAAACATAGATATTGTTTTCTCTAATGCCTTCATAAACAATAGATCCACTTGAACTATCGGTAATGAAACATTTGAGCTTAACAAACTTGATATCATAACCATTATCGGTAAGATGACTAATACTAAGAAGATTGTGTTTAAGATTAGTAACAAGACACACATTCTTAATACAAGGATAAGGAGGGGAACCGATATTACCATTTCCTATAATATAACCTTTAAGATTGTTACCAAAGGAGACATGACCTTCCTTCTTCATCGATAGCGTTGTAAATAATGAAGCATCCCCGGTCATGTGCCGTGAACAACCGCTATCGAGAATCCACTTGCTTCTAGCATGAGAAGGACTCTTCACCTACAACATAAGTTGAAGATGAACATTTTGTTACCCATGATTGTATGGGTCCTTGAGTGTTAGTCTTAGGAACCCACTTAAAAACTTTCTTATCAACAAGTTTCCTTGTATGACAATAATTGGTCGTATGTCCAAGCAAGCCACAGTAGTTGCAAATCATAGAGGATTTAGAAGAAGATGTGTGAGTATCATGCATATGTGAATCTCTGGTGCGAGGAGTTCTATCATTAGTATTATGATGATGATAATAAAAAGCATGATGTGAAGTGTTTTTCTTAACAAATGGTCCTTTCCTTATGTTAGAAAAGAATTTGTGTGTAGTGTTCATGTAAGAAGTATGCCTAGCATTGTGATAAGTGTGGAGGTGTCTTGGAGTATGCATGTGATTAGTGTTTTTATTACCTAGTTTCTTACTCTGTACAAGAAGATCATTATACTTAATAGAAGTATCATATTCTCTCCTATTAGCATCTTGAACCTTATGCATAGCAAATTCATAAGCTCTTCTCATGGATTGAATCTCATCATCATTTTTCTTGATAGTGACAAGGGATTCTTGAAACTTGAGTCGCAAAGACTCTATCTCATCCGTGTCAGAAGCAGGAGATTTTCTCTTTACATCAATAATGATGCTTGAGAGTCTTTCTACTTCAAGTTGAAGAGCATCAACCTCTTTTAGAGATTTCTTGTATTTATTCCTAACACCTTTGTGCTCTTCATGCAATTCAAGGATAGCTTTCTCCAAGTCATCATAAGTAAGAGTATTTAAGGAGAGATCATCAAGTACCTCATCGGTTGCCATGAGACAAACGTTGGCATTGTGTTTGCACTCTTTGTCGTTGTCGGAGTCGCTTGCGTCACTCTCACACCAAATGCTTGTGTTGGCAAATTTCCTGGAGGACGAGCTTCTCTTGCTAGGCTTCTCGTACTTGCTTGAGTCTTTTCTTATCATCGGACAGTCCCTCTTGATGTGTCCGGTTCTTCTGCATTGATAGCACACCGGATCTTCCTCATTGTCCCGTCTGAAGCGGTTGGCTTTGTTGAATTTAAGGAACTTCCGGAAGTGCTTAGCTGTGAGAGCTATTTCTTCATCATCGTCCGACTCATTGTCGTCGGAGCTATCCTTGGAGTAGGACTTTGTAACTTTGAGAGCAAGAGACTTCTTCTTCTCTTTGGCCTTCTCCTTTTCCTTCTCTTGTATGGAAGATTCCTCTTGATCTTTTATATCGAGTTCGTGAGTCATAAGCTTCCCCATGAGGGTCTCAAGGTTCATGACTGTCAGGTCGTTCCCCTCAATGATTGCGGTAGCTTTAGGACTCCATCCTTTTGTCAATCCTCTAAGAATTTTTCTGATCTTTTCATGAGCAGGATATTCCTTACCAAGAGAAGAGAGAGGATTAATAATATCACCAAAATGAGTAAACATGTAAGTAATAGATTCATCATGCTTCATTTTAAAGGACTCATATTCTTGCGTGAGTCTACTAATCTTGGATTCCTTCACTTGTGAAGTACCCTCGTGTGTGACTTCAAGCAATTTCCAAATCTCATTGAAAGTCTTGCAAGTAGAGATTCTATTGAATTCACTACTATCGAGAGCACAATAAAGAGCGTTCATAGCCTTGGCATCTCGACTAGCAAGCTTCTTGGTATTTTCAGTAAGTGTGTCCCTAAGGGTGTCAGAGGCAATATCCTCAATAACTCTGGAAGGAGTAGGGAGACCATTTATCACACAATCCCATAAATCGAAATCTATGGACTTCAGATAAATGCTCATCCTAATCTTCCAATAGTTATAGTTGGTTCCATCAAATAGGGGAGGCCTATTTGTGGAGTGTCCCTCATTGTGGAAGGTGTTGATACTAGGGTTAGTGGCCATGGATCACTCAAAGGGGTGTAAATCTAAATCAAGAGAACAAAGCTCTGATACCAATTGTAGAACCCTAGAGGGGGGGTGAATAGGAAAATAAAAAATAACTAGAGCACAAGAAGCAATATATGACAAATAAAAGGAAAGAGTAAGAAGATCAAACACAAGATGTATCCTGGTATCCTCGCTTGAGGTAATCCAGTCCCGGAACTCTCTCCGGCTTAAATCCACTATTTAATCAAAATAGTACACACGAGTTTGGATCCAAAGAACTTGCCAACTTCAACACGAGTTTGGATCCGAAGACTCGCCAACTTCAACACACGAGTTTTCTTACGAAGGCTCGCCAACTTCAAACAAATGAGAAGATAACTTGTTGATCTTCTAACACGTGAAGATCGAAAATTACAACTCTTAAATACTCTAGCACTTTGGGAGAGGATGACAATTAAAAGCTTGGTAGAGTATTAATGGTGGAGCTCTTGGTTGTTTGAAAAATTTATGGCAAGAGTTGGTGAAAGTTTCAAGAGAGAGAAGGCTTTCATTTATAGAGAAACCAAGAGTATGTGGCATTTAATGCTCCTGGATACAGCCTGACCGGCATACAGTCGGTATGCACCGGCATACCGTCGGTATACCGGTCAACCAGTAACGGTCATATTAATATCCGTTGGGAGCATTTAATGCTGCCATTAATGCTAGTCAAAGAAATTCAAAAATCAAATATTTGTAACCCGGTATACCGTCGGTATGCCGCGGTATACCGACGTTTTATCACAGAACGTTTTTGAGGCAAACAAAACGGTATACCGTCGGTATGCCGGAGCATGCCGTCGGTATGCCGACGTTTGTCACAGAACGTTTTGTGGTCCACAAAACGGTATACCGCCGGTATGCCGGAGCATGCCGTCGGTATGCCGACATTTCTCACAGAAGGTTGTGGCCAATAAAACGGTATACCGCCTGTATGCCGGAGCATACCGCCGGTATGCCGATCTATAGGATATTAATTTTTGACTTTAAGAAGAAAAAGCTTTTAGTTTGTCATCCAACCTTAAGTGTTTACAAAAAGACCTAGACCTTGTACAGACTCGAAATCATGCAGTGTAGGAAGCCGTCTATGCAAGGAGCGCCGGTCTTTACATCAGTCTTCAAGGCTATGGATGGTAAACTTGAATGGACAGACTTTATGTAGTAGAGCTTCTGAGAAGATATCAATCTGAAAACATAGAAAACTAAACTACGAAGATGCTGTTAATATTATCAAAACAATAATGTGCCAACAGAGTCTCCCCCCCCCCCCCCCCCCCCCGAACTCGTCGGCCCCGCACGACCCTCCCCCGCACTCCCCCCCCCCCCTCCCCCCCCCCCCCCCCCCCGCGGTCCTCCCCCGCCCTCGTCCCGGCCCCACGCAGCCGTCCCCGTGGCATCGCCGGCCACCCAGCCCCTCCCCCAACGGCCGAGGAAGGAGGGGGAAGGGGTAAAATTGTCATTTGGAAGTTTTTTACAACAAAAAATAAATAGTGGAGAATTTAAGAGCATGGGTTCTTTTTTTACGAAAATGACCAATCTAGGAAGGATTTTTTTGTCATTTACCATTAAAATAAAACATAATAATAAGATTAGAATAATTATGACATTTTGTCCTTTAGTCTTCCAAAGTAATTATGTTGCATGCATACAATAATGAGTCTATTTTTGCCCATCCACCAAAACTAGGTGGGATGTTCACCTTCCACTAAAAAATAACACGTGAGCATACATGGGGAGGGCGGAGGGGGGATGTTGACCTTTAACTGACGGAGGGTACAAAATTAAAAATATTAAATAGCTGGTAGTATCAAATTATTTAGTTTTAAAGTTTAAAGTGTCAAGTTGAACAACTGAAATTATTGAAAGTATCATTAGCCTTAAGATTTTCACATATAGAACTGTACATTG